>JAQLOL010000010.1:10087395-10109990 GCA_029783665.1 Naso thynnoides
GCCCGTCTCTTCCTTGTTACTGCACACACAGTCCAAAGAATGGGATCTATCTTCTTGTCTGGAACTCAGGAGGCAAATAACAAAAAGGAAAATGAGCCATTCAGAAGTGAATTATTGTCTTTCTTATGCAGGTAGGAATCAGGAAACTTTTACAGCAGCTTGACTAAGGGTGCGTCGAAGGGACAAAATGGCTGCACCTTAAAGCAATCAAAAAATGATGCGTTAACGCTGACAGCCTTGATAAAAACATAGAACGCCTTTGACAGTCCAAATGAGAACTCTCCGTTTCTCTGCAGCAAGTCCCGATAGCCAACGGCACCTCCAACCCCTGCAGCTCCTCCAAATGCGAGGTTAAACTGGAGCTGGCCTTCGAGTACCTGATGAGCAAGGACCGCCTCCAGTGGGTCACCATCACCAGCCAACAGGTCAGAAGCCGCTGACAGGCATTTGGCATTAAAGTGGAGCATTGAAGTGCTGTGATGATTAGTCAGGGCAGTTTCTCCTCTGAAATGGCTCCAGTCTGTTTCGAATATCTAAGAAAGATGTTCAGTGTTACGGGTTTTGTCTCACACGTTTATTTTGTGATTTCAGGCGATCATGATGAGCATCTGCCTTCAGTCTATGGTGGACGAGTTAATGGTGAAGAAGTCAGGCGGCAGCATCAAAAAGGTTTGTGTTAAGAAAACACTAAATGCTTGATAACTCCCAGTCTTTTAATATTCATATTTTCAGATGTTTACTTAACTTAACAACATTTGACTTGAAATTTTACATTAATACACATTTATTAACCTTTCTGAGAATTAATTGTTTGGTTTTATTTTGGTGATTGTGATATTTGGTCACTGGATTGCTGTGCTGAATTAACAGCACATATAAATGAAAAGCAAACATTTTATTTGACAGAATTTTCACTTCACGTTTGTTTCCTCTGCTGTCGTTTTAGATGTTGAGGAAACGACACAACGGCTCAATCCACCGGCCTGACAGTCAGCAAGCTGTGAAATCTCCCCCTCTACTGGTGAGAAATGGGACTGTGTGTTCTTATTTTGCAATTAATTTGGACTTTATGTAGATGTTTAGAGTTAATTTGACTCCTTATTTTGGTTTTGGCTGCAGGACTCCCCCGACCCGAACCGTTAACAAATTGTCAAACTCTCAGTGAGTATAATTTTTTTTTTTTTTTCACTGTGAGGTGTGAAGGTTCTAAATGAAGTGTTAAGAAAGTTAAAGCAGCTGAGTGATGGAGTCAGATAACGTTTTCCCAGGAGCTGCAGCACTTTGATGAATCCATGTGAGTGCAGAGTTAAACATAGTGTTGATTTTTCCTTCAGACCAAGCTGAGCTCCGTGTCCCTTCGAGGGATCAGTGCCTCTAACTCTGCGAACGACATCAGCGGCAACGATTTTCACGGCAACTACGCTTTCGAGGGCATCGGGGACGACGACCTGTGATTGCTGACTCACCTGCCTCCCTCTCCATTCCACTGTCAACAACTGGGGCCACAAAGATTACAAGCTGAGCTGAGCCGAGCCGAGCGGACAACACGCAGCGTCCGATTCTGCAAGATTGTAGCTTCTTCCTGGAGAAATCGCCGCCTTAAGCGCTCATTTAATCTTTGACGGTGTCTTTTCTTTTAAACTCTAAAAGTTAACCCTGATTTGCATTTTAGCTAAAACCATAAAATTCAACGGAAAACTTTGCCCTGGTGTTTCTAAACTTGTGGCCAAATACACTAAATCGCATGTAAAGCCGCAGGTACTCACATAAGGAGGCTGTCTGTGTGTGGCTGTTTGATAAACTCTTACTTCAGTGTCACTCACATGGGTTCCTGTTTCATCCACAGTATATTTGAAGTTCTCTGATGCATTTCTTGAGGTACAAAGTAAAATAATATATTGTCAACTACATGAAGAATACCTGCTCATGCTAGTCCCTGGATCAGTCCCCTCGGTGGCTGCGTGTTCCCTCCCAACCAGAACGCCAAATGCTCAGTCAGACCTGGCACTAGTGATAATACATCAGAACTGTACATGGAAAGTTCTCAAAAATGACCCCCAGTCCAGTGAATGTGTTGGAATTGATCTCAAAACTGTAGATCATTCAGAGCAAGCGCATACCGCTATGAGCTGGAGCTGCAACTCACCGTTATTTTTATTAGCGATTAATCTGCCGATTATTTTCACAATTAATTGTTTATTCCATGAAATGTCAAAAAACTGTGAAAAACTTCAGTTTTCAATTTCCCAGAGCCCAGTGTGACGTCTTCAAATTGCTTCTTTTGTCCAAACAACAGCCCGAAACACAAAGACTCCTCTTTTATGATCATTAGGGCTGGCTATTGAACTTTAATGGTACCGACCAAACTGCCTCAGTACTGTTGAGTATCGAAAAATGTCAGGTACTGAAATTTGGTATTGAATGACTAAAGGAATTCATCTCATCAGTGTCAGTGAGGCAGTGCGCGTGCAGCATGCGTGTTGTGACAAGATCCAAACAGTCCCGCTGATTGGCTGAGCTCTTGTTTTACAGGAGAAACACCAGATTACACGCAGAGACAGGCCTGTAAGTATGTGTGATGTCATCTTTTGTTTGGACAGATTAGGTCAAATTGGTATCAAAAAAAGAATCGTTAGGAACCGGTGTCAAAGTCAACGTATCAGTATTTGTACCAATACTGGATTTTTCTTAACGATACTCAGCTCTAGTGATCAGAAATGACAGAAAAGCAGCAAATCCTCACACGAGGCAAAACCAGCAACCGACTTTTTTGTTTGAAAAATGACTGAAACGATTAATTGCTCATCAAAATAATCGGCGATTACTTTAATTGATTATTCAACTAACTGTTGCAGCTCTAATATGAACGATCAATGTTAGGCTTGGCTGCAAACCAAAATGTCGTTTTCTACTGTTAGTGTGTCCTGCCACGCGTGTGCCAAGTCAGAAAACATCTCAGCAAGATACCAGCCGTGTTTTTCGCTTCCGTTCGAGGCACAGTCACTCAAACTGCCTTCAGAATAGTCTGATGCCTTAACTTTTTCTTTTTAGCCTCGCGGGCCGTCACGTAAGCAGACAGAGGTTGGATTGAAACGTCAGCGTTGTGCCGTCTTACCTAGAATCTTGCAGAACTTGGCAGATGGTTGCTTTGGCCGAGCTGCTTGCACTTGCTGCACCATCATTTTGCACAGTATTACAGGTGGAGATGAATGTTTGAGCGGAAGCTCGAGCATGACGCGGAGATTTTACTTTATTTTATTTTTCCAAGGGGCTCTGTAAATCCATCTATGATTTAGTTTTGTTTGTTTTTTTTAAACCGATTTTTTAAAGGTTTCTCATAAATGCCAAATTATAGTTTACTAAAGCATTTTGCACAAAATAAACATAAAATTATGACAGTGTCACTTTTTATATTATGTACATGCAATTAAGTATTCTGAACATTTACTAATATCTTTATCATCTTATAGCTTATTGTAATCAGATCAAATGTAATCTAAGCTGTATAGAACAAAAAGTTTAAATGGACTAACATTTTACCGTTGTTTACATGATGTTTAGGGGGCTTTATTAGTGAAAATGAAAAGTGTTTACAAATTTTGCATCTGATTTTCTGTCTTTTTGTGGCGAGTGTTGTGGGAGTTTTCCTCGGAGCTTCAGTTCTTTGTAGTTTGTACGTACATTGTGCCAATCATCTCAGAGGATTTAGTCGACGTGGTGCTTTGGTGAAGTGGCTAATGTGATCAGAATTGCTGGAATGATAAAAGTTGGTGGGGAGCAGGCAGCAAAATGAACGTATCCCGCTGTTTTCTAAGACATGTCAATTCATCGGTAACGCTGTCGGCATCTGTAAGCGTGTTTGAAGCGTCTGAACAGCTTTACTTTCACTGGTAGCCACAACTGTAAACAAAATGTTCTCAAAAGAAAAATCTTGTTCCTTCACTGCTGTGCTGCTTCTTCTGTCTTCAGTTGCATTCACTGTACCATCAGACATTTCTGTTTTCCCTGAAAGCTGCAAGGTCCTGGATGTTACTAAACGTGTAGGTGCCAAATTACACTTTCATCATCAGCGTCACTTTTACAGAAAATGTCGAATTTCATGAAGAGTGTATCGACTGGGTTCATTCTGCTTTTCATTACGATTTTAGTGGTAAGGTCGGTGACAAGTGTCATGATGCTACAATAAACTGAAATTCTCTGTTAATGCTTCGCTTCAGTCGTGTTTTCATCATCACATAGCAGCAGTTTAGTTCTCAGACATCAAATATTTTAAGAATCTCCCTCAGTGCAGCAGCCAAGTTACATGGCAAGAATCAGTGCAAATCTGAGTCAGTTTCTTTGAAGCAAATGTACCTCATCAAGCTGAGATAAGCTTTGATTCTTTGTGTGTTTACAGCAGATTTATGTCTAAAAACGTGAGCTAACACTCAGGTTTTACTTTTCATATAAAACAGATGAAACAGCAGACAAAGGCCGATCGCACCAACAAGGTTTAAGTTTTAAACAGGATTAAATCAGTTCAAATAAATTTAGCTGCACCAAACTTTAAAACTAGTTTAAAATTAAGGATTAAATTTAAACTTCTCTAAATCCCCATTTAGTTTTTACTCTAAACCAAGATTAAAGTTGCTCCCATTGGCCAAATCTTTTAACTCCAATTTAAACTGTGATCTCGAATCATCTTTAAAGCAACAGTTGAGGAGGTTTAACTATTACAATGGCTGCTTTTTTAAGGTGGACTAACCAAAATAAGTTTCTTGAAGAAAACAGAGACTCAACACACTTTAGTTTTTGTGATTAAACTCAGTTTAAATTGAGCTTAGAAAAAACCTAGCTTTACTAAGCTGACATTCAGTTTAAGAGCTGCGCTTATCTGGATGAACTAAGTTTAAACCTACCTTTAGAAGACCTTGATCAGAGTTTACTTCAGGTTAAATTAATTCTTGTTAATGCAATCTAGTGTTGAAATATATAAAACTCATCCGCAGCCTCTTGTGGAAAAAACCTCACAGTTTCGGTTTAGCTTGGATAAACTTTGGCAGTTTTTTCTCTTTTATTACAAACCGACATGAATGCAGTTTGGCTCGACATGCCTACATTTGTTTTGTATTATCACATTAAGTGTAATTACTGTAGCAGCTTTGTGAAGACTGTAAGGCACAGTGCAACATTCAGCAAAATGCTAACGTAAGCATGCTAACTGAGACTGCAAATATACGGATGTTTGCAGATATAATGTGTTAGCATGCTAACAGTTGCTAATCATAATGGCACTAAACTCACAGTTGTGCTTTATTGAAATCCGCTCAGTGGATCAGTCAAGATATTGATTAGAAAGACTGCTGCCCTTTCTTGGTGGGGTTGGAAAATTTGGGATGGCAAAGAAACGTCATTAGGATTCGTCCTCTGGAGACCATGAACGGCAAAATGTCACCATAATCATCGAGTAACGTTCAAATATTTGAGACCGGATCACCAAATATTTGATAAAAATTAGTTATACTGTATGTATATGAAAATACAAAAGGACAAATTCTTAAAAATGAGATCCAGTCTGTTTTGTGACATTCAATGAAATGAATTCCATGTGTTTATTTCAAAATCCTCACTTAAGGCATTTATGAGACACTGCATAAAGACAAAAATGGACACTTGGGGTATGTCAGCACTAATCAATGGGTTCAGCACTCCATTGCTTCATGGCAGGTTGGCAACCTGAAAAACGTCTCACTTGCATATAATAGTAATTTAAAAAGAGAGTAAACATAAATCACAGTCCCCATTTCTTTCCCATGATTACTAAATGACACATTCAAAATAAAAAACAATTCTCTATATATTAAAGTTTGCACTTCTAGCAGTGTGTTACAGCCACATTAGAAAAATAAAACAACTATTACACACTCACATGCTAACTAATAGTGTCATCTTTTTTTTTTTTTTTCAAGTAAAAAACATGAGAATGGGCTAACTTCACAGTTAACAGTAAACAGTAATTAAAAGGAAGGTAATTTAACAGTCTTCATCAGAAAAGACCCAAAAAGAATATATTTATGGTTCTAAAAATGTAAAGACTAGCGTCATGTAGCAACTTATTACGAGTTTATGGGGGGAAAAAAATCCTTTAAACAACAGGCTCATTTTCTATTTCTGTTAATCCTGAATCACACTGAAGAGAACCAATGCTTTCATCCGTCCACAGTTTAAAGAGCTAGTGTTTAGGATTTACAGACTAGATGTCATTATTATTAATAAAACTAATCAATAATTTTTAAAAAGCATGACTTTATCAGCATACAATCACCTGAAAATAAAAATTTATCAATCTGCTCTGTTGCAATATCATGTTTCTACTGTCGGGTGCGTGTGTGTGTGTGTGTGCTGAAGGATATTTTTCAGTCCAGCGCAGTCTGCAACTTCACCACTAGATGTCACTAAATCCCACACACTTGACCGTCAAATGGATATTGCTAAATTTTAGACATAACGCCTCATTTTTGACCTCTCCGGTGGTATTCCTGTTGATAGAGAGCATTTTCAGCTCATTGGACAGCTCGGTGTTTCACAGCTAATGCTAATGCAAGTTAATGGTGTCAGTAGCATTCCCTAACAAGCTCTGGTTAAAAACACGGTGCACCAAAAGCAAGTCGAATATGACGACAGTCTGTTGAGGCAAATTTAAGTGTTTGTAGAATAATTTTAGAGGTTAAACTAATGCTGAATTTCTTTAATTCGCAGATTAGCAGCAACAGGAAGTAAAGAGTGCGGGAGCCTCCAGTCGCTATTAACACTAACCTGAGCTGCAAATTAAAGATTTTCAGCCACAGTTTGACCTCTAAAATTATTCTGCAAACACACGACAGGCATATTCATATTCAGTTTGCTTTGGGTGTGCTGTGGAGTGTTTAATCAGAGTCTGGTAAAGAATCCTTCTGGCGCCGTTGACTTGCATTAGCATTAGCATCCTCAGCTAAACAGTGAGCTGTCCAAACTCTGTACTGCATCAAACGAGCTGGAAATGGTCTCTTTTGATAAGATTAGGACTGGGGGAGTTGAAAATGATTCCCTGAATCAAAAAAAATCGGTAATATCCCTTCAAAATTTCCAAATGCATCTGTGTCTGTATCATTGTGCTTTTTTCACAACCAAAGAGGGCCTTTTAAAATGCTTGTGCATGCAATGTGTCCTAACATAAAATGGATTTGTGTTCAACATTTATTAACATTTTAGAATCCTGAGGGGTTTGGAAAAATGACAATACAGTTCAAGACACCCGGAGATGATTCCGTTAGGTTAAGACGACCTACTTAATCAGTGTAGCTCACTAAGGGTCAAACTCTTCCAGTACTATTAAACAGCACTTTGCTAGTAGTTCATATGCATCAGTTAATGAATCTGAAGGCATGCCGTTACCGCCGCAGCTTGTGTGCAAATGCAAACAGAGTACTTGATTGTCCCTGTTCCTGCACTGTGTAGTCCAACTATAAACTGAGCACATAATTCAAGTCTTATTCTTGGTGAAAAATAAAATCATGATGGCAAATTAATTAAATGTGAGAGAAGGGAAAATCAGTGACATTCATGTTATTTTATGAGATTTTGGTACAAAAACAAAAAGTCTGCCCTAACATGGTGACACTGACTTGGATAATTAGAACAGTTTTCCCTTTTTTCAGAACTGTATGCAAACTACACAGTGCTGCTCAACAGTTCTGGCAAAAATGTGCTCAAGTTCCACGCACTGAAGAGTATTTGGTAGTGTTCTCTGTCCAACAATGAAGAACCACACCGATGGTGTAAAGTAAGGGGAAATGTTTGAATGAATGTGATTTAACTTACAGACTGAGCCAATGAAGGACTTCGACAGCAGGGACAGTTCATTCATCTGGACACAAACACAGAGCAGAAGACAAACTCTGGACAGACTCATTCACCGTGCTCAACCCAAAGAGAGATCCAAATGTTCCAAACGGTTGTTTTTCATACTTGTGCGAGATTCTACAAATAAACATTTAGCAGCCTCTGAAGACATCTGACAAACACAAAAAGACCGATACACACGGAAATAATATAAAGGCTCTGTGAAAATCAAACCAACCCAAAAACAAGTTGCTGGTAGCTTAGTTTTGCTGAGTTATATTTTATACAATCTCTAGTTTGTAGCATGAGTGTAAGGTCTGACCGGCCTCCCTCGACATATACTGCATTTCGACTCCTGCTTCTTTTCTGTGAGTTTGAGCGCCACCTCCCCCTCCTTTCCTCACTTCCTCCTCTTCATCGTTACCAGTCATTGGAACTTTGACCCAGCCATCCGTGGCCAGGCCGTGTTTCTTCTGGTGTCTCTTGTAATTGTCCCAGTGGCCGGTGGTGTAGCCGCACTCCTGACATTTGTACGGCTTCTCTCCTGTGTGCCGAAGCATGTGCCGCTTCAGGTTCATGCTCTGGTTGCAGCTGTAACTGCACACGGCGCACTGGAAGGGCTTGGCGCCCGAGTGCACCCGCTGATGGCGCTTCAGGTTGGCCAGGTTCCCGCAGGCATAATCACATAAATGGCACTTATAAGGTTTCTCACCCGTGTGCACTCTGTGGTGGCGCTTGAGGTTGTCGAAGTGTGCTGAGGCGTAGTCGCACTGTGGGCACTTGTATGGTTTCTCGCCGCTGTGAGTTTTCATGTGGCGTGCCAAGTGGTTTGGGTAGTGTGTGAGGAACGGGCAGGCGGCGCAGGTGTACACCTTGTCACTGCGCTCACCGGGGCTGTTGGGAGATGATGAGTCTTTAGTCAGCATTTCAAGGGTACACTTGGCACAAATCTGGGCCGAGGAGCCGTCCTCGTCCTCCAGGACAATTCCGCACAAGCGGCAGGTGAAAGGGAAAAGTGAAGGGGGAAGGGCGTCACCGTCTGCTACGCCCCCTCTGGTCGCCCTGCTGCCACTGCTGACTGTGGTCTCCAGCAGGGGAGGGGGCTGATGGCCAGGAGCTGGGTTCGAGGCTGGTATGGGTGGTGGTGACGCACCCTTTAAGCCATCGAAGGCTGATAGGTAGTCATTGTTCTGGGCTCCTAAGCTCAAGTTTGAAGTGGGCCTTGCAACTTCTGAAACTGAACAAAACAATGACAAAGTTATCTTTAAACATATTCTTAAAAATAAAAATCTGTAGTTTATCGTATGACAGGGCTGTGGTTGACATGCACAAATAAAGGCAGCTTCCAAATGATGGCGGGGGGAAAAATGACAGGATGAACTCTGATGGCTCAGTATAATCATGTTCCTTGTCGTAACAAGACTGTGTTGTTCTGGATTCCTCATCTTAAAGCTGCAGTTGTTAACCTTTGCTAACGAGCTAACGAGCTAATGTTAGCTGCAGCATGAGACTCATAGAGAAGCAACTCCGCTGCAGACTCCCCGCTCTGTTTTTATTCATTTGTTGTCGCTTTCTGTTTTAAGCCCAGTTTGAACTGAGACCAAATGGTTGCAGGAAGAAGTTGCTAGTAACGTTAGCATAACATTAGCCAAAAACTACAGCAGCATAATCATTATTTCTGCTCTGTATCTCTTGCAGACGTCCAAGAAACACCGGAAAACGAAACCACGTCGTGTCTGTGTTCATAAAATAATCCTGTGGTGATAAAGTCGTGTTGTAGGAGCTCAGTGTTTTCACACACAGCTCTGTTTTGACGACCATGTCTGCGCTTGTCGGGCCGCTGGGTATCGGAACATGTTGCTGCTGACGTGTGCCAGGATCTGGCTTGCTGATAAACGCCAGTAGTGCTTATTTGCATAACACAAAACCAGTTTAAGCCCATACACAAGACCAAACCGGTAAAACTTGAAACTCTCCCAAGCCTAATACTGGCCAATCAGGACAGAGATTACAGAGAGCGTCACTAATTAGGCAAACAGAACCGGAGCAGTAGGATTTTTCCAGAATACAGAGGCACGATGGGAAAAAAAAAGAGATCACGTCACTTACCAACAGCTGTCTATGGGTGTTATTACAATTTTTCCAAATAGAACGCAAGAAAGTTATTGATGTTTACCACAAAGTTACCAACTGCAGCTTTAACTAATATCATCTGATTTAAGTCCTGGTTGTTAGATGAGTGTAACAGTCAAACTGTATGGTGCAGTAACACACAAGTGCCACAGGAAGGCAGTAGCTACAACACAAGTTATTGAGTTTTTGAGACATGTATTGCAAATGTGTAACAATGAAAGCCTTGTTAAGATATAGCGTTCCCGTCCTTAAACTTAAAAGGGATACAGGAAGTGCTGAGTTTGCATTAACAGCGGGATAAAGTATTTTTGACAGGGCGAAAAACTAGAACTAAAGATCTACTTTTATAAGAAGCCCGCTTGAACAAAGCCCTGCTACCCTCTGCAGCTTCTGCAGTGCCTGTCTGAGTAACTATTGTGCTTGATTAAAATGCAGATAATGAATCAATTCAGATGAACGTACCCTTGGCTGAAGCACCTGACGCTTCTTCATTGGGCCTTTGCCCAGTCACATGCCTCTTCAGGCTGTTTTGACCACTGGCAGGTCGTGGTGGGCCGTCCTGCCCCGTCCCCGCAGAGGGCACGTGCATGCGCTGGTGCCTCTTGAGGTTGCCGAGGGAACTGCAGGCAAACGTGCAGCTGTCACATTTGTAGGGTTTTTCCCCGGTGTGAATGCGCAGGTGTCTCTGCAGGTTCACCAGCTGGGCCGAGGCGTAAGTGCACAAGGGGCAGGTGAAGGGCTTCTCCCCGTTGTGTGTCTTCATGTGACGCTTCACGTGGTTGGCATAACGCGAGGAGAAGCCGCAGAGGTGACACGAGTGCAGTTTGGGCAGTTTGTCATCGGCTGTCAGTGCTTTGTCACCCATCCCGTTTCCCATGCCGTCACCGTCGAGCTGCAAATGGGAACCTGAGCGAATCCCGCTGATGCTTCCAAAAGGTGAACAGAAGTCCGTGTTTTTGGCTTCCCTGGATGCTTTGCAGCACCGAAGGCAGTATGGGCCGACTAGGTCAATGCCAGGTCCCAGAGGTTCGTCACGGAGCTGTCCGCACCCCCTGCAGGACAAGTAGGGAGGAAAACTGGGCTCGGACGGGGCCGCTCTGCCCTCGTCCTCCCTGCTAGTGTCAGTTGTGCCATGTGAGTTGTCTGTTTCACTTTCCATGCTGAGCTGGCTGTAGGTGGGGCTCTCCTCATCACCCAGAGGATACACAGAGAAACCTATCTCAGCAGCTACTTCTGAAAAGGGCAGACAGACAGAAAGGAAAGTCTCAGAAACACTGCACAGGCCACGCTAAGTGTTATTACAGATCACACATTCTTGTACTGCCATTTGTTCAACACACAACATTTCAAATCCAGGTTTTTTATTTCAAACAGCCCTTTCTCTGTAACTTACTCTGTATGATACAGTATAGAGCTTTTCATATCCTTACGGTTGCATAATATTGGATTTTTTGATGATATATGATATGCCGATATTTTACATCTCATTTGACTAATAATCAATACTGATATATGTGTATTAGATAATCAGGCCTCTTCTGTAGTGGAATTTCCATATGGTATTATTATGCAGACTGTTACTGTGTTGGACCGCTGGCAAATGCAGCCATAAAATACACAGCTTAAAATGATGTAATATTCATTCATAGTGCAAGGAAGACAAATACTTGAACTTTGGTAAAACACGTCATATTAATTTATAACAATTGCTTTCAAACTAAACAAGTAAGACCCATCCTACTTCAAACTGGATGATGCTGTCCCTGAGACAATCAGAACAAAACCCACAACCAGGACAACTTTGGTCTGTTTCACAAGTGAAAAAGTCAGTAAACATGGCGTCTGTCCACAGGGAACATGGGAAATATGCCGTCAACTTGAGCATTTAATCAAGGAAACAGCAGCCTGTTATTTCATCAGCTGTTATATCCACGGATATTGGCGTGCAGGCCGATATCATATTGTTAATCTTAAAGCCGATACTGATAAATGGCAATAATATCGTGCATTCCTAAATATCCTTGAGATCGAGAAATATTTTTGGGACCCAAGTAGAGCAGAAGAAATTAGAGCAGAGTGGAGACGACAAACACAGGTAGCCTGTCACAGTCATCTTTATTGATAAACTGTATGACATAATAAGTACTACAACTTTAACAGATGTGAAGCACAAATGTATGGAAATGTGAAATGTTAAATTTAGTAGGGGTGGGAATCACCAGAGGCCCCATCATTTAATATTGTTACGACCCCTGAGTCACGATACGATATTATCACGATATTGCGGTAGGTTGAGTGTTGCAGAAATATATATTGTGATTTTCTCACTTTTTTGAGCTGCAGATCATTTTCCCAAAGGAAAAACTCCGTCAGCATCATCTGTTTCATCCAATATGATCCATTTTTCAGTCTATTCTTCTCCCTTTAGCAATTTTTTATTGCATTTTTATTATCTCACCTGTGAGCACTTAGCACCACCTAGTGGACTGAAAGGTCAGCTGATTTTTGTTATTCCATTGCACAAAAAGGTGAGTTCGTATTTGCAACATTTATTGAGAATTTATTTAAGAAAATATCGATACTTGATATCTGTAAATAGATGCAATATCGTCATGCAGAATATCCCGATATTACGACGTACTGATTTTTTCCCCCACCTCTATAATTTAGAATAAATTAGATATTTTATAATATTTAGTATCGTGTCAGTCAAGTAATTATATCACTCTTATTTTCACAATACACACGCTGGAGACGTGACTTAATGGGTGGCAAGTGGGTAGCGATTGGTGACAACACACTCCGCTAAAATTATAACATGAAGACTTAAAAAAACAAAAAAACACTTGCCACAAGATATAAACGAAGGTTGAAAAAAAAAGGGTTCTGAGAGATTACGTTAGATCAAAAAGTTGCTATAATTACATTTTAAAAACTCCACTGAGTCACGCTGGTATTTTCTTATAAATTAACTGAAGTGGACTTTGTTAAAATCACAGATTATTAAAAAGTGAAAACACCTCACGGTACAAATTCAATTCAAACGGTGTCCAAAAAAACCCCTCAGTGACTGACTCAAAACTGTCGGACGAACAAAGAAAACAACCAGCGGCACAGAGCTGTGTGGATAAAAACCCTCCACTTCCCTCATGCTGAGGGAGTTTACTGCAGTACACAGAGAATCTCCCTTCTGAGCAGAAAAAGAGAGAAAAAAAAAAAAACGAATCTGGCCAAAACATTTGATACTCACGGCGCTACCAGCAAGGTCAACTTCCTCTCAGTGCTGTTATGCCATCTGAGGTTTGAAGGCAACAAAAAAACTAAAAAGAGAAGAGTTTTCCCAGAAGGAAGGAAGAAAAGCTCGGACACTTCACGGCACTCTTCGGCTTCAGTGCGTGCTTCTGAAAGCCAGAAGAAAACAACCTTCCTCCACGGATGCCGAGGCAGGATGTGAGGAAGGCGAGAGGGGAGGCTGCCCTTTTATCCTGCCCCACAGAACCCCCTCCTGGATGATTACCAAGCCTAATGATAATGATGATGACTATAATGGTGAAGCTGCTGCTGCTGATGATGATAATGATGATGAGGGTAGATGATGATGATGATGATGATGATGATGATGATGATGATGATGATGATGATGATGATGATGATGTGGGGGAAACGATAATGGTAGTGGGAGCAGAGGCAGATGATGATGATGATGATGATAAATAAATGCCCTCTTGTAATGGTGTCCTTGATGGTAATGGTCCTATTTTTATGACCATTATATAATAATGGTGTCTCAGCTCCTTTCTCTGCTTTTCCATTTTTCAGATCACTCTCTCTGACAAAGAGCCACGCTGGGAAATATGAGCTGGTGCTTCCATTTCTCTTAATGTTGCACAGAGGGGCAACACTCCATCGCCGAGAAACAAAACTGTAAAAACCTGTGAGTCCGCTTTGTAGCGCGACCAGCCGCAACATTTCCTTCGGCTGTACAGCCATTAAAATAATTTACATCACAGGCTCATGCCATGTTTTTACGGCACTTTCACCAAATGAAATTGAGAGCTCGTACAAACCATAATGAAAATATCGCCATTCACCAAGCAAATGTGGTTCAAACTGTGGACTAAATTGAAATACAACTGAAAAAACGAGGCACTGTGATCATCCAAGAAAGAGGCAAAATTTTTTTTCCACATATGGAATAAAATGAAAAACACATGCAACAAATAATAGGAGTGGCTAAAAAATTGATTCTTGTTTGTATTGCAATATTTTATGACACAATTAAAAAAAAAAAAACCCACCAGAATTGTTTTCTTTCTTTCTTTCTTTCTTTTTTTTAAATGTTAGAGCAGACCGCAATGTCATATTCTTTCCCAGAACAACAACCAAACTGAGCCGCGATCAGGCAAAAGCGGAAAACAGCAACAATCCTGAGATCAGACCTGCACTCTGACATTTTACAACCACATGTGGACACACTTACACAGCCAAATAATTCAAATAATCTAATCAAAACAGCAATCTTAAAAAAAAGAAGAATCAGGACAATAATCTCAGATTTTTCATTTTTTTTAATCTTTATTTCATTTTGACTTTTATTATTTCAATCTTAGTTTATTTTAATTAGTTTTTAAAGCAAGTTTTATGGTTTGGTTTAGTTCAGCGTTTGTTTTTCAAAAATACTTTTAGTTTAGTTTTTATAAGGAGACAGGCGATGACGACCTTGAGGGGAACATGCACCATGTGACACTGCAGGATGTTTCAAAAGAAGCACTGGTTGATGGACAGACTTGTCCTCAATATGTCCAAATGACTGGACCGATACAGTTTAATGACAGACGGACCAGCTCACAGACACACAAAACTTCACAGCCAACTGGACAAATAGAGGATAGAGGTTTTTCTCACCAACAAAAAAAAAAAAAGAGAAAAAAAAAGAGAGTTTAAATGTGATATTACAACATGATAATCTACACGACGAAGTGCTACTAAAATGTTTGGGGTTGCTGCGTTTAACTGTCCCAACGTGTGGTGGCTTTTACTGTGAAACAACCACAGGAGGGCGCTTCAGTTTGTCACGAGGTTAGCACTGACTGCAACTGATCATGGAAACTTCAGTTAAAACAAGACAATGTGGCTCTTTGGGGCATTTTTTTGTCAGCAGGTAAGTTTTAGGTGTTGAAACAAATGAAGAAGCAGCAGCTACAGTGACCTGTTAGATTATAGGCAGGAAACAGAACATCACTGAGTCACCGCACCATGCACGCCATGAACATCAGTTCACATTTGCAAATGCTTTGGGCAGTTTGGGGGTATTTTCACCAAAGAAGCTGCTTAAGCACCCGCTGCCATCACCAAGTCAACCCGGGCCAAAATCTTCCGAGGTCGACGACTTTAAGTAATTAAATGCTTAAAAAAACGAAAACTACAAACCTGAGAACTTTTCCAGGCCTAGAATCTTGCTGTCATGATCTGGATCACCAAACTCAAGGTCTTGTCCTAGAAGGAAGTCTGTGTCTAAGGAGAGGTTTCCTGGAGCTTCAATGGCTACACCATCGTCAGAATCCACTGCGGTCACACAGAGAAGCCAATCAAATACATTAAACACTGATATCACTTCACCAAAGGACTCTGCTTTCATCAGATTACTTTAATATTTCAGAAATCAACACATCAGAGAAAATCCACAGCTCTGAGGCTGCTTAAAGGAAAACTGCACTTTTTTTTTTTTTTTTTTTAGGAATGTCGTCGATTCATCCAAAATCCAGCTGTCAGACAAGAACGTGGATGCCTTTCTCCTCACGGAGCATCCAGCAGATTGCTAGATAGCATTTGGGCTGGTCAAAAAACAAATCAATATATGCAATATATATTTTTCCCAATACAACATTGATTCAGAAGAATCCTGAACTCCATTTTTTTTTTGTAACGAAGCCTCCAGACGAATCACACGACTGCTGTCATGTGATTTGTCCTGTATGGAGGCCCCATTTGACCAAAATATATCTACTGTTTTACATTTTTGGGTCATTTTTTTCTAAACAGATACAAATAATGCACCTTTTATTATTCAACAAACATAAGAAGGCTCTCTAATGAATTATCTATGCGTATTACTGACTCTATATCAAAGCATGTCGGATCAATATTGCTTTGAATCGATACAGAATAAAATTGTGACCCAATGAATCAGCTCTAAAAGGCATCTGTGTTCTTGCCTAACATCTGCAGTTTGGATGAATCGGCTACAGTCCCAAAAAAAAAAAGTGCAGTTTTCTTTGAAGTTCCACATATCAGCTGAATCTGATGGCTAATAACTGTTTTATTACCTCTAAATATGAACAGTTACAATCATGTCTAACAGCTTAATCTCTGTATGAAGCCGTGGATAATCACAATATCGATCAACTCAATCTAAATTGGGCATTACACAAAATGCAATAGAATGGAGAAAACTGGAAATTAATCCTGCCCGCATCCCACATTTGAACGCTGTCAGTGGGACTCATGTTGAACACTGAGAGTGTCGAAACAGCGACACCTGGTGGCCAGACGTGAGCAGAGAAGAAGAACACGCTCTGAGCGACCGGGCCAATCAACAGTGACTGTAGATTCCTAAAAATTCAGAAGTGAGAAAGCCACTGATGTTTTTAAGGTTGGAAAGTTGAAACGTGTGTGTCTGTATACCTACACTTGACTGGCTGTGGATTCTGTTGTTTTTTTCTTGGCATCTTCCAGTCAGCCTCTCTCTTTTTTGCAGCGTCTTCTTGCAGACTTCCGCAACCATCAGCTCATTCTTATCCGTCTGGATGACAGTCTTCAGTATTTCTATGGATGCGCAACAAGATCCATTAAAAATCAACTGAACAACTACATGTCTGAATTAATCATTTAACTGGTCCATCACAATTTCCTCAAGTACATAGTGACACCTTTAAAATGAGTGTTTGGTCTGACCGACAGTCCAAAATCCTTACAAATACATTTTATTATCTTTCATTATGAGAAGTGCAGGAAAAGCAGCAAATGTTTACTGATCTGAGGCATCTTTGCTCAAGATAATGACTTTTATGATACATCACAAATCACTAAGGTTAACCAGTAATCCAACAAAAGCTCCAAAATCTACCTAAAAAATCTGATTACTGCATCTTTCAGCTACAATTCTTAATAATTTGCAGCACTTGTCAGTGAATCTAATCAGTCCATGAGCTGAAAGAAAGGCAGTGGCTAACGCAGCTCATATGCAGCACATGAATCTCAGTCAGATTACGTGTTTGAGCTGCTTCACGCCTGATAACCTCAGTGCTTACATCACTTACACAGTTATTACTCAGTGTGGCTAATAAACTAGCACGTCATTCCCTGATGCTATGAATAGTGTATTTTTAGAGGCTGCAGGACATAAATGTCATTTAAATGCTTTCATCTAAATTTAATTTAAATCTGGACGTGACACAGTGTGGAGTAGCCAGCCATAAAGCTACTTTAGCAAAGTGGCTAACAGATTAGCTCTCTCACTGCCACCCATCCAACAGAGAGCCATCAAGCGAGTCACCTGGGTTAGCAATGCAAACTTAACATATCTTCATGTAGCATGAAGCTAGCTAATGTTAACATGGTCTCTGTGCGACAGGAAATGCCAACATTTGCTGAAAACGGGCGGAAGGTTCACCAAACGCGTCCTCATCCGCACGTCGCACTGACTGACAAGTGTCATCTTCAGTAAACACCAGCTCTGGCTAAACATGTTAACCTACAGCTAGATTAGCTAGCCGAGCTGCTACCAAAGCTAGCTTACCTCGAAATGGTGAATATTCCCGTGAATTAAGATGCTTTTCATCGTCGGTATTCGCACCATTGGATGCGAAGTGTTTTCCCTCAGATGTACAACGTCTGGAGATCCGCCATTTCTTCATGAGCCGCGGTGACAAAGAAAGGCAATTAATGGTATTTTTCATAACTTAATTGATTTTCTGATTCGCCTGTGATCCAGCAGCAGCAAAAACAACACGACTTCCGGCCTGGGCCCTTCGGAATAAAAGCGGCATCAGCACAACGGTAGCCCACAACTTAAAAATAGCACACAGCTGAGGTCATTGGTCAGCACTGAACGGATGTTATATTGATTTTACAGCGTAACTGAATCTTTTGATGCATTAGACTGAAAAGAAACAGTAATGAGTAATGAATGATTTTTAATGCCATTTTCGCGTTTCAGTAGCCCAGTTGAAAGATCGTAATATAGTTATTTCCCTAAATATATCCATAATGTCCAGCAAGAATGAGCAGATGTGCACTTGTGAAATATAAAGTTTTCTACCCAGTTTAGATGTTCATTTTAAATTGGCGTCTGTCTTGTGAAAATAGACGAGCTTATCAGTATTTTAAAACGCTTTTGGTCTTTTATTTTGAAGGCCTGGAGTGCAAACCGGATAATCTTTTGTTGACGGTGGGATGCGTCTTGATTACTCGCCCTCCATTCAGTGAGGTGTTTCCGTTTCCGGAAATAATTTCTGGTGTCCTCAGCTCACAGAATCATTGTAGTTGTAGTTCTTTAGTTTTCGACTTGCTAGCTGAACCATTCACATTATGAAGATCTAAACGCTTTTCTAAATTAAAGAGACGTTTGTTAGTCCTACAAAATACAATGTACTCATCTTATGAAAGGGAAGAATACCTCCATCACAGTTTTTAAACAGTATTTAAATGGAAAAATAGACGAAAAATAAAAGAAATAAATAATTTTTAATGTAGCAAAATCTAACTTTGTAGGAAGTGCAAAAAAAAATTCTCAAGTGTGTAATTATTGTCAGTCTATATATAAAATATTTACAAAAATGTAGACCTAAATGTTGCATTTATGATCACTTTGCATGTTATCAAAAATTTAAAAAGTTAAATGGTGATTTTGATGACTGAGAAATAAGATATTAGTGAAAACTGTAATCTGTCTCAAATGTTCTTAAAATAAACTCTATTCAATCGCACAGTGAATCTGCAGAATGAATGTACGGTAGTCCCACAAATTGGATTATGTTGCTTGTAAACGACACTATGCAGCTGTGCAGCACAGCTGGGAGGAGATGTTTTCTTTCAGCACATGTTGGGGGCGACATTAAGCATCATACGTTCCCTTTGAACCTGCAGCTCTGTGACCCAAAGCTTCTCTGTGTGGCTGTGTCAGTACTGGACTGGGACGACTCTGCTCATTTTGAAGTTAGATTGTCTGAAGAAGTTCCAGAGACACCGTTTTTCATTCGGGGGGGGCACAAACTGTGTCTAAACTTTTCGCTTATGAAGATCTCACGTGTAATATGTGTTGTTCATGTGCTATTTTTCACCCCTGATGAAAAACTGTTTGTCATTTCTACCAGGCTCAAACTGAGGCCCCGTCCACACACAGCCTGTGTGGAGATTTTTAAAAACAGGTTTTGGGTTTTTTTGTTTAGGGTCAGAGTGGAAAACACCTTCCAAGGTGGAGATAAATTGATTCAATAAGTCAGTTTTGTCTGTATTTGCGGGACAGCTGAAACAGAGGTTTCACATCATTACCTTAACTTGTGCTTGGCACTTTTTGTTCGTATGTTCTCCACATGGGCCATAAATCCAAGATGGTGGGTAACCAGGCCTATGTCTGCTGTACGTTTAGGTGCACGCTTGCAAGGAAATCCAGCTTTACTTCCTCATATGCTGCGGTGTGGATGTGAATAAATGTGTCACACTCAATATTTTTCAGTTGGCCACCTTGTGACCCTGGAGCAGGCCTGCGCCAACCAGCAGACTGTGGGACGATTTCGATGGATTACAATCGCCAGCAGCTCAGGGAGGCTGTCTCTGTGCTCAGTGTTCTTCTAGGGTGCAGACTGAACACACATTACCGCCACCTGCTGGCCTCCCATGCTCCTGTGGGCGTTTTCAACCGTTTCTGCTTGTTGGGACAGACAGGTGTTCATACACTCCTCAGGTGTGGTCAGGATTTTTCTGCAAACGGAGAGAGTAAAAAAAAACGTTTTTAAAAATATCTGTGTTATCTTTGGAGGTAGCCTCAGTCATTTACCACATGGACAAAAATCTCAGAGCTGTCTGAACCCTCGACCTTTATGATGCAGGTTTTAATATATATATAAAAAAATCTGATATCCGGTTGACTGGGACAAAATATAAAAAGAGATGGAGTGTGTGTGTGTGTGTGTGTAAGTGTGGCATTGACAACATGTGAGAAAGAACCGCTGTGTTTTCACGGGAGTGGGCATTTATGAATAGGAGATCCTGGGATTCTGCGCCATCCCATTGGTTCGTGTCACCGCAGTGTGCCTCCCCCCTCAGGCCGCGCACAGCCATCAGTCTGCTGCTGTAACCCACCGGGGGGGGGGGGAGGCATCTATCTCCCCCTCAGCGCGGATCTCCTCTCCCTGCCTTTCTCCTCCCGCACCGGCCTGCGCACCCACCCTCTCCGCAAGACGTGCGTTCTGTGCGGCAGTGAGGAGGAGGAGGGGAGGAGGAGGAGGAGGAGGGGGGGATTTCTGTGGCACTGTTTGGTCCTCGAGGGGAGGAGCCAGTTGTTGATTCTACGCTGCACAGAGAAGCCGCTGCGCGCAGAGGTAAGCCACCGTTTACGTAATAGAAATTATTGTGTGGTTTTTTTTTTATCTGCAGACTCCCAAACGCGCTTTTATTCCGCCGCTTCGCTCTCGGTATCAGTCGCGTCTGTGCGCGTTTGTGGAGGCGGAGGAAAATGCGAAGACGTAGCCTGTTAAACATGCCACTCCCTGCAATAGCACACTGATGCCCTGGACCGACATCGCTCTAAATGATGCACATTGGAAGTATGAAATTTATTTATTTTTTTCAAACAGATGAGGAGTTAATGCAACGCCGCCTCTTGTAGCATCTCAAATCAGTGAGTGCATCGCAGCCTGCAGGTTTGCCTTCATGGTTTACTGAACATTCTGCTAAATAACACTTTTAAAATGCCATGTTTAATCATTGAAAGAGTCATTGATAATAACCAGACCTGCAGCTCTGCTGTAGACACACCGTGCCGGTGTATGTGACTGTGATATTAGGCTGTGTCATGTAGAACCTCTAATCCCTCAGCTGGATTGTGGTTATTCAATAACATAAAGCTAGAGGTCACTTGACTCAGTGTTGAGCTCCACATGGTGCAGATACAGAAGACTTTTGTCAGTGTGTGTGTGTGTGTGTGTGTGTGTGTGTGTGTGTGTGTGTGTGTGTGTGTGTAGGCAGGCTGAGGTCACTCTCATGCCTCTGAAACCCGCATTGCTGCTGTGGGCTTGTGTCCAGTGAACAGATATTAAACAGGCTGTGTATGGTCAGGTTTCCCTCCGCTGAGGCTTAGCTGCACATCAGGCTGATCGCAGAGCAACAGCTTATTAACAAGTGTCCTCCACAAATGCTGCAAAACTGAGGGGACAACAGGCAGCAGGCTGTGCTCACACGGTTCATTCAAAGGATGAAATCCAGAGGAAAGGTGTCCTGCTTCCCTCTGCTTTGAGGGGCAAACGCTGCTATAATCCCATCTGCCATTGTGATTTTTATGTCACTGAGAGCAGACGGCCTCATATTCTCTGACTTTCAGACGGTCATCGTGAAAGCAGCCTGTAAAAATCAAGTATAACTCGCACATGCATTGCAGTACTGACTGCACATTTTGTCCAAATTCAACAGCTGCAGTAAAGGTTGAATCAAGACCCATGCAGTGTCATTTATTTTAGGTGAAACAGACATTAAGTATAATGAGATGTTTTTGAGAAACAAAGCTGATTATCTGCACGGGTCACATGTTAAAAAGGGCCTTCAAGTGTTCTGTTATTGTCTGATTAGAGTTTATCTTCTCTTTTGTGAGAAAAATCAGTTTGTGTCGCACTTTTTCATTATAATCAGAATCCTCAGTGTCCTAAGAAGCTAACATGAGGGCTACTCGAGTGATTTAATATTGCACTTCCATTAAGTTGGGTGAGATTTAAAAAACTTAAAATCAGAGTAAAATTGGCATAAATATTTCATTTTATCAACAGTCTAGGTCAAGCAGCAAACATCGGGTCCTAGATTTCCCACAATGCCGCTTGTAGCGTAATTTCCTGCCCAGTAAACGATATAATTTTTATGAACTAATTTGTTTTAAGCTAACTTCTCGTGGCACAAGTGCGTGATCTGTCCAGTATCCGTTGCCAAAGGTTATGTTTTTAGCGTTCTTAATCCACACCAGAAGGAAAAGGATCTATTCCCAAGACCATGTGACCCCGGTGACATCATCAGGGTTTAAGTGTCTAACTCTCCTTTAAAAACTTTGAAAACGTTGGAAACGTTTTACCTGCATGTTATTTCCTGTATAAATGTGTTTCAATGCTAGGGTCGGGTATTGGCAAGGACTTCACAATATGACACACATGATATATGATTATATCACGATACATCGCGACACGATTCATGGTGCGATATATTGCAATATTCTACTTAGTTCACGGAAAAAGTAAAAACAGCTGAAATACGAGTTGCTGTGTGCGATCCGGGTAGTCTTTATACATCACATCACATCATATTGATAGTTCAGTGGACAAACTGAGTCAAAACAATTTAAT
>JAQLOL010000010.1:10126781-10141882 GCA_029783665.1 Naso thynnoides
GCAACATCAGTAGGACTCATCCCACTGATGTTGCTTATCTGTGCCACTCGTAGAGCCACTTTGCTCATGTGGCTGAAAATTCAACATATTTTAACACTGACCTTTTATTTTCTGAACTCGTGTGCCTGATAACAGTCTGAACTCTTATTTGTGTCGCCCCGTCGTGTCTCCTGTGTCTCAGTCCCTCGGGATGTACGTTCTGGGGGAAGAAGCCATGGTCTCAAACCCGCAAGGTTCTGTGGCAGGTGGGCATGCTGCTCGGAGCACCGGTGGTCATCTCCCTCATAGCGGGCATCGCCATCCCAGTCATTATCGTGGGCATACCGATCTACATGGGCCGCAAGGTACAGAACAGTCCGTAAATTTTGTTCCCCCTCAATTCCTTAATTGCAAACTGAGATCACACACCTTATGACAGCTTAAGCATGCATTTAATACGTGTTGCAGAGACAACGAGGAACAAATTACATTTTCATTATCTGATTTCCTTTTATTGCCTTTTAGGTTCATGGTCGCTGCAAGAAAAACAATATCTCAGGAAGTAAGCACTACTTGACTGTGGCGAGCGGGGTGATGATGTCAGTGTTTGTGTCTCCGGTCATAGCAGCTGTCACTGTGGGTAAGGAACAGGAGACAACACAGCCACCTGCTGTCCTGCACACACAGAGAGATGACTAATCAAAGTGTAAAATGAGCTTGTTGTTGCAAAATTAATATTGTCTCCTTTAGAAGATTGATTTTTAGAAAAATATTAATAAAATTGCCACAATATTCCGAAACACAGCAGTTAGGGTCAGGGACTAAATCAACCTCATATGCTACATATACTAGTTTATATAATAAAAGTGTATTAAAGCTGTTGTTTAATCAGAATATTTAATATCTGAGGGCCATATTTATGTGGCTCAATGAGTCATTGAAAATAAAACGAGTGTCTTTGATAGTCGCCTCAATTATAATGAGTCAGGACTCGAGAAACCCCAAATCTTTCACACACTAACATTTAAAGAGAAGTTCTGTTTTTAGCACATTAAACCTTATCATAGGCTTCGCTACGATCATAAATGATGTTCTACAGCAACATTATGACCAACAGCTCAGTTCTGAGAGCCGGAGCTCATTGTTGACATCACCTCTAGATGAAAATAACAGAGGAGCGTGTGTACTTAGACAATCTGTCAAAATATACAATGAACGCTCGTTTTACAGGACGAGAAACTGACTGAAAGTGTTTTCTCATGTACAGACACCAAAGCAGCACGTTGGACACAGATATATAACCCAAGTGCAGCTCTGTCAGCTGCTTCACATATCCGTATTAAGCGTTGTGTTTTAGTGTCGGTTCATGAGAGGACACCACTAAACATCTGGCGAGTTTCATGTCTTTTAAAATGAGCGTTTCTTGAGTTTTTTGGCGGATTATCTGAGTTCACATGCTCCTCTGTTGTTTCGAGCTAGCAGTGATGTCAGCAAGGAGCTCCAGCTCTCAGGACTGCACCGTTCGTCATAATAACGCTGTAGAATATCGTATAAGATTGTAAATATCCTTGTTATAAGACCTGATGTGCAAAAAATTAGAGAAGTTGCTTGGTATTTTGGTAAAATGCTGCTGCTACAAACAGCCTGTTACATTAGCTCTGCACCAACACACGCTGGCCTGCTAGCACCTCTTAAGCTAACTGATAAGCATGTTGTATCTTGTTTGTTTAACCTGAACAAAAATTGTGCTAAAATAACATTTTTACCCTTTGCAAAACCACATCATGATGTTTTTCCCATTATATTTCTGAAGGGATTAAACAAACAAGATATAATCTTTTAATCAGAGGGCTTTAGAGGTTCTGAGAGAACGATTTTGGTACTTTTTGACAGAGTTAATCCGCACATTTCCTCTTGTTTATAGTCTTTGTCCTACACTAAGCTAACCAGCTGCTGAGAGGAGATTCATATTAACAATAAAGTCATGAAAATGTTAATCTTCTTTCCATATTTTCCAACATATCAAACTATTTCTTTAATAAAATTATGAGAAAATACCAAATGATGCTAAGAAAGCATTTTGGTGAGTGGTGCTGTTTCCCGCTGTAGGTAAGAGTTTAGAGAAATCCTTTAGGCTCGAGAAGCGTCTCTGCCTCCCTGCAGTGTCACAACCATCACTTACCGTGGACTGACAGGCCCGCCCTTCACACACACACACATGCGCGCGCGCACACACTCACTCAGACTCATTTAGCCGCAGTGCACCCTTCACCCTTGCCTCCTGTCCCCGTGTACCCCCATCCCCGTCTCTGCGCTTCATTTTCCACTCTGTTTTCTCTTCACTCTCTCTCTCCCGTATGTTTTATCAAATCTCTTCTGTTTTCTGCTGTCATCGCTCTACAACTGATATTTAGTGTCTCATATTTCAGTCGCAGCTCCACGTCTTGTCGTTTCTTTTTGTCTCACCCACACACACTCAGCCTCTTGCTTCACTCCTCTCTCTCTCTGTCTGCTGTCAGGTTGGCAGGCTCATCCTCCTGCCCTGGTTTCACCCTCGTGCTGAGTCAATAGCGCCCCAGTGTTCCTGCTGTGTTAATGATGTCCCTTTGTTTGGTTGGCACTCTGCTCTGTGTTTCCAAATTCCTGCCTCAATCACACGTTGCATAATCATACAGTGCAGACAGGCTGCTGCACATCGAGTTTCGGGGCTTGTTGGAAGTGCTTTCGTGGAGGTTATAAAGGAGAATGCAGAGAAATGAAACTTGTAAAATAAAATTTGGCTTATCTAGAGTGGAAGTGCACTTCTCTCTTTCTGCTTTGCATCAATATTAAGACAGGTTGTCCATCATAGTGAGAATGTCATCTGTTTTTTATTGCTTTTTTTCACAGGAAGCAAAGCAGAAAAGACAAACAGTCATTTGTTGCATTAAACAGGTTGTTGTTTTGCTTCTGACTTTTACTTTTCAAGTGCAGGTTTGAAGTTCCACTAAACCTAATTTATACATATTTACGTATAACTTGAATTAGTAAAGAAATGCCTCTGTGAGAAAAAAAAAAGTTTTCTGAAAGTGTCATGGAAAACATAACAGGATGACATTAAATTTAAAAGAGTGAGATTTCAACACATATGACACACTTACAATGAAATACATAAAATACGGAGAGAATAATCAAGATTAACAAAACGCATCTGACCCAAGTAATGAGATAACAGCCATAAACGAACCAAAATCAATATTATAGAAAACTCTTAAAAATCTAAACATACAACGGATGAATGCTTGATCAGCCTCCACTTACAAGGGAAGGGATTTTGAAAGCTTGCAGGAAAAAAAAGCTCATTAAAAAGATCTAAGTTTCTGAACAAAAGCAAAAGTTACCAGAAAAAAACAAAACTGAATGTATCTGGAGGTTAATGTGCCAGTTAAAGCTTGATAGAGGAGCGTGTTTCATCAACGTTATTTTGTGTGCAGTCCCCATTGAAGCAGGAGGAGCTCCCTCCTGTGTTCGTTTTGTGCATTGCAGTGAAGTATGATGATAGTCTGAGAGTATTGCTCCGGCTACATCACTTGTTTCGGACTGTTTTAACAAAAATGTAACGGATAGACTGCATTTCAAGTGAGAGGTGCAAGGTTAAGGGTCTGAAATTCAGTTAATTTGAAGTCTGCCCCAAAACCTTACTGAAATGCAGCACTAAATCACAAGAGTACTCTTTTCAAAAAAAAGAAAATGTGGGCAGTGAAATAAAGTTATTATTAGTTATTATTTTGGGAAACATATTCTGCAGAGTTGGGACGAAGTCAGTGTTTTACAAGCCACAAGTAAGTCTCATCTTTTCTCTCAGGTCTGAAGTCCTAAACTTTGAAATGTGAGTCCTGAGCAGGTCATTAACACTCTTCTAATCGATCAAATTTACACAAATCTGGAATGCTTTCTAAAATGTGTATTTACTTTTAAAAATAATGTTAATACAAGAAAACACTTAACCCACTCATTTAGGGTTTGGTCTTTAACTTGACTGGTTGCTGTCGGATGATTTTTGGGGGAAAAGTGTCGACTTGCTGAGAATGGAAAGCAATAACGTTAGTTGATTCAGGAAATGAGGGGAGATATGGTGATTCATGACACACTTTTTAAATAACATCCATTTAATCTCTAGTGTTTTCAAGTCAAAAGGCTCAAGTCCAAGTGAAGTCTCGAGTCATTGGTGTTGAAGTCTGAGTTGGAAGTCTTCGAGTCGAGTTTAAATTCATCAAATTTGCGACTCGAGTCTGACTTGAGTCATGCGACTTGAGTCCACACCTCTGATATTCTAAACAGTTTTTTATACTCGTCTGTTCTCCTGCAGGTGTGGGCGTGCCGCTAATGCTGACATACGTCTACGGGGTCGTCCCCATGTCACTCTGTAGGAATGGCTGGTGTCGGCCGCAGAGCGAGCCCCCGGAAACACACAAAATCCAACTGGAGGACTTAGCCAGCTGTGAGTACACCATGTAAAGAATGCTCTCATTTTAGAACTTTGAAGATTTAAGAACTTCTCTTGGCCGTGAAAACAAGACTCAGGACTCAAGGCTAATGCTGCAATCACGTGGAATCAGGCGGACGGCGGAGACACCTCGTGAACGGGAAAAAAACAAACAGTCTGACGGAATGAAAGGACGATAAAATGAAACACCAGTGATGATGTTTTGCTGGTGATGTCGTGTTTCAAAGAATGAAATAAAATATATGTAATGAAATTATTTTGTGATTACTATTTTATGTAACTTTTCTAGGTAGACATGCAGTTGTAAAATGCAGCTTTTTCTTATTTTTCTATTGTAAACTTCACATAAAAGTTAAATTGGAGGACAGTCAGCTTTGTGCCGTTTGCCTTCCATGTGTCAGTTTTTCATTTGACATCTCGGTAGGTTTTTATAACTCCAGGTGTTATTGCACCAAATTAATCACCTTCTCACTGTGGAGATCGGTCATGTTTCTCCTAGTACGAGGCATTTGAGGATTAACGTAACATCTGATTATAAATTCCGTTGTGGAGGACGGCAAAAAGTTAAAATGTTTTAACTTTGGAGGGCAATGTCGTCGGCTGTTACCGTTGCCAGCATTCTCTGCCAGCCTCATCAGATTTTACAGTCCTGCTCTCATCCTCTGAAAGGACATCGGGTTTGCCGTCAACCGTCTGCTGAAACCATGTGAATGCAGCATAAATTTTACTGTTTGTGTACGGTTAGGCTGACAAGATACAGTGTGTCTATCAGGCTTTTTCTACCAACATGAAATTGGTTCTGTCCCTGCACCTGATTTTGAACAGTTTAGAGCACTGTAGCAACAAACAAAATCCGTTTAGAATGTGAAAGTTCCCATTTGCTACCAACGAAAATAGCAGATTCTTCTTAAATACTTCTTGCGAACCATCGTGGGCATGTCACGTTCTGCAGGTCATGTGCAATGTGCAACCCTCCTATTGATGATATATCCTTGACTACAAAGGTTTCACATAAAACTGGTGCAAACTCAGGGCTGGCTTGCCAGACAGCACCAAATTTCCAGTTTCCTGAATGGAACCAGCTCAAGCACCAGAGCAGATTTTTCAGTAAGCTTTAGAGGTGCTGGTGGGCGTGGAGAGCCAGCTGTTTCTTCGAATTTGCATGTGTACGTTGAGGCAAATAATCCTCTGGCTCTAGCTTCATATAAAGAGCATAATGGGAAAGCAAACAAGCATGGATGCTAAATTATAGAGCCATCCCTTTAGTAATTGTGTTGCTAACCTTGGTTCAGGACTTGCTTTATTGTCATTTTTCCTCTGAAACGTGGCCCGATCTGATGAAATTTCAACTTCTCTTATAGATCTTCTATTCTCTCATGTAGTCAGTGACCACTGGACGGGTCAGAACAATCCAACGCTCAATGACACCAGCGTCCAGGAAGTCAGAGTCAGTGTACAGGAAGTGGGCGTACTCCCGAGTACAAGCACTTCCCCCCCTGAGCTAGATAGCTATGAGGAATTGGATGAAGCCACGAAACACCACGGATACACCCAGCAGGACAGCCAATCAGACTGTGAGGTGGTCATTGTGCCTGACAGCAAGTCTGAAGACACACAAGTGCTTCCTTTGAGGTAAATGTTGCCTCTGTAGCAGCTGTCAGTGCACGACGTGAGTCATGCATGCACGAGGAGATCCACCATCTTGGACAGCCAGCTACGGGTACACCACTTGGACAAACCATATATGGTTAAATGCCAATGTTAAATGTTATTTTATTATATTTATGTAATATATATTTATATTTATAACATATTTATGTAATATTTCAAGTTGATTTACTGGAAAGGGCATGGTTTGTTGTAAACTGGACGTAAACTGTTGATGAGAAATATATTTGCCAGTTACATTAGCTGGAGTAGTGTTAGCATTTAATGCTGTGCTAGCGTCTTTGCTCAATGTTAGCTAACTAGCCACCTCAGGTTGAAATAATAACAGAGGCCGTCACTAGCGCCAGAGCTGGCTAGCGCTAGCCACTATGCAGTTATGATGTAGTTTTAAAACATTAAATCTGATTTAGTCCGTCAAACTCAGTTCGTGACGTGGTTTGTACAAGTGATGTAGCTGTAGCTAGCTGTCCAAGACGGTTGACATTTTTGCGCATGTGCGGCTCACATCAGCGCAGGACTCACATCTGGTGCTGACAGTACCTCTTTCCTGTTTCTGCACTTCTCTTTGTGTTTTTCGGCAGAGTTTATAGCACTTTGGTCTAGACTAAAATTTCTCGATAGGGTGCCATTAAATTTAGTACAGATATGCATTTTCTCTTCAGGATTCTCTGCATTAACTTGGTGATCCTTTGACTTTTTTCTAGCACCATCATCAGGACAAACATGTGATTTGATTGAACAATTTGATTTATGTCCAAAACACTTGCAGTGTCTTTCCCGTTAGCCTCTGCTGCACCTTGTGTTCAGTGCTAATGAACAAGTGTTAGCATGCTAACACCCTGGTGAACGCGTTAAGCGTTATACCAGCTGTTATTAGCATTGTCATTTTGTTCATGCTAGCAATTAGCTTAGAGCAGTGCTGTGTTGAAGTACAGCCGTACAGAGCTGATGACATGTTCGTAGACTCATAACTTCAATTTCAATTGTTATTTGGAAACTTTTACTGAATTTTCTGCCTTAGTTTTAGCACATAATCCAGAAGTCAGACACATTTTGATTGCACGGCAGCTCTACACTGATTTTCTTCACATTTCTGTTTTCACTACAGGGAAGGAACCAATATTGAGGTCCGTGTGGAAATTGAGACCCATCCCAGAGGTGCCCGCCAGTCCAGCTTAAGTAGCGTCTTGTCTAGCCAAAGCTTGTCAGTGGAGTCCCTAGTGCGCTCGCAGTCCCAGTCTCAAGTCTACCTGTGTGCCTCAGAACTGGAAGAAAGACGAGATGGGGGAGGGGGAGACGGAGAGGAGCAGGAGGGAAGGGAGAAACCAGGAGGGGAAGCAGGAGGAGACCACGGGATAATATACCCAGTCTTTGAAATAGACGGTGTATGAGGTCCTTCCATGTAGGCTTTGTACTTGTCTGAAATTGAATCAGTCCGTGAGCTGAAGCATCAGCAGACTGACCTGAAAAATCGTTGTCCAAGGCCACCTCCTGCTTCTGGCACGGGCCCTCCCACCAGTTGCCTTCTAGCTCCAGCCTCTAAGGAAGACGCGGGTTTAGAGAGAGCAAATGAAAAACATGAGTGTGTGAGAGTGTGTTTGAGACAAATAGCATGTGACTATGACATAAAACTTAGACGAGGGGTAAACTGTAAACCAGACAGTATAGCATCCATCAGTGAATCGACAACAGATGGCTGCGAGCATGTTAGCTGATTAGTTCGGTTCTTTTCTTTTCTATGTTGTCTTTTTGAAAGAGACCTCCTCACTCCCCCTCTATAAGTAATCTCTTCATCCGACTGTACTCTTATACTTCTTTTAGTGACCTCACCTCCCTCCTCCCACTTTCACTAATAAAGAGACCCCCACAAGCATGACTTGTTTTATGGCAGACTTAGACAGCTGTCATGTCACCAAGTAAATATCAAATGCATCTCAAGCCAAGTGGCAAGACAGTAGGGTGATTTTTTCTTCACCTTAAGGAGTATATCAAGTATTTAAAGATGCAGTGGTCGTATCTGAATTGGGCGACTGACAACAGATGAAGTTTAGTTGACACCTGAAAACTGTCAAAGCCTGTAACTGATTTCTGTTGGACTAAAAAGTGCTCTGTGACACTATGGCAGCACTTTAATCAACGAGAAGGCTTATAAATACCATTAATTATCCGGGCCCGACCAATGTTAGATTCTTGTGACACATACCGATATTAGGAAACTGATTCTGATATTTGATCCATTGGCCGATATTATATTAGCTGATTGTGATGATCAAATACATCAGGGCACTGAACAGTAACAGACCAACCCTGTTACTGTCTGCTGGACAAACGACATACTTACACCATTTTAAAATGAAAAGTCCAAGCATTTTTTCTGACCTTCAAACAGCTGTAATATCAGTGCATATTGGAAAACATATCCGCTGATACAGATATATGTGTGATATTGTTACACCGATTCCTAACTAGACGTGATGCGAGTGAGCGAGCGAGGAAACTGCTCATCGCTTTCTGTTTTTTAAATTAGAATGTCCTCACTGACGCCATGCGACAGCGAACAGCCGCAGCGATGTGTCGCTTGCTGGAAATACCGCTCGACTTGGCTCTATCTGAACAAAGTTTCACGCACTTGGTCTGCCTCCCGCCAATTTTAATTGGTTGAAATCGACCTTGGCGCCCTTCAGTTTCCGCCCCCTGCCAGTAAACAACCAACTTAACCGCTTCTTCTGCTGTGACGTTGCTCGTAGTCAGTCCGGACAATCTATCACGCTTTTTCCGCTAGAGGTCGTTCACGTTGCGTCTAGTTAGGAATCAGTATTATAGTGTAGACATTTCTAGTGTTAGTCGCCCTCTCCTGGACAAACTGTGTAATTACCCCGTTTTAAATCACTAGTCTAAGCATTTCTCAACCTTAAAAACAGTTTTAATATTGGCACTTACTGTAGAACAGACCAGATATGTTGATGCTGATATATCTGCGTTAGGTCGATATTGGCCAATGATATCTGCAAATATCGGTCAGGCCCTTTTAATAATATCTATTTATCTTAATCCACAGTCTTCCATGGAGGGAGACAGAGCAGCAGTGTCACTTGTGCATTGCTTTAGTGCAGCTAAGAGGCTTTTTGCTTTTAAACAGGCCAGGGGAGGGAGGCGTTGCTTTAGTTTGTGAAAGTGCTCATTCTGATGCGGCTACTTTTGCAGAAGTGACAACAACATGGCAGCAACACCGCAGCAGCAGCAGTCTTTTCTGACCATTTTAGAAATCATTTAAAAGTAGCCGCATGGTTTTCTGACCTTCTGTGTGTCTGGGAAAACACACGAACACACGAGCAGATTCACACGCGCACACTCACACTTGTGCCCACGTGCACCGCGGCAAAGAGCAGCTCAGCCTTGTGTGCTGCTGAGAGCATGACATATAAACTAAAGACCCTCTCAGATGATCACAGAGCACCAAAATTACAACAGCAGCATGCCACCTCAGGCCAACCTCTACCGCCCCCTTCTGGATGATTTAAAAGAAGTCCATGACTTTCCATGCTCTGCTTTGCTTCCTGAGTGTGAAATACTTGTGAGGATGAACTCGGACTCAATGTGATAACCTGTGCTGGGTTGTGGAGAGAAATGAAATAAAGATTTCACCATGAAGGACACAAGTCATGTTTTCTATCTGTCAGAGGTGGATTTTTCTTCAGCAGGTCGTCTCCTGTTTCCTAACGTAACTCACCAACAAGAAGTTTGGGGCATTTTATCTTTATTGTGTTTCTCTACAGCAGAGGACAGAAGTGTGTCGGGTTCTGATAATCAGTTCCTCTGGTGTCCAGTGTCCGTTGGCTCGAGCCTCGTCTATGTCCTCTCGTCACTGGCTGCAAGTCTGATTCACACATTTTCTTTGTGTGTGAATATTGTTAAGGAACAAACAAAACAACATCAACAGAATCCCCATCAGTAATACTGATATCTCCATATATGCAGGGTGTGCAGTGAATGAAACGACAACGCTGTAATAACTGATCACAGTCAGTAGAGGGCGCCAAGATACAAAGAAAAAAAACAAAACGAGGCATCTGTTTCACATGTATGTGAGTTAATTGGTTAAAATATTATTATTTTAAAGTAGTAATAGTTTCATTATTCAGAAACACTTCATTACAAACGCGGTCAAATTTTTACCTAAGTACCAAAAGTTCAAAAACTCATTGAGTAAAACGGCCGTTTACAGAATAATGTCAATAATAACATTGGATCATAACTATAGGCCCACAGGACACATTAATGTGAAGGCCTCACTAAAATATGATATACTTTTAAATATGAGTCAATATTTCCATCTGAAAGGAGGTGAAGTGAAAATATAAGGGGGCATTCAATGAAGATCATCACTAAAGACCCTCAAAATTCTACTTGAGTAAATGTGTTGAGTTACTTTCACCGTTTTTAAGCAAATATACCAATATGTGACGCGGTCTTCTAAAAAAAACAAGGAATTATGGGATAAAATGGGAGTCAAACAGCTTATGATTTTTAACTGTGTTATTATTTAAACCGATAAAAGCTGTTTTTACTGCAGACCTGAAATCTGAAACATCTTTAGGGGATAAATACAAAACTTGGCACCACAGCTCAAAGCAAAAAGCCCAAAAAAATCCCAGTGAGGTTAAAAACTCGTCAGTGAGGAAAAGTCGCGTTTCCACCACCGTGATGAAGCTGAGGTCATTTCGCACTTTGGAGGAAGCTGTCGGCTCATCAAGGTTGAGAGGACACGCCCTCAACTTTGGGAGCGGTGCAGGAAGTGGCCGTGCCGGCGGTCCTCAGCTGGGTGTCGGTCTCTGTGCAGACGGGAGACGTCCACGGTGGGAACTTGTAACGGCGGCTCATTTCCTCGCGTTTGTCCGCTTTGGCGCATCCACCGTCGAGCTCCGCCCGCAGCCTTTGGCTCCCCGTGGTCCCGGAGTCTGGGGGAATCCACCTGCCGGAGAGCAGACACACCTCGGGATGGATGCCCTGAAATCCGCCGGCAGAGCGATCATCAAGAGCCCCGGAGTCCCGCGGCACACATGGGGAACTTCCAAGCACGAAAGTGAGTGAGACGGCGTCAGTGGTTCAGTGTGTGGGTTTGTGTCGGTGATGAGAAGATGTGGCGACGCAGCGAAGGATGGAGGACGGAGCGCACCTCCGGCTCCTCTCCTCACCGAGCTGTTTGTCTCTTATTGCCACATGTAGCCGCATGTAGCCACATGTAGCTCACCATAGTGTGACAAACTACCAGCTGTAGCTTCAGCTCAGTTCAGTTTCAGTTGTTACTGCTTTACTTACTTCCCTCTGTGTGATCTGGTTCATCCCTCGGCCAGCTGTTCTTCACCAAATCAGCTGAAACATAAATTAGGACGAGCTTCTTCAAGTTGATTATGAGTTAGAAATGACTCTCAGTTTCATAGTATCTCTACTCACTCATCTCACAGTACAACGAATATAAACAGCTCAGGCAGCACAAACAAGGCAGTGACTGAAGAGCTGCAGGCTGGAGCAGAATGATCTGTGTGTCTGTCCTCCTTACTCACCATTTAAAACCATCTTCCTCCAAATAACATCAAAGACAAAAAAAAGGAAATAAAATAACAATAGCAAAAGTCAAATGATCTGCAAAAAGCATGCTGGTTGTTTAAACAAGCCAAAAAACAAAACAAAAAAACAAATATAAATGTTTATAGTTCCAGCTTCTCAAATGTGCATGTTTACTTTTTTCCAAATATTTGTAATTTTGATTTTAAAATCTTTGGATATTTTTTAAAGACGTGCCATCAGGTACTTAGATTTGATTGTAATTCATATTTTTCTACATTTTTGTGACTTTGTCATTGAGTCAGCACTCAATCAAGTATAACTCAAAAATATACTGATGATATATTTTTTTTTTTTTTGCTGCAGTCTTAGAGTTATCACACTATAACATCACAGTTTTATACCAAATTCTACCAATTTGTGAAGAAGAAATTTTGGAGAATAATCCAAAATGGGCTGAAGCACAACAGGCAGAATATTTTATCAATGTGTCATCAAGCTACTGATTCGTGTTTTCATGTTGTACAGCTAGAGATAAACAAACTGAAGTGGGGTCATTTCATTTTTGAACCCCAAAACAAAACAAACCAAACCAAAACAAACCAAAACAAAACAAAACAAAACAAAACAAAACAAAACAAAACAAAACAAAACAAAAACCGTCAAAACACGGCAGCAGTCTCTTTGAAGTCACTCACAGGTTTCTTAAAAGCGTTTGTGCTCAGCATTGTGTCGTGGCGCCTCCAGCCATCGCCATCTTCAGAGTTCCTGACTTTACAGAAAAGGGCAGGGAGGTGGAGCGGGTGGAGCACGGACAGACAGTCAACCTTCCAGGAAGTCGTTCGATTTTTCCAAGACTTGCATGAGATTTAAAAGAAGGCGACGACACCACAAACAGGGTGGAGAGTCGAGCTCGTTCGCTCAGCTAGCTGCTAGCTGTCACTCAAAGCAGCCTGACTCTTCATCATCGTGACTTCAAGCTTTTATTTCATTTAAACAAACGAGTTCTAGGAAAATCAGCCTCCCATACAGTTCAGAAGAGACTGAGGCTGTTTTTTAATGTTTATTTCTGCTGTCGACTTCGGTGTTTTCATATGGAGGTCAAAGGGAACTGACACGCATTTGAAGCCTGCCTCAAGTGGCCATTCAAGAAACTGCAGTTTGTGTTTTTATCTTCCTCCCTTGGACACAATCATGAGGAAGTTCACTCTTTCATGCTCTGCCACTCCACGCATACTATGCAGCAATACTTTCAAACGATAGATGCTGTTCAGTGAGTAAGTAATAGATAAAGAGTGCGGCTGGGCAACATGGCAAAAATATCATATCACCAGTTTTTTTTCTGGCAGGATCACAAGCTCGATTTTATCACTATTTTGAGTTTCCATCTTGGTTAAGACGAGGTTGAAAAGTTAAAGCAAATGCAGGGCAAGCAGTTTTCCTTGTAAGCATGCGGTCGGCTTATGTTTGGCTCCAGGTTCCTCAAAATGATTTTGTTTTGATTTATGATTTATTCAATTCTAAGAATTACACGTAGAGTAAATGTGTTCTTCAAAAGTACACGAAATAAAATTGAAAATATTGAATTTTCAGGCAAGTTCGCGTGACGCTGTGTCAGGACAGCCAATCAGTATTGACATTGTCCTGACATCACTGCCGTGCCGGCGTCCTGACATCTCGAGCTTCCCGGCGTCCGTACGTTGAATCAGACGTGGCGGTCAAAACGACTGTCGCTGTGCGTGAACACCACGGAGCTCCAACAACACGACTTCATACACCACGGGATTATCTCATGAACACAGACATGACGTCGCTACGTTTCTCAAAGTTTCTGGGACTTCCACGACTGGCACAGAGCAGAAATAATGATTCTGTCGGCCAGAGTTAATGATAGAAAATGGCAATGGCTCTGCTGTCGTTCTGATGTGTGAAGTGTCGTCGTGATTCCTCCCCGCAGCTACGTCGCCTGCAAGCCTCTCAGTGGCCTCAGCGTTAGCATGCGGTTTGTTTCTGTCGTGCCTCATCGTGGATTCCTGCTTGGGGATTAATCAGACACCTTCGCCAGCTTCCACTAAACACGTCTGATCCACCTCACGGCCACAAAGATGTGCTCGCGAGGAACATTAAGCATCGAGTGTGTCGGGTTGAAAAGTTTTCTCGTAGAGTTTGGGCTTTAATGAGACTCTCTGATGGTTTCGCATGGACTGCACTTCTGACTTGTAGCACAACATGTCAGCGTTAAGTGACAGGTTGTCTTAAATGGTTTCGACTGTTGACGTCTGCCAGACTAACTTTTGATCTTAGGACTGTCGTGGAAGCATCCGTGGACAGGAGTCATCATTATTTCCCTCAACACTGCCAACATCACCGCACGCTCCATCATCGCCATGGAGACTTCGTGACAAAAACTGACAAATAAACCATCCACGCGTTGTCGTGAAAGGCATTGTCTGTGCGGCATTGTTAGCAGGAGCCTCTGCATTGTGTTTTTCTCCTCTTACTGTTGTTGGTGTCAGAGAGGGAAGAAAAAGCCGACGATTTTATCCAAGGAGAATTCAGCTGATGATGACAGGAGCAGTTTGTATCTGAGTGCCACCGGAGGAATCGGGCTGGAAAAATGTGAGCACAGCAGTCACAAAGGGCACAGAGAGACAGACGGACAGACAGACAGACAGACAGACATACAGGCTGACTGCTGATGTCCACTTAGCAGGCAATTTAGAGAGAGGACAGCGTCTGTGTGCCAGCATGTGGCAATGCGTCAAAGCTGGCTGTCAGAATACAAATAAGGCAACATTGCAGCTGTTTGGCACATTGGCAGAAATTAGGTGTGAGTTAAGTAAAAAAATAAACCAGGGGATGATTTATGTGTGTCCTGTCTTCTGATTGGAGGAAGTTTGACACAGAGTGTTGATGACAAGTAAAAAAATAATCAGTTGATGACAACATTGTGATCAAACTCTGCACATTAAGTGTTCCTTGCCATGTTGTAGAGACATAGTGTGGGGATTCTGTCATATAATGAAAAACAATATCACAACAAATCTTAGCTACCATTGGGACCAGACCTGGAAGTCAGTCGTTTTAGTCATTTCTTGGTGCGGTCAGTTTTTTAGAGGGCACATCAACAAATCGAGTAATAACTTTGAGTCCATGGAAGTAATGAATCAAACTTAAAGTTGCTGTCGGTAACTTCTGCTAACGAACTAGTAAGCTAACGTTAGCTGTAGCATGAGACTCATTGGGAAGCAAATCTTCTGCAGCCGTTTACTTTGTTTGTTGTCTCTCTCTGTTACGTTCAGTCTGAACTGAGACCAAACGAGAGTGAGAGTTTTGTGTGGGTGGTGGTGGACGAGTCTCCTCCATTGTTCCCCTCTTACTCTGAAGAACAAATTAACATGGG
>JAQLOL010000010.1:10154666-10170539 GCA_029783665.1 Naso thynnoides
CCCCCCCCCCCCCCCCCCCCCCCCCCCCCCCCCCCCCCCCCCCCCCCCCCCCCCCCCCCCCAGGCCCAGGTTTTGCATAATAACAGCAGTCAAAGGCAATTAGCATTCAGGACACCATAAAAGTCTTTCATCATGTGTTGCTACTGTTTTTGGGTTATCGTTTTTAATAACCTGCTTATCGCACATGCTGTATCTTTAATGCTCCAGGCACATTTAAAAGTTAAATCTTTTTTTTTTTTTACATAAAATTAAAATTTTGCCCATTTTTTTTTATCAGCACTATGAAGTCCTTCTCAGCTTTCTGAAGGCAATTTAAAAGAAAAGTTAAAGGAAAAGCTAGTCAAGGATATAATGATTTTACACACTTGCTCTGCTTTTGCTGAGAGTTAAATGAATGCCACTCTCATGTCCGTATGCTACATATGAAGCATCATATTAAGCTGCAGCCAGCAGCCAGATATCTTAGATCGGCGTTCACAAAATGAGGGAAGAAGTCTGAAAAATGTGAGAGGCCCTCTTTTAGACCTTCACACACCCAGTGCTTAATGCATAAGTGACACAAAAATACACCTGCAGATATTTCAGATCAAAAGTATTCACGCCAGCAGTGACAGAAATTTGTTACAGAAACACGGGAATATGAATTTGTAAAAGAGTTTTGACAGCTCACTTCACGACAGAGCTTCCTGCTCCTCACATGGAAAGTGAACGCTGTTGCCGCGGCGGGAGCTGCACGAAGCGTCGCTACAGACAGACAGACAGACAGGTGGCAGCTTCTTTTCCACAAGCTGTTAAATAATCACATATACTGTATGTTGTTATACTGTGTTGTGATTAAGATTGGGGTTCAGCTTTTGTTGATATTGTTGTAGGAGGTGGACGTGACATCCGCTCCGCACAACCATAAGATTAGGTGATTGGTTGATGCAAAAAGTCCTCCTAATATTTGTGATCTGTGTGAAAGTACTCACAACCAATCAGCAGTTTGAAAAATATTATTGGCATGTGAAATATTTGCATAACCCCAAACGCACCCAGTGTGTAAATATGAGTCAGAGTTTGGGTTGTCCATTCTGGGCGACTGTAGAAATCCGGTGGTGCAACATGGCGGACCACTTGAATAGGGATGGGATGCGGCTCCAAATAAGAATCGATAAATTAGAACCAGCTTTGGTATCATGAGCCTCCAAGCTTATGAGTTATTCTCATCAATGCCCAGACGTGATGCTGACGTGGAAAAGGCAGAACTGAACTGAAAGGGCCGAGCAGCCTGCAGACTCACTCACCGATTCACAGCAGTGGATAAAACAGCTGCAAGGTTGGTACTCAGAACCTGTGTTGGCCTTTTTTTACCACACTGAAAACTGATCTGGAATTGATAAAGAATCAGACCGATGAGCAGAATCAGTATTGGCCGATATGAATAAAATCTTATTTCTCATCCCTGTTCTCAAGAGAGGACCCGCTCCCCTGTGGACATAAAACGTTCTTACTTGATTCTTACTTTTAGGTGATTGTTCACTAATATAAACATAAATATGAATATTTTATTGCAAATTTGCCATGTTCATGTTTATTTCACCTTTTTAAAATGCGGTTAAACAGCTTCTGTTGTTTCTGCATAGTCATGTTTTAAAAGCTACATAACATCAGGCACCCGACAGATTCACATTTCTTCCTTCGTGTTTTCAGATTGTCCTTAACAGCAGCTCCCACTTTGCCGTCGCTCTATTTGCTCAGCCATGCATTCACTAGATAACTCACATCATCATTGTGATTAACAGCAGATATGGAGTTTGAAGTGAAAGCAATTATGAAGGGGTTTGGGTGAAAAAGGGGATTATGTTGGAAGATTCACACCAGCGCTGATTCATTTAAGGACCTCCGGGCAAACAGTTGATTCATGAACCTGAATTATTTCACTCCAGAGATATTTTTCCTGTCAGAGAAAATGAAATAAAACTTGGAGGAAATTGTTTTTCTAATATCAGAAGATTGATTCCCCTATGTGCTGGGGAATACATTTTTTCCAAGTAGACACAAACAAAAATCCTTTATGGTCTTTAAAGATGTCAGTCATCCATTTTATTGGTTCTGCTCACATTTGTTTTTCTGACAGGTTTCGTCAGCAAAAAAAATAAAATGGACAGATTGAAACCAGTTTGCATCCAATGTAATTTCGGTAAAAACAAAAGTAGAGCACACAAGACTGTTTACTGACTGTAAATTAGTGGCAAATGAAAAGATGGCTGCACTCAAGTGTTTTGTTTCTAATAAGGCACATGTAGACCAAAAGCCAACGTTGTTTCAGACCATTTTCAGTGTTTGCATCTCGTCCTGAAGGGCGAAATTGTCCCATGATCTTCATCATCACTTTGATATTAGTGATGAAGAGGAATGCACCATGGAGTGAAAAGCTTTCTATTTCTGTTTAGTAATTAAAAAAAACCAAACAAACAAAGCTGACACGACTGTCTCATTGGGAGTGTTTGCTCTTTATTTATCCTCTGTGGTTTTGCACAAAGTCATCCTGAGGATGAGAGGACTCATTACTACCGTCGAGTCAAAGGCAAACACATGACAAAGTAAAACAAGTCCTTTAAAAAATCCAAGAAAATCTCTTCATCTGTCACACTTAAAGTTTTACACCACGTTAACACGCAACAAGAGCTGAAATGATCTGAGGACTGAGAGGTTCTTTGATCAGCAATGAAATAATTATGATGAGTTATTTTCATTGTCGAGGAAAAAGCCCAAAAAAGTTTGACGTCATATTAAATAGAAGGTATTTGAATTTGGAATGTTTTCAACTCAACAAACAAAATGAAAAGTTTATTTTCAGCTTGAAGAATTTGTGTTGGTTATTTGTTTTTTGTTTTTTTTGACATTTCAGTGGAGGGCTGGGCGATGTGTAGCAAACTGGCCTTTGACGATGTGCGGCATGAAACGTCAAGATGGATGATGACATCACTGTTTGGGGGAGGGGGGGGCAGACTATTTTTCCCCCCATATCCCTCATTGTTGCTGCTGCTCATTCTGTGTTTACATATTATTTATTGATCTTTCTTAACAAGTGCACGGCTTCTTTTCTCTCGTCTATTTCACTGCACTTTGTAAAATATATTCTGTTTGGTCCAGTGTGCGCTCTGCTCTGTGCCGCAGACAAAGACAAAGAGCGGCGCTGGGCGAACAAGAGCGGGCGCTGTGTTAACGAGAAAGACAGTTTTCCTGATAGTTTTGCAGCTGCTGAGCACAAATAAACACCAGTAGACCTTCGCACTGCTGTTCATTTTGCTGTGTGGCCACATGTGGGAACGTTTCTGGTGCATCACTTCTTTTCTGCCGTCCTCTTTGCTGCTGCAAACAAACGGTTATCTTAATTTATCATGCATGGAGAGGAAACTACAGCACTTCTAACGTAAACACCCAGAGCTGAGTCGACGTCATTGGTGGGCTAATAAATTTACGTCATCTCTGCGTTAATTGTCTTGGCATTTTGTGAAATAAATGAGCAGTAGAGAATTACTGTCGTGTGACATTCTCTACAATAACGTTAATATTTATGGCTGTTACCTACTCGCATTACAGAGTGAGTTTTATGCCTGCTGAATGTTTCTCTTATCATTCTAACTTGTAAAAATGGTTCACGCAAAGTTCTGCTGCTGGAGTGCAGCTGCCGGTGTGAGGAGGGGAGGGGCGCCTTTTTAAACCATGACGTCACAATGGTCAGGCTCATCGCCGATGGACGATGACATCAACAATGACGTCGCCCATCGGCCCAACCCTATTTCAGAGTACTGCAGTTCTTGTCTGTTGTAAATTGGCTGCTTAATGTTTTGCACAGCTGTCTGCAGTCAGCAGGTCCTCAGCAGCACTCCTGTTTTGTCGGCTTTGTCACGTGATGACAGTAAAAAATAAAATGAGTCCAAGTTGAGCTGGCAGCACGAGAGGTTTTGTACTTAGTCCCATCGGACGTGTAGTATTCAGAGGAGGGAACTGATGCACTGCTCTGGTTCAGAGCGCCGGGCAGCTCCAGCGTTATCAGAGCACTTTATGTGGTTTGTTCGCTCTCTTTGATGACAGGCCAAGGTGTTCAGTAATGTGGTTTACAGGCGCCGCCTCCTTGCTGCTGCCGGGCTGTTTGGGAATCCGTGGTTGCATGGCAACATAGGCTGTTTGATCCTGTGACTCCATCTTTGTTATTGTTGATGTTGTCAGTTTTAGAACAAGCTTGAAGCGTAGCTCTGGTTGAGAGGACGCCACATAGCCCCTCTAACGGTGTCTCGTAGATGTATGGGAGGATATACGGGAGGAGGGGGCTTTAATATGGCTGGTTGGTTCAGCCCGAGTGAAGATGCGGTAGGTGAGAGAGGTGAATGGAGGGATGGAATTAAGGAAACAGAAAGAAAAGAGAGCTTGAAAGGAAGGACTTAGCTTTACTCGGTTTCCCCTAAAGGCAGAATCAGGAAACCAGTTACTACCCCCCTCCCACACACACACACGCGCACACACACACACACACCATCCCAGCCCATCATCCACCCTGGATGTGCGTCCTATTTTCCCTGTCAAGGTGGTGTCCTAGATTCAAAGTTCTATCGGCTGAGTAAAACAGGAAGGCAGAGAGATTCGATCAGGAGGGATGTGGAGGATGGGGGCGTCAGTTGTCTCTGAAAAAGCAAGCTGAATATTTTCTTACTCACATATTGATGTTTTACTTATTCGGTTGGATTTAGACCAAGATGAGGAGTGAAACCCCCCAGAAAAAATGGCCTACTTTCTGACCTATAGGGAAATTTAAAAATGGGGATGCTTTTATTTTGACCCTGCAGCACACACACACACACACTTATTTCAACCATTTTATGCAATTAATTCGGGTGATGGTATCAAGGGAAAATTATGTGTGTGTGCCCACCACTTGCCAGTGCATATGCCCCTTCATGCTTCTTGTGCCTGGGTGCATATCTGTGCCCTCATGTTTGTGTTATTAATTAACCGACAGTGGAGGTGTTCAGCCAGAGCAGAATTCATCCGGGTACGATTTGACTCTTCAGTGCAAATTAAATTAGTGAGCATGAAGCTCAGAGAGACAGCTGGTGATCGCTGCGCGTAGCTGAGGGCGTGCGGAGCACATGGTGCCATTATACTACGACGTTCAACTCAGCTGCTGTGAAATGCTACACTCGTAGTAGTTCGCTCAACACAGTGTCGATTATTCTGCAGAGCTCAGCATCTTGGGGCGACGGGATTTTAATGTACAACTTGAGGCCAAGTGCAGCAAAATGTCACCAAATTGCTTTGTGGCTTCGTTGTAATGCATTGATTTCTTCAGTGTGTCCCAACTGTGAGGCTTTTTGTGTGAACGTAATGGGATCTGTGCACTTGCTGCAACAGCATGGGTGTGAAAGTGTTGCCAGGCATCAGTTTAATAAAGATGCAAACGTCACTGGTGCACCCCCGTTCCCGCCGCTGCCGCTGTCACCTCGCCTGCCCTAATCTTGTTTTGTTCTCCTTTAAATTAGATCACCTTGACACACATTCACACACACACACGCTTGCTCCGGCAGAGATGACAAATGTACAGCACATAAAAAAAATAAAAGTTCAAATTTTTTTCTGTGGTGTTTTTCCCCAACATGTTAAAATCCAATTAGCCGCCACGCGCTTGTTCCTGTCACTCTTATCAGTCCCGGCGCCTCTGAAGACTCACGCAGGATTTATTAAAAATTTAAGCCCTCCTCTTTTAGGGGATAATGTATTGGAAACCCTGCAGCATCAACATGAAGCTCTTTAATAATTCATGTGTGTAGCCTGGTGAAGGCACAACATGGACTGTGGCTCTTTAGCTTTGTAGCGCTGTGACATTTTGCAGAATGCAGCCAGGCAATAAATCCTTCTTGACCAGCAGCTCCTCTGGAATCATTAGACTTGATCACGTTCAAGCAAAATTTTTTTTTTGGTTGGTTTGCTGGTTGATCCGCTGCTATCTCTCTTATTTACTGCTGCCATGTCTGTCAAGCTTTGCATTTTGGTATGGTGCTGTTCTCAAAGATGAAAGGAACAGATTTAATGCTCAAAAATGTCTTTGTCATTTTTTAAACAAGACGTCTCTGATTTCAGATGGAAGTAAACAAAAAGCAGGCTTCTTGTTTCTAAATCATAACCGTGGATTTTGTCCCATGAGATGATTGACTGAGGTTCTCAGATTTGTCAGCTGAACTCAACAAGGGGTTGAGCTGATTTTTATCTCCTGATTTGTTTTAGAACTTTTATACTGTGACTGTGACTGGTGCGCTGTCTTGACCAGGTCTCCCTCGTAAGAGATTTCAATTTCAAGTGACTGCCTGGTTAAATAAAGGGCGAATTAATATAAAGGTGGTAAAAAACTATATGCACATGAATCAAAGTTTCCCAGTAAACAAGCATGAATTTGCAAAAGCTTCAAACAGCAGTCTACAACAAACAGTTGATGAGTTATGGAAGTGGGCGGGGTTTACGTTTAGGGGTGGAGCAAGACATGAGCCATGGTGTAGAAGTTTCTAAACAGTTTTGCCATGTTACATGAATCCGTTTAGAAGTTATGCACGTTTGTTACAGGCCACGCCTACTGCCACGCCCCCTTTTTGCCTGTTTGCCCGAACAGTTAATCAGCTGACCTTTGGCTCATGACCAACCTTTGCACCAAATCTTGTGCAAGTCTGAATCTGTTTGGAAGTTGTGCACCTTTTTACAAAAGGCCTCTCACATCACCGTGCCCTCTTTTAGCAAATTAGCATGAACACAGAACGCACACACACACACACACACACACACACACACACACTTGACCTCCATGCCAAATTCCAGCCTCCTAGGGGGAAAATTGTTGCCCTAAAAGGAATTTTTGTGGGCCAACCAACTTTTGGCCATAGACCACTCCCACTGCCACGCCAGCTTCCGGCTTGTTGGTATGAATACAAACACACACCTTCACTTCACACACACACACACAAACACACACAACTGCGTATGCCAAAAATTGGGGAATATTTGTGGACCGACAGAGCGACCTGTACAGTGAGTTTGGCGACGTATCATCACATCTGCTCACGACCCATCAGATGCCTCAGTACCAAACTCAGAGTTTTCTAATAAATCCTGCAATGCCACAATATAATTTAACTGATGTACTAACTTGTGGTGTTGTCAGTAAGCTTGCTGGCTGAGTGTAGGTAAGTTTTCAGCTTTATTAATCAGATAAATACTCGTTTAGCCAGTTCAGTGCTTCTTTGTTCTTGTACTTATGATTCTGCAAAAAAGGGCTGTGCCAAAAAAATTGACACTGACTGCAGCTACACATAAATAAAATGACCTTGTACGTCCAGTGTAAGGGAATCAGAGCAGGCCGGAGCTGCTGGGAGAATACTTCAAATGACAAAAAGTGACATTCGTTATAGTTATCCCCGTTGGAAAGGTTAAAAACTGCTCTGTAGTGTCGAGATGTGTTGGTCTGTCTATAGATGAACGGTTGCTGTGGATGAGTTTGTGAGCTTGCCTGAGCTTTTACGTTAGTGTCAGGCTGCCGGTTTAAGCACATTTTGGTTTTGTATGATTGTCAGTCAGAACTTGTAAGTAGTGTCGACCCACATGGGTTGTTTTTGTTTAATTAGCCAAGACTGCCAAATATCTGCTGCTTATAATTTTGCTGCCATCCAATACGGTTGAGGTAGAGTTAATTATGTTTGTGATATTTTAAGCAAGAAATAAATAATTTCCTAAACAGCCCTTGCAGAAGGAGTCTCCATTGTTTCATTAGGCATTTTTTCGATGGAAACTGGATCCCTCGTGCTATTCTGTAGCTAAATTGATTCATGAAAAGAGTATTCATGGACCATTTTTGAGTGACAGTGAGTCTCCCGGCTCAGATTAGAACATATTAAATGTGTTATATTTGCTATTTGAATTTTTAAAGTGTTAACAATCTGGTGTTCATGTTAGACAGAAAATGAGACCTTTACTCTAAATCATCAGGTGCCTCTCATCCATATCTGTCAAAACCAGCTAACGGTGCTGTCGTTAAGCTCTGAAGCGATCACTTTGTGGTTTTGAAGCAGCCCCCGTAGATTGATTGAAGATGAGTTAATAATTCAGAGTTGTTGGAAGCGTTGTACAGGGAGAGTGTTCTCTGCGGCTCGCCTTCACAGCTGCATGAGGCCTGCCAGTGACAGATGGCTCAGCCCATGAAGAGAGGCTGGTGCCAGTTATGGCCCAGTGGAGTGTTGGACACTGATTGTGTGTGTGTCTCTGTCTTTTTCTCCCTCTCTCTTCTTGTTTTTTACTCTTTGTCAGTCTCGCTCTGTCATTTCAGTGTGAGTCATGTGCAGAAATTCTTCTTAAGGAGAAAGGAAACAAAGGAGGACAAAGCACAGCATTTTCAGTTCTGCGTCAGTTAATCAGGTGTTCATGGCTGTATTGTGTTGTCATCTGTTATGTTCAGAGATGCTTTGAAATTGCTGCAGATTAATGCATCATGTATCAGTTATCAGCCCATTGCGTTTGTCACACAGTGTGGTGTGTTTGCATGGTTTTTTAAAAAGTTTTTTCCTGTCCTCATGCTCCACTGCAGGTGTTGTTGAGAGATATTTTAAGTCCTCTGCATGGGTGCAGTCCCCCCCTCCCTGCCTTCATGAGTCAGCTAGAGGACAGCTTGGTGCTACCTGTTGGAAACCCCAGCAGCAGCAGGACATTGCAGCCATTCTGCTCAGTCTATCAAAGCCAGCTGATATTAGGTTTTGGGGCTTGTGCAGCATTTTTAGCTGCCACCAGCAGCTCAGTTGGTCGGTCATGCCGGTCAGTTGGTCCACAATAATTCCCGACTCTTTGGCCGCCACAGTTTTCGCCTTGGAGGATGAAATTTGCCATGTAGTTCAAGTGTGTGTTTTTGTTCATGCCAGCTGGCTAAAAGGGGACCTGGCAGTGGGAGTGGCCTGTTGCAAGAAGGTGCATAACTTCCAAATGGGTTCACAGACTTTCACAGGTTTCAGTGGAAAGGTTTGTCATGAGCTTAAGGACAGCTGATTAACTGTTTGGGCGAAAAAGGCGCATTCATTCTAAATGAATTCATGTTACATAGCCAAACTTTGTAAAAACACACACACACACACACACACACACACACACACTGGTCATGGCTTGCCCTGCCCCTCCCCTTCCTTAACTCATCAACGATTTGTCACAGACCGACTGCAGCTTTTGCGAATTCACGTGTGATTTTCTGGGATCCATACTTTTTTCTCCTGTAGAAGTCTTTGCTTTGCTTCTTTTCTGGAAAAAATGCGAATGAATATTGAACAGAGTTTGAGACGTATTCAAAGCAAAGTGTAAAATGCAAAAATCAGTTATCAGTGACTCAGTACGCAAAATAAATGATTATACCAAGTGTTTATTCTCTCAGTAGAGCAGAGTTTTATCTTATTCTTGTCTTTCAATGCAAACACTATGTTTTTGTTCTTTTAAATTTTTGATAACATAAGTGCAATAACAACATATTGCAAAGCTTCGGCAGAAAGATACTAAAGAACAACAACAAGGAATAATTTGACATTAAAAATTCTGTGTGATCATCATATCCCACATAATTTGTGCAAAGTACGAGTGTCTGCTCAGCTGTGATTTAACTCTGCCAGCTGAACTGCCTGTGCTGAGTATTGTAAACAGTCTGCTCAACAAACTATGCAACCAAGACACTGACATGATTACCAAATCTGGATCGTACATTTGAAGAGTTGTGACACATTTTTTCAAGGGGCTCTTTCGTCACATAGAAATCCCTTCTCATCTCATGTGCTCAGTGATGTGACTGTAAATTTCATATTTAGTAAAAATGTAGGCAAGACCAAAACTTGACTTCATGATATTTATTTTTCTCTGTAATACTTCATATACCATTACATGTGGTGCAAAGAAAATAGCAGATTAAAGGTGAAGTAACAACTAAATCAAAACTGTTAGCTACACAGCCAAAGCATGAGAGCCACATGCTAGCTAGCTAGACACAGTCGTAGCTAGCCTTGCCTACGGCCCCCCTACTGTTATTATATAAATCCATTTCTGTAGGCTGATGTCTAGATAATTTAGTTTGTTGTCCAACATAAGTAACTGAAGCTGAATACAGTCATGGTGAATAACCACAGAGAAACTAGTGCCACAAAAAAAGGGTAACTAGCCTAATGTTAGCTTAGCAAAAAAGCGCTAGCTGCTGGAGCAGTTTTTGACACAAGTAGCCTAGTATTCGTACCTTGGTGTGGTCGAGCCACTTTTAAATCACATTTATATGTATTAAGGTATTAACTAATGTGATATACTAATTTCAAGAAAATCTTTGAAAAAAAGAAAATATAAAGCTAAGAAAGCAACTTGTGTTTGTTAATACTGTGTTTTTCCCTTTATACTTCCTGTAGATCTTTTCAAAGCTTTCCATCAAATAATTTTTGTTGCCAAATAATAAGCTCAAAGCAAATAAAATAAAAGGCATTTAACTCCATCCATCTGTTACAGTTTATCAAGCCAGCTTGAGAAACGTAACCACTTTTTTTTCTCTCAGAATCAGCTTGTCTGGAGTTTCTGCTCTCTGCCTTTGTAGAGATGAAAATTTGAACATATTTTTCTGGAGACTTATTTACTGAGGGATTTCACTTCTTCACACTTTCTTTTACCTTTGTTTAGCTGTATTACAGCATTTTGATGATTCCCTGTCCTGCTTTTTTGTCCAAGCAGAGCTGCCAGAGAACTGGACGGACACCAAGGAGACTCTGCTGGAGGGGATGGTGTTCAACGTGAAGTACCTGGGCATGACGCTGGTGGGCCAGCCCAAAGGAGAGGACATGGCCTCAGCTGCCATCCGCAGAATTGTTGCCATGGTGAGTCACTGGTCCTATTCTGACTCACACAACCAGTCACTGATTTACAAAGCTTGCATACTGTACCAGCATTTTTTAGTACACATGATTGTACCTGTTAGAAGAACAGTTGCTGTAGGTACAACTTCAGATGATGAAAGGGAGACTGGATTTGAAGGTTTGTACCCATAATTCAATCACAGCTCAGAAAGTATGTTCTTACGGGCGGAAACCATTGTGAAAGGTCTGTAAGTTTACATGCACCGTTAAGTCGAGCTATGGTTAAAGCTCGATTTGTCCTTGTCCGAGTATACAAGCGCCGAGGGAGAATTGATTTATTGTCGGACACACTTATGGCCAACTTCACTACAGTAGGTGGCGATATGCCCCTTTCACCTAGTTGCTATTGGATCTTCTTCCTGTAAACTTAGTAACATACCAAACGAACTACAAACAAGTTAGCATGCAGCTAGCGGATTTGATGTCGAATGATGAAAACATGGACTCCTTACAGTGCTGTAAATGTCGCAGCTCCGCTTTACCTTTGATACGAATTAGATGCATGCTACTCCTCGTGCTTGGTAATCTTGTTTTCTTCTCGGCTATCTGTCGCAAATTTATGCTGTTCGAGCACCGTCGCAGGAACTGACATCATGTGCAGAACGCTTAGTTCAGTCAGGGTCTGATCAAGTATTTTAAATATCAAGTGTCAGTCGGACTAACACACTAATTAACTTGATCATGTAAACGTACTGACTGTAGTATACATTTATCAGTGTGGCCTTTCAAGTAAACATGGAGGAAAAAAGTTTAGATTGTAATGTTCTGTAAAAAAAAAATCAGCCGTTCACTAGAACTCCTTATAAACTGAGTGCAGGTAATTGGTGTCTCTCACCTTCAGCTTTGTTTAATTTTCTCGGCATGTAGTTGCAGTTGGCTCGCGTTGATATCAAGGTCAGTATGACTGCATGGAAACACAGCTGCTAATCCAGGATTATCAAGGGTTGCACATGCAGGAGTCAAAACAGTGATGTGATATTTACTCACAACACTGAGCCATGCAAGGGATTTCTGAGCACGGTTTTCTACACCAATTCAGAATCCTGTCAGTTTTCACAAAACTGCAAACAGGCTGTTACACAAAAACTCTATTATCTGCAAATTTAATGCACACAAACTTAAACATTATATCCTTGTTCCCTTCCCTCCTTCCTCACCTTTTCATCAATAATGAGCATGTCTAATATGTTAGAGGGAAACATGGTCCTGCACAGGCAGCCTAATCATAAACCTCCCACTTCTCAATTAGAGACCGAACTGAACCTAATGGCAGGATTAAGATTCAGTTGATTTACACCAGGACAGAAAAAGCAGCTGCGTTGTCTCTGTCTGTTCCCTTGGAAACCAATCAACTTGAATGGGATTGCTGAACACATTTGTGAAATTTTCATTTGCTACATGCTTCAGTTGGGCTTGATAAGACAAGACGGAGGAAGCAAACATATAGAAAAAGGCCGAACTTGGCGTATCTCAAGCTGACAGATTGGTTTTTGCCTTGTGGCAGGACATGAGTAACATGACAGAGGAAAATGTGGTTGTTAGCACTTCCTCCACCAATGAGCTGCTCCTGCCAGCCGAGCACCCTTTCCCTTCCTATTATGATGACGGTCTGCAACATTGTAAGTGCTGTGGTTGTGAGCATACAGTCTGTTTGCTTTGTCTCCAGAGCTTTTAGGCTCCCACAGCAAACTGGCCCCCCTCTCTGTTGTCCTTCGCAGGTCTTATTGCCCAAGCAAAGATCCCTGTTACATTAGGGCCGACTGATTTATCGCTTTGATGATAATTATTATAATTGGCCGTGATTTAAAATGATGTTATTATGTTCTTCGTCCAGCAGAGGGCGATCCGTTATTTAGTAACTTAACCCCTTATCCCCCAAAATTAGTGGGTCTACCCGGGTTTTTCAACCTGCTTAAATTCAACTATTGACTACATTTTCACTTCCAGCAAGCAAGGCAGCTCTTCTGTGAATTTTATGTGAAACGTCGTATTTGGATGAAGGTGCGCTGTAATGTGTGCAAACATTGTTGTGATGTGTCAACTTTAACATTAACTCTGATTAATGACAAATAAACAAAACAAAAGTTGGCTCTGGGTGGAAACCCTCATGCTCCTTGGCTAAGCTGACTTTTAACGAAAGCGCTAGCGGCGCACTTCGCAGTAAATTTAAGCTTGTCTCAACAGAAACGTTGCTTTTAGATGTCAGACAGGAATCATTTTCAGCTCTGTGTCCTTTAGTGTTAACTTTTGTAATTGTGAAGTCCATCAAATATGTGAAATCCTGCACTTTGCCCGGATGACATGACTCACCGGATGAAGAAGCAAAGGAAGGCACCGGAAAAAGGTCAGAATTTAGCATGTTCACCTGAGTCTTACGTTAACATTAAAAAGCAAGAACCCGCATCTACTGCAGGGTCAATTGACGTAGGATCAAACGGTGAGTGTACCCACTCCCACTGCCCCCAAATCCCAGATCTTAGCTGGTTAACACGGGGTTTTTTGACTGGTGGAAAAGAAGTATAATAAGTAAAGTGTTTAGTGCACTGATGTTTGGAATAAAGTTTGTTAAAATGTGTGATATCGTACGAGATATTATGTATAATAACGTATCTTTGTCACAAGTATCTGAAAATCACAATCAGCTGATGTTCTATATAAATAATTTCGGCCAGTAAGTCGGATATTGAAATTTTCTTGCTATCTAATATCGGCATCAGCCCCTAAAACATCGGTCGGAGCCATTGGTCTTAGTTTACATCCTCAGCCTCTCTTCACTAGACTTTCTAGAACCTCAGCAGAAAAAGGAGTCCTCGTGCAGGGGAGTATGCAGTAAATGATGAAAGTATTTCCTTTAATGTCCTTTTGTTCCCCTCTCCCATCTGGATTCCTTCACTGTTCATTTGACAGCTAATTGCATGGTAAGGAGGTCATTGTCATTGTCAACAAGCGCTCTCGTAGGCTGCAAGCTCAGCACTGTGGCTGTATTTTCTGAAACTCCAGATGGAGCAGAGCGGCAGGAGGAATCGGTGGCTGCCAGCTCGGCCTCGAGCTCCACATTGCAGCCCCCCCCCTTGTTCTGTCACCTTTTATAAACTCCCCATGTTTCTGGGACAACTCGTGCAGGCTGCTTCATTTTCCTCAGCGGCTACTCTCGTGTTTCTGGATTCTTGTGGTTTGGTCAGGACTTAAAACATCTCGTATTCATGTCACAGTGAAACGCTCCCTCTGTTTAAACCCGTGGCGAGATTTTCTGTGTCTCAGGTAATGTACATATGTGCTTTTATGTTTCATATCTGCAGGCCAGAGCCAGTGCTAAGAAGTTCCGGAAAGTAACACTGACAGTCTCACCAAAAGGCATCATCATCACAGACACAGAGACGGCAGACCTCATAGAGGACGTCTCCATATACAGGTAAATAAAAAGTGCTGAATCCTAACAGGGTTTAACGAAAAATATGCAGAGAGGTGGAACTAAATGAGACAAACACAGAGTAGAAGCTCATTAATGCAAAATGTTCTTTATGTAGATTCACATTTCAAACAGTTTTGTTTAGTCATGCTTGCTGAAAGACTGCATAGATGGCAATGGCAGGCCGCCACAAATAAATGTGTAGGAAACACTGGGAAGTATAGAATTTGGCAGCTTCCTGTCACTACTAATCCTAATCAGAGCCACAAATTAAATAAATTCAGTCGTAATTTGACTTCTAAAATTATTCTACAAACACTTTAATTCACCTTAATAGACTGTCATCATAATCGACTTGCTTTGTGGAGTGTTTAATGGTAGTTCGGTACAGAATGCTACTGGTGCCATTGTCTTGCGCTAGCATTAGCATTAGCATTTGCGGTGAAACGGCAAGCCATCCGAACTCTGTGCTGCATCAAGTGAGCTGAAAAATCGGCTATCAATAAGAATAGGACTGGACAAGTTGAAAATGAGGCTCTAAGTCAAAAATTTTGGGAACATTCCTTTAAATGACTGACTCAGTAACTGTGTTATTGCAGTTTCGTGTATTCTTATGAAACAGTTCGTTGTTTCTAACAATGCAGGTAAAATCTTCCGGTTGAGTCCAAAAAACAAATTAGTGGCTTCATCTGATGCCAAAAGAAAATGAAGTCACTTCTTTTGGTAGATTGTTCGGATTCCTTTGCGGGATCAAACCGAGCAGTTTTCTGCTCAGAGCTCTTGTAAGTCTCATGTTCGATCATTACAGTCTAAATATCGTATGGCTGGACTGTGATCACAGAGCACGCTGTGATAAAGACAGAGGCAGTGTGTGTGAAAGGATATGTGTGTGTGTGTGTGTGTGCGTGTGAGCGCGTGCGCCGGTCTGCATCTGGTCTGATCCACCTTATCAGCTGTAACAGACCACAGGCTGGTGGAATCAGCCTCTTCTTTGATCTCCTTCTCTTCTCTCCTTATCTCCTCTCCTCTCCTTCCACCTTTTTCTCTTTCTCTGTCTGGAAATGAATCTCTCTTCTGCTCCCGTTAACACAAACAGAGCTTGGATTGCAGGAATACCCACGACTAATTGCCCTCTTTGAAACTCATGCTGCCAGTCTTTGCCAATACTCAGGAGTAATGAGGGGCGGCGTGCAGAGCTTGGGTTGACTGAAGATTGATTCATCCCCTTTATGAGACCCCACCCCCACCTCCACCTTCTTACAGCCCCTTTCCTCTTTAGCCCCTCCGCTCTTGTATCTTGTTTTAGTTGCGCATAATCCATTTCTTGGCCACAAAAGCAAGTGAAGTGTGAAAGAAAGTGGAGCGTAGATGTAAGAGAATGGATTGGACTGTTTATTGTGCATAACAAATAAAAGGGAAGAAGTTAGATGCACAAGGTGTGTGTGTTTGTGCCTGTGTGTGCGTGTGTGTGTGTACACAGGCTGTGTGCACGCATGGATGGACCTATGAGCATGTAAGGATGCA
>JAQLOL010000010.1:10171575-10187059 GCA_029783665.1 Naso thynnoides
GGACCTATGAGCATGTAAGGATGCACCACACAGTGAGTGTGTATGTAAATGTGTGTGTTTGCAGAGTTCATTGCGTATTCATTCAAACCAGGCTGTTTCCCTCAGGGAAAGCTTACTGCGGGATAGAAACAGTGAGGAAGACGTTTGTGCATCACTTTGGAAAAAGAATCCTCGCAGCCATGACCTTCCTGCCGCTTCCACCCACACTTACAAAAACAAATCCACACACACCCACTAACACACACGCCAGCACACACACACACATATAAAATGCAGTAACCTCTGCATCCTAGCATTCTAAGTTTCCCAGTCTGATAGTGAGGACAGCAGCCTTGACAGTGTGCTTTACGCTGCATCTCAGTAGCAGCATCAGATACTTATGAGCTTGATCTTCTGACATTAACATATTTGCCCTGCGGTGCTGCTGTGGCTCTAACTGCTCAGAGGGATCAGGCTAAGGCAGTTTACACAACGCAAGTTTTTGCCTCAAACGAAACACTTCTGATGCTGTTTGGCCTTCCTTTTACATGACAACGATGAGCTGGCGCCCCTAAAACCGCAAACGTTTGAAACCGGGTTCCAGAGTGTAATCTTTTGAAACTGTAACCTTCTTTCCAGCTGTGTAAACTGGCAAGCAGTGACGGTGCTAATGCTAATGCTAGCACAAGTCAATGCATTCAGCTCTAGCCACTACCAAACTCTGATTAAACTCTCCACAGTTCACCGAAAAAATGACAAATGTGATGACAGTCTGTTAAGGCAAATTTAAGCGTTGGTATCAGAATTTTAGAAGTCAATCTACGGATGAATTTCTTTATTTAATATATTTATTTCTTTCAGTCTGTCAGTACAAACTTAGACCGCCAACTACTGTCCTGGTCTACATACCACTACGCTTTCAGGTGTTCATGTAAACGCAGACATATTTGGAAGATGCAAAGGAAGGACTTTATTATTTTTAGGAGAGCTGCTCCCGTATAAACATGGCCTTAATGATCAAGAAAATTCCAATATCTGATGTAACAGCTGTAATTCTTGTGACAAAGACATGTAATAACGGTAGAATATCTTGCATTTCAACAAATTTTTCCAAACACCAGTGCACTGAACAGTAGACACTTCACTTCTAAGTTATTTAATAATGGACCGCCCTCTCAGGCATATGTTGATATGTTGATCCAACATGTATTTTACTTATTTCTGTAGCGCAGTTGAATAAAACTGACAGGAAGGCTCTGCAGCAGCTCATCATTGGTACCCAGCCACAAAGCTGTTCACCCTTTTGCTTCCTGGCAAGAGAAACACCAGATCCACTGCTGCACCACCAGGCAGGGCAGCTTCTTTCCTCAGGCTGAGAGAGTTTTCAACTCCAGCTTTGCACTTCACCATGAAAAAATAGTTTTTCTCTTCAATGTTCAGCCTGGTGTTGTTATATGACAAAATGAATAAACTGTAAAGCTTGAATCTTGTAGAAACTGTACATTCAAAAGATCGGACTGTGTCTTTATTGGTTAGTAAAATTATCCTTTAAACTGACAAATCTTATTTGAGAATGAGGGCACAATTTAGACACAATCTAAAAACAACTTGTCTCTCTCCACTGACGGCTGTACAAAATCTTTACACAATAAGGTCCCACAGAGTCCACTGGAAGGTTCGTGACTTGGCCGCCCTGTAAAGAATTTTGAATACCAGCTTAGCTTAGCATAAAGCCTGAGAGAAGGCAAAAACAGAGACTCTTTAAAAAAGAAAAATCCAACAAAGGTTGAAGAACGTACTTGTTTATTTGTTAGTTACAAGCTTATTGGTTCTGATACGCGGTTTAAGAGGGAGTCAAGCTAACTGTTTTCATTCTTGATGCAAAGCTAAGCTAACTGTCTCTTTGGACTGGTTCCATATTTAAAGGGATATGCCTGATTATTGACAAAGGGCCTCATTTTGGACTTCTCCACTTCCAGGACTTCTAGTCCTATTCTTATTTATAGAGACCATTTTCAGCGTTTGGACAGCTCACCGTTTAGCTGCTAATGCTAATGCTAATACAGTGACATCAGTAGCCTCACTCTTGACCAAACTCCAATCAAACACTCCACAGTGCACCCAAATCAAGTCGAATAGGATGACAGTCCACTGAGGCGAATTTGAGTCTTTGTAGAATAATTTTAGAAGTCAAACTACGGCTGAATTTCTTTACTTTGTGGCTTTGTAGCAACAGAAAGTTAATAGTTTGGCAGCTTCCTGTCAGTACTAACCCGAAACAGAGCCACAAATCAAAGAAATTCAGCCATAGTTAAACTTCTAAAATTATGCTACAAACACAAGGATTCACCTCAACAGACTGTCGTCATATTCGACTTGCTTTGGGTGCACTGTGGAGTGTTTAGTCTGAGTTTGGTACTGCTGCCACTGACCTACAGTAGCTTTAGCATTCAGGGTGAAACGATGAGTCGTTCAAACTCTGTACTGCATCACATGAGCTCAAAATAGTCTCTATCAATAGGAATAGAACTGGAGGAGTTGAAAATAAGGCCTCTATGTCAAAAATTTTGTGATATCCTTCTAATGTAATAACACAAGAGTGGAAAAAATCATCTCGTCCAGCTTTTGCTCAGTAATCTTGTGAAAAACAAAATAAATTGTGTATTTTCTGTTACAAGGTCATACACAGATTTGTGCCTCACCGGCTCTGTGGACTAGGGGGGGTGTTAGATTCTCATCATTGACAGTTTCGGTCTAAATCCATGTGCTGAAAACGAATACCAGCATCCTGTTTTTGTGCTGGTGTTTCTATGTCCAAACAATGAAAAAAACATGCAGATAGAGCGAGCAGCACATTGTGAGGCGTCAGCTTCTATCTGGACTGATGTTAATGATTCATATTCTGACAAGAGCTCTCACAGACTGAGCAGCATATCAATCAGCGACACATGCAGGTCAGACAAGCTTGGACTAAAACTGACACTCCAGCTGCTAATGATGCACATCGCTCCGACACAGACAGCGTTAGAGTTGTGAGAGATGTCTGCAGGACGGTGCAGCGAACAGGACATACATGCATTTTCTCTCCATTCTCTGTTTGCAGAAACGTTTGATGACGGTTTGCTGCCTGCAGCAGCAGCAAAGTGCTGTTTTTCATTAATGGACACATTGTGCTTAAAAGTTGAACAAAAGAAGTTCATTGTTCAGTCACAGAGAGTGCCGGCTTTACTCAGTGTATATGAGAAATTTGAGGCTTTGATGTGTGAAATTCTATTCCAGCTTTGTACTGTAAATATTTAAAAATTTCAGTGATATTCCTCTCTGCCTCACAAACACCGGTGCTCGTCAGAGTGAGCAGATCAAAGGCTGGCGGTCCACTGAGCCCCTTTGGAGATATGATGCACGCTGACAGCTCAGCTTCTGTTGTTGAGGCTTCGTAAAAACTCCGCCGCGCTGTCAACTCGTTTTTTTGTTTTTTTCCTGTTGTTGTTTTAAGCTGAAGGCTGATTCTCTGAATATGATCCATTGTTGGCAGTAATTAAAATCATTTTTTTTTTATAGGAATCTGCGTGTGCGAGGATTTTAAAGAGACCTTTGCACACAGACACATATTCATCACACTGCATGTGCACATGGAGGCGTGTGTGTCTTTGCCAGAAGGATGAAATCTTTCGATGTTTGTTCACTCTGGTGAGACGTCTTTGCTTAGAGATTCACATTATTGTCACATGGATGCCGTCATGTCATAATGAGCAGTTTTCTGTGTTACACATACTCGGTGATTTTATCCTGTTTGTGAAACTGCAAACATTATCAATTTGATTCTGTTCTCATGTGTGTGTAATTTTGCATACAGTTAAATGTTGAAATGTGACGGTTGTTGATGCTTGTGAGGAGGAACAGGCTGGTTGGACAAACATTGTGTGTGCACTGACCTGTTTTCTGCTCAGACCTCCAGCTGCATGTTCGGGGAAATCTAACAACACGATGTGGACAGTAAACACATTTGTCAAAGTCTCTCTCAGAACTTCGGGGTGTCTCCACTGCAGTATGTGATAAGAGAGAGGAGTGTGTACACTTTGTGTCTTCAGGCTGCAGTCCTCCAAACCTTTGTGGAACATTTATTTGAACTTTGTGGAAGCTCCTAACCCCTGCATCATGCAATTTCCTTGTGTGAAACATTTTTTCCCTGAGTGACAAAATGAAACAGCTTATTTACCGTCAATGCAGCTACTGATTTTTGCATTTTACTTGAATAAGTGGTGCTGTATCTCTGGATAATGGGAAATTTCTATCATTGTGTATACTCGTTCTATTGAGGTTTATTATGTCCATCAGTTTTTATGATCAAAGCCTCAAACCATTGAGTGCTTCCCTTCTCTGTGTTTTTCCAATAATGACGTTTTGGGCTAGAGTCCAACCAATATGGAATTTTTGGGGCCGATGCCAATACCAATAATTGGGAGGAAGAAAATGCCAATATCTGACATATATGGGCAGATATTGTTCATATGTAGTTTCCACTGAACGTGGTTATCAAGTACTTGTGACAAAGACACGTTATGGAGGCAGGATTTCTTATGTCTTGACAAACGTTATTCTAAACTTCAGTGCACTGAGGAGTAAACACTTCACTTATGAGTCATGAAATAAGGGCCTGCAAAATATGTAATAACATTATTTTAAATCACTGGCTTAAAAACTGTTTTAATATCGGTGCATAGTGGTGAACCATATGCTGATATATCTGCGTCAGCCCAAATATTTAGGCCAACCAGTATATTGGTTGGGCCCAATTATAAACAATATGTACAGCTGATACAGCAAAGCCAATTTGCTTTTATGACCTAATGCACTGAAAGTAAGAGGGGTGTAACCATACGTTTTAATAACGATATGATGTGTGTTACGATACATGGCTGGCGATACGATACAAGAACGATATGGGCTCATTCAGGGCGTTACGTTCTGACAGTGGTTCCCAACGTGGGAGACACTTAATCTGTTTTTTTGCCACCCAAAAAACAGATCGATTTTCATAGTAAGTTAAAATAGCATATTTAACCCGTTATTGCATAAATGCCGGTCATATCCTTTCTCAAAATATTTAAAATTCATATTATGGCTGTTGGAAGGTTGTTCTTTCATGTTGTATCGATGCCTGTGTGGGCCTCGCAGTGCTTGTGCTCGGCTCAACTTTATATGCCACTTCTAGGGATGGTGACTATCTCCAGTCTCTGGCAGAGTTATTTTGGGGCTATGGGCTGCAAAGTTTGGGAACCTCTGTGTGATGATACTATTAAATGACTAGAACTCAATATAGCAATGTTTCGGCGTTTTTTTCCCCAAAAAAGAGGAAATAAAATGTCTCTTTTAGTGCAGTGGTAGAGAAGGTGAAACTGAAGAGATCTGAAGAGACGCTGCTGACACAACACATGCGAGCAGAATGAAGGAGAATGACCTGGAGTAACCTTTATAACTATTTACCATCAGAACTGTGAAAAACACATCCACATAACAACATTTGACATACTTAATACAAGGCACTAATTCTTAGTATTGAAACGATCGACTTTTGCTATGAAAAACGATTTTAGATCGACAAAAGTCACACAAGGACAATTTGCTGTTTACCTGTCGATATAGTTTGATTATAGGAGGGTGATTAATGGGGTGAGCTGGGTGCCCTGGGCGTTACAATGTGGGTCAGACATCAGCGGGGCAGGAAAGCAAACAATGTGAGAGGGAAATCTGAAGGCTGCTGATTTGTTGCTTGTTTGAATAAATAATTTTGCTTCGGGGCATTCAGTGAGCACTGTAGCTCCCAGCTGCAGATCCTTTTCTTATGCACTGCACGAGTTGGCGTACTGACGGCAGATTTTACAGGAACTCGACCCACAAACGCCACTCACTGCACTTTTGTCTCACCAGTGATGATGACATGTATGCAGAGACTCTGAGTGTCGAAGTCTGACAGAGATCTGATGATCTGATGGTCCAGTCACAGAAAAACCGCAGCCTCAGCTCATTGATTTCTTTATCTGCCATAATGAGAGTAAAAAAAACAATCTTGTGCTTGTGCAACTAAAGGTTGTCTGTTTAATTATAGCGACAGAGGTCCAGTGCATCACTCACTGTGCTTCATTTCACATGTATTTAAAGCAACAAGCCTGGCACACCCTGCTGCTTCAGGTATCAACCTCAGACAGACACACAGAAGGACTGAAGATCGATACAGCTTCTAATAATCTGCGTGAAATCCTCCCAAAGAAATCCGCTGGCTCTGTGTGCATGGCTTCAGTGAACCAGTGCAGCCTGTTGGTTGGCTTGGTGGACTTTTCTAGCCTTCTTTTAGATAACCATTGAAAAAAAATGGTCACGGCTGTCAGACATCCGGATTTCACGAACTGATCCTGGAGAGATTCAGCGTGACCGTTGGCAATGAGGTCTGAAGTGCAATAAAGTCACAGCAGACACAGTTTCTCCCACTGACAGGGGAAATTTGGATATTTCAACAGAAGTTGCCACATGTGGTGAAACCATCGGGGCGGTTGCTTCAGAAATGAGCATGTTTCTACATCTCGTTTCCTGCAGCTTCACATGCCTTTTTATAGCTCCAAGGGGCAGAATTCATCTTACGTAAATGCAGTGAACTCAAAAACATAAACTTTTTAAAGCAACAACGTGACTTTTTGACTTCAAAATAACAGTTTGAAAAATCATTTTATTGTTGGAGTGAGCTGTAACAGTGTTATGTGTTATGTTACCTCAGGACGCTGCTCGTCGTTTCGAAACCAAAACTTAAAGGAGAATTTTTTTTTTTTTTGCACATTACGCCTAATATTAAGGATATTTCTGATCATATACGATGTTCCAAAGCATTATTATGACAAACGGTGCAGTCCTGAGGGCTGGAGCTCATTGCTGAGGCCACAACTATCTGGAAACAGCTGGAGGGGCATGTGCACTCAGACAGTCTGTCCAAAAATACAATAAATGCTAGTTTCAAAAGTGAAATTTGCAGAATACTTAGTGGTGTCCTCTCGTGTACTGACATTAAAACAGAGCTAAACATGCAAACGTAACCGAGCTGAGCTGAAGAGCTCAGTCGCAGCTTCAAGCATCTCTCATGGATGTCACTGCTGCTCCATCGTCTCCTGCTCCACCATCCCAGCTGCGGGACTGAAATCAGCATAATATTCATAACCACCACTCTCAATGCTGTGATTACTGTGCGTGTGTGTTTAAAGGTTGGGTGCATAAGCAAAGTTAAGGCCTGATTTGACATGTATGCAGTGTAGCTCACGTTGATGGAGGAGGTTTCGCTTCCTACATGTTGTCCTTGGTTCTCTGTGTGTGTCCAATGATTAAAAAGGATGTTTGCCTTCAGACATTCATGTCACAGGTTGGTTCCTGTTTGCTGCAACTACTCATTTACTACTACTCATTTCATGAGAGCACTGACATCAGACGGACTGAAGATGTTGGTAAATTTGAATAATGTTTGCTCATGTTTTCTGTCTCATCTCTTCCAGAATATCGTACTGCACCGCGGATAAAACTCAGGATAAGGTCTTTGCATACGTCTCCCAGAGTCAGTTCAATGAAACCCTGGAGTGCCACGCCTTTCTCTGCCAAAAGAAGAAGATTGTGAGTGTGCAGCATGCCTGATTTTGTCATATAAACACAACTGTGTTTTCATGAGAAACTGAATACATGTTTTTGGACTGCAGTTGCTCATAAAGTTAGTTTGCTTTAGGACTGACTGCATGCAACAAACTGCTGTGAACCGCACACGGCAAATATTTGAATGGTGTGTGGCTCCATCTTGTGGCAGTTCACCTCACAGCTCACAGGTTACACTGTGCAGTTAGCCCAGCCTGTTCAGGGAAATATAAATAGTTTATTTCATCTGAAACTTAAACTTTATGCATTTATAAATGTAATTATGGCAGCAGATAAATAGATAATATGCCTAAAATGTTTCTTTTTTCTCAACCAAACCACAAGTAACCATTACTGTAACTGTGTGGTCATTATTATCTTCCTCTTTTTTCTTCTCCCTGTGTGTTTCCTCCCCTCCTCCCGTCTCCTCAGGCTCAGGCTGTGACATTGACGGTAGCCCAGGCCTTTAAAGTAGCTCTCGATCTGTGGGAGATTGCTCAGGAAGGTGAGTTCGCTGAACAAAGGCGAGGTCACACAGAGACAGGTCAGTGACAAAAGGTTCTCTATTCAGATAAAAAATAAAAGGAAGGAAAGGCTGGAATCCTTTCGGTCTGTGACCCATCTGACCAGGAATTCTTTTGGTTTTGGAGACAATTTGGGAGAACAGGTGACGAAATAATTTAAACAACCAAAGCAAATGTTGGGATGATTCTTCCAATGTTCATCATAGTCTCTACATTCTCCCCTGCTCTATGTGAAAGACACACCTGCATTAAAGTTGCTTTCACACCTCAAAGTCTGGACCAAGGTTCATGTTTTTAATGAAATGTTCTTTACGTCATGAAGAGTGCCCTGATGAAGCCTCCCTGAGGGTTTTTTTTAGCACTTCTCCATCACATCTCCTGTTGTCTGTGTGTATGTTATCTGTATTATTTCTATATGTGGAAACTAATAAAACGAAGTGATATACATTTTATTCGTTTAGTTTTGGTGTCACTCTGCAATGATGCAAGCCGACATCAGACTGTTACATGACATACATGACGTCCTGTCGTCGTCACCTTCGTGGGCTGCGTCTCCAGAACGTTCTCCAGGTCGTCATAAAACAACATTTTTCTTCTCATTAGTCAACGCACTTGTTGTTCTCAGAGCATTGCTAAATTTTGTTTAAAGTTTTTTACCCTCAGGTAACATTGCTCCTCTCAGAAAACAGCTGAAAAGCAGCAGAAACGGGAGTTTTCTCCAATTGATTAAAAAGTCTCTTCTCGTACTCCCACAGCTCATTTTGTTTCAGTGCGACGTCATTGCTCGCTTTTCTGGCTTTTGTTCTGAAGTTAGCCTGTTGTGACTTCCTGTGATTCAGGGGTGTCCTAACTTGTTTCAAAGAGGGCCAGGTGTGATGATGTGATGCCCAAGGGTCAACGGTCCCTCCTGACTTTTTTTTTAACCACAAAAGGTAAAAGTTTGGCCATGTTTGCCATGTCGTAGCTTGCTTTGGTGGTCATTTCATTTGCTTCAGGGGCCCGTGTGAAAAAACTCTGTTGTGAGGCCGAGACAGCTTCATGTTGTTTCACTTTTTCAGCACAGTCGCTCCCTGATAGCTTGTTGTATGTATTAGCATGTTTGTCTGATAATGTGTCTTTACTTTGAATTCCTCATACACGGCAACAGTCTCTGGCAACTTAGGCGAACACAATCATTTTGGTTTTGGTTTGAAAATGTTGTAATTTCCGTCTCTCGTGGCAGCAGCGGCCCTTAACATCAACTTTTTATCTACAGTTGCCATGGCAGAAATTAGCTGGTAGGGGTCACAGCTTGGGTCACACAGCCAGGTGAAGTCACAGAGTGGTGCTGCCACCATGAGGTGGAAAGAGAAATTGCATCTTAACCTGACGATTTATTAATTCTGTTTGACAGTGCTGGGGGGCCATAAATAATACACATTAAGACTGAAGCTGCATACTGTGTAAAATCTCACCTCGTGCTGTGATTGGCCCCCGGACTGCACTTTGGACGTGTCTGCTGTAATTGGTCTGAAAGTCAGAATTTTCCAAAATAATGGCACTAGCACCAAACTGAACCCTGGTTCAGTTTGATCTGGACGGAGACGTCCTCTTTCGTTTGGAACAACGTCCAGCTCTTTGGTCCGGGCGAGGTTTCACTCCTAAAGTTTTGGTCCGAATCAAACTGAAAGTCCAAAAGTTGGAACCAAACTAGGTAGATGTGACAGCACCCTTAAATTCCTACTGATCTCGAATTGCTCACATCCAAAGGTTCACATGCTCACACAGTTCAGCCACAGACTGACGCTTTTTGTTTCTTCAGAACTAGTTTTTAATCATTTTTTTCCGTCTGCAGACAAAAGCAGGAAGGCGAGGACTTGCTGCTCTTGTGCGGCGAGCAACGGGCAGATGGAGACGGCAAACACTCAGTGTGTTCCAGCAGGTGAGTTCAGGCGAATTCCTTCTTATTCACAGTGTCTCTGCACATCAAATTAAGTTCAACAGGCATGACACGAGACGTGATTTTATCACCCAAAGGTTGCACGATTGAGCTCATCACAACAAAATGTCTCACTGATAATTATGATAAGACAGGTGGGTTCATCTTTATCTTCAGCCTGAAGTGAACGGTGACCTTTTTTAAATTATGGTTTCACGGTAGCAACTCGTAATCAAATAAACTCATCATTTTTCAGGTAATTTGAGGAAAAGTTTGACATTTTGGGAAATATTCCTCCTCCTTGCAAAGCTTTAGATGACTGAAACAGAAAACTGCAGAGAGGACGTGGTTAGCTCAGCTGAGCATTCATTTTGGAAAGAGTCTGCCTGACTCTTTGAATTGAAGAAATCCATCCACCTTACCAGCAGCTCGAAAGCTCACTGATTAACGGATCATATTGTTTACTCCTTACAAACAGTGAGAAAGTGGCACCTCCAGGTTTTGTGCCAGTATGTTTCTGCGTTCGGCCAATAAATGTTTTGGTACGTAGATCCACAAAATGTTGTTTTTTGCACTTCAGTTTTTGTTTACTGCACAAACATTAGAGTGCTATTAAACTCCTAATGTCATTCTCTGCAGGAAGGCTGATAAATGTCAGATTTTTACCTTAAATTCACATAAGTAGATGAGAGCGGACGCCCAGCAGTAGGGAAGGAAACCTACAGACACAGTAGCTCATTTTTAGTGTTTAGAAGTGATGCAGATGTTTTAAAATCAGTAAAGTTTGTTTGCAGCACTTGTTTTGTGCCAAACGTCACACTTTGACAGATGTCCGTCCTCTTACTAGCTAGCATGGTACGAAGCAAATAGCCGTGATAAGTACAGTAGCTGCTCATGTTCAGAGCTGCTGCAGTTACTCTGTTGCTTATTTGCAACATCAGCATTAATACAACGTGAGGCCAGAAGGACATGGGCTGATATTAGGGAGGAAAAAACAAAAAAAAGATATGCAGTGTATTGACAGATATTACCGTAAATTACGGTGTAGAAGGCGCACTTTTAATAGGGTTTTTTGTTTTGCCATCTTAAAAGTGGGATGCATCCTAAATCAGTATAAAATGCTGAGCAACGTATTTTTTGTTATGGTATTTTACCCCAAAGATGGCGCTATAATCGAGCTAAAGCTTGACCATAAACACGCACTGTTGTGTCCGCCAGTGCAGCTGACACGGTCGCCATCACAAATACCAACGTTACTGCAGACTGAGCTTAGCTAATGTTACTGTTTAGCAGGATTGCTATAATTACTGTCAGCTGACTCTGGTTTATCAAACACTTGTGACAAAGGTCTGTAATGGAGGCAGGATATCTTACTTTTGAACAAACTTTATTCCAACCGTGCACTGAACGATGAACACCTCACTTATCAGGTATTAAATAACAGACCGCCCTCTGCTGGTTCAAATACTTAAATCGGATGACTGTAAGGTATGCAGGTAAAGCTCACAGGATCATTTGATTTATTTTTCACAGTGAGATTATTAGCCTTTCACATTAACATGTGATGCATTTCTCTTCTATCAAAGCATTGATAAGAGAGGCGGCCAAATGTTCACACATTTCATCTGCAGCTGTAAAATGTGAGCTGCCCCTCCTTAAAGCGAGGTTTCTTTCTCAATCTGTTCTGTAGAAAATGATCCACCACCGTCTGAAACTTTGCAGCATTTAAAATCCACGGCACTGACTGTGTCACCAGAGCTGACAGCTAATTAGCCACGCTGAGCTCAGCTGATGTGCACCTCTTGTGATAATGGAGATTTTCCACCTGTTTGTGTTATGATTCGTGAAGTTAAAGGTACCAAACCAACTTCACATGTTGATCTTCCAAGCTGTCCGTCTTGCAGATTGTTTTTTATTCCACCACACACGTCACACAGAAACCTGTCTGTAATTAAGAAGGTTTTTTTTTCCGGCCTGGAACGATTCTGGTGCTGTAATTATGGGAGGAAGAGGATAAAGATTACTGTGTGTAATCTCAACAGACTCTGTGAGGCTGCAGAGAAAGAAAGTGTCTGTCTGACAAGATTACAATGATCGAATTAGAACTCTAGTAGTGACAACTGTAGCCACAGAAATAAGACAGTGATTAGATGCAGATTTAGAGGAAGTGCTTGCATCTTCATGGGAACCAAATCCTCCAGAGATGATGTTTCATAATCCTCACAAACCACAAAAACAACAGTTTGCAGTCAACATGAGCCCATTCTGCGGCAGTTGGTTGCGTGACTTTAAAATGACCTTCAGCATGGTCATGACAACCACACTTATATTTTGTAGTTTGTAGTGAAAACTAATTTAGCAGACGTCAGTCACACACGTGCATGCGGGACAAATCAGCTAATTATACTGCAGTCATTCGGTCATTAGTCATTCAGGGGAGCAGGAGTTGTAAGTGCTTTCCAGTGGCTCTGACATTTATAGGTCAAAACGTTTTTTGCTCCTCGGGGGTCAAAGGGTCTGTGAAATGCGACTTAATCATCCATTCAGTTTGTTGTCAGTAAGGAGTCGGCTTTTCCGGATTCTTTCAATTAAAATTTGCTCAGTTTCTGGTGGTTTTGGCCCGAGGACGGAGAGAAAATGTGATGCGAAAGCTTCAAGAACCTCTGGAGAAACTTTCAGAGATTTTATGGCTGAAATAAAAGCCTGCGAGCTCCACAGGATGGAGCTGAGGTTTCGCTTCTGTGCAGCACAGTTAAAGAGGCAGAGCTGACCTGATGTGCCTCTTCCTTTTCTTCTTCTCCGTCTCACCTCCTGTGTCCTCCATGTTTGCTGTCTCGCTCAGATCTGGAGGTGCACAAGCCTGCTGGAATGGAGGATAAACTGCGGAGACCTTTCTTCTCTGCTTCTCTCAGCTCGCCCTCCCCTCGTAGCAACCCGACTCGAAGACGACCAATCAAACACGACTCTTGGGTAGGTGGCAACGTCCGCCTCAAAACTGCTGATTGGGTCAAAAAGAATAGGTACATCAGTTCTGTTATTACGTGACAGTTTGATAATGGCAGACTGCGTTATTTCTGTCTTTTTTCCCAAAATCTGAGTCTGTACAAACCTCAGTATATTGAAGGCTTTCCGTTAAAATTTTATTTAAATTAGCACAAGGCCATAAACATTTTTACCTTAGCTTAAAGGGATATTCACAAATCTTTTGACACAGGGCCTCATTTTGGGCTTCTCCGGTCCTCCTCCAATCAATAGACACCATTTCAGCTCATTTGATGCTTCACAGAGTTTGAATGGCTTGTTTTTAGTGAATGCTAATGCTAGCGCAAGTCAACGGCACCAGTAGCATCCTCTACCAAACTCTGATGAAACACTCCACAGTGCACCCAAAGCAAGTTAAATATGATGACACTCTGTTAAGGTGAATTCAGGTGTTTGTAGAATAATTTTAGAGGTCAAACTACAGCAGAATTTCTTTTGCTACTAATTTGTACAGAGTTTGGCAACTTCCTGTCGCTACTAATCCTAATCAGAGCCACAAATTGAAGAAATTCAGCCGTGGTTTGACTTCTGAAATTATTCTACAATCACTCAAATTTGTCCCAGCAGACTGTCGTCATATTCGACCTGCTTTGGGTGCACTGTGGAGTGTTAAATCTGAGTTTGGTCGAGAATGCAACTGCTTCCATTGACTTGTGCTAGTGTTAGCATTAGCATTAGCAGTAAAACAACAAGTTGCCCAGCTCCATACTGCATCATATGAGCTGAAAATGGTCTCAGGAATAGGACCGGAGAAGTCAAAAATGAGGTTCTACGTCAAAAATTCAGGATTATTCCTTTAATAGCAGTCCAATCAGATTGTTGGGTTTCAGTATATTTTAATCTTTGGTTACTCACAACGTTGTTGCAGGTCTTCTCTTATTGAAACGTGCATGTTTGTCCGTTGCACAGTTTATTGTCAGGACAGCACTGTCCAAAAGCAGCTTAGTTATACTTAAAATAGTCCATGAGGTGGATTTATCTTAAGAATACCAAAGCACGGAGAGAACTCATGTGGAGAGCGTTGTGTCCGCGGGCAAAACAAAACACTGATGGATAAACAATAAAACCTCACAACACAATTCAAGCAAATACTCAACAAAACATGATCAACATTATCATCCTGACAGATGATTTACACAGAAAACTGAAGCTAAAGCAAAGAACCGCCTGTGCAGTTTGTACTGAGAGTCAATAAGCAGCCTTCAGCCTTCAGTTTACTTGGCAGGACACCATCTAATTTACTTCATTTTCTTAATTTTCAGAATTAATTTCCACATTTTGACAAATGGTTTGAGTTCATCTGTGTTTCTGAGCTCATTTAATCTCGGAAATGAAAAGGAGACAAGTTGATTAAAATTATTTAGCTTAATTTCAGCAGTCACACATGGATGCTGTAAATAACTGTAAATATTCAGGCTCATCAGTCAGTGCTCTGGTGTCCACTTGAAGATTCTCAACACTAGGTGGCACCGTATTCATCCTCCTACAGGCTGATCTCACTCTTCAAACTCAGTTGTTTAGCTTAAAATCCTTCCACATGTTCCTAAAACTCATTGAATTCAATCAGATTTTCTGGGTAAGTTGGACGGAATGATTTTTATTTGATGAAATTATCCATGAATTTTTGCCTTTTTTGACTGTATGACACATTATTAATGTGCTTTCATGCAAAACATTATGAGAGACAGCTGAGTCAGAGAAGCAGCAGGATTGTGATTTGAGTTGTTTGTGTGTGTATTGATTTATATTGTCTGTGTCTCCACAGGACGTGGAGGATGGACTCGATGACGCGTTCTCAAGGTAACGTTTGAATAAGTCTGCAGAGCAGCAGGGACGTGTATTTATTCATTTATGAAAGGAGATTGGATCATTCTTGCATATAGAAATACTTTATGAAACCGGTTTTATGTTGATCCCAGCTCCAAACAGAAAGGGTTTCTACCAGAGGATGACAGCCGCTCTGCGTTTGATGGTCAGCTGTCATTAAAGCTTCCAAACTCTGTAGATAAGACGACCTTCATTTGACACATTGACGGGCACTGATATTCACTGAAATACAGGCAGACAGACAGACAGACAGTCGGACAGGTAGATGCAGAAATGTCCTTGTCCAAGGTAACTTTGTGTAAAAAGACGACTTTTACATGCAATTGATGGTTGAAATATTTTTGTAGAAGTCAACAAAATTGCTGGGGATCAGAGCCGCAGTGATTATTCAAATAATCGATTGATAGAAAGTTTTCGTTTCAGCCACTTTTTTCTTTATAAATGTAAAAAGGATTGCTGATTTTGCCTCTTAAATGTGGCGATTTGCTGCTTTTCTGTGTAATTTATAATCACAGAGGAGGAGACCTTG
>JAQLOL010000010.1:10220602-10234862 GCA_029783665.1 Naso thynnoides
ACTGGAAGCTTTTTTTTTTAGGTAAACAAAAACATAGAATTGGTGTCTGCTGCTGAAATGATTATTGAAGAGAGACAACACTCATACACAAAGCTTTCTTTTAATAGCCTCACTCATTTGGTAAAAAAAACACTGTACAGGACATAATAGAGACATATGATCATTTTATGGTGATGTTGATGATGCTGATGTCTTCGTACGGTTTGTCGGTCTTGGGGTTGACTTTGACGTTGGAGATCCTCTGGACGGCCTCCATGCCCTTCGTGCACCTTCCAAACACAGTGTGCTTGTTGTCGAGCCAAGGCTGCAGGAAGGCAAACACAGCAGCACACCATCAGTTAGAGTCACAAACAACAACACAAACAACAGGGAGTGAGTAACCTTGCTGGCTTCTGCTGCGCTCATGTGAAAACAGGCAAATGCCTTATGCAAGGAGAAACCAACACTCGACGAAGAAAAGCTGATTTTTTTGGTGCAATAAATAACGTAGACGTATTGACCAGAGCCTGAAAATTTACTGAGATGTCACACAAAAAGTTTTCTGTTCCTATTTCCACACAGCATGCGCCACTAGAGGTCAGCAGGCGCTATGGGAACAGGCAGCTGATCTGAGAAAGAAAGCTGTGAGTGATGAAGAGAATATTACAGGATTAATAAATAAAAATGCCTCAAAAAGGAAGTAAAACTGTTGTTTCTGTGCCTTATTTTTTGCTTATACTGAACAAGATATTCCATATGTTGGTTAAGCTACAAGCAGTTTCTATGTTTCGGTCATCATGCTAAGCTAAACGGCCTCTGGCCTCATATTTTTAACATACACGCAGGAGAACATGATGGCGATCTTCTCATCTAACTGTAATCATCAAAGCATTTCCCAAAATGTAACACTATTCCTTCAACAAATGTTACTGTGCTCTTCAGAAGGCACAGGGACATACATAGTTGTGGCAATTCTGTATCAGCTTTACACCAAAACAAACCTGCATGTCAGCCACGCCCCCCACTTCCCTTGACACTCCACCTGCCCCACCCACTGTTCTCAGCAGCTCTCTGCTCAGGCAAGGAAAGAGGCTCCCTAGTGGTTAGCATTAGCTCTGTTATCTACCACATCCTCTCAATGATAACTTAATGTTATTTCAAGCCAAAAAAAAAAAAAAAAGTCTAATTGTGTCTTTTTTACAAACCACGAGTCGGAATCCCAATCACAACACGATATAACAACCATTATGTAATTACTTGACAGTTTATGATGTTAGCCGAGCTAATCATCGGTGCTAGCTTCAGCCAGACCCGTAACCTCCCTCTTGGGCAGCAAGAGGCCAGAGCCCTGCTAGCGGGTAACGTTAGCTCTGCAGTCCCCCACAGCTACTGGGTTACAATATGACAATGTGATGTCATTTAAAGCGAAAAAATGTCTATTTGTCTCTTTCCATGATGCATTTAGCAGTCAGAATCTCAACCACAACACAACATAAGAGTGTTTACGTGATTTTTGAACAGCTTGTGAAGTTCGCCCTCCCACTGTCTGTCTATAGCAATAGCCAGGCTTGGGTTAAATATAAAAATAAGCTCAGCTGCTCCTCACTTGCTGTGGCATTTTATAAAGTGGGGGCGGGCCAACGGTTCAGAGGGGAAGGAGGCGATGGAGATTCACATGAAGTAACATGAACACGCGGCCATCCCGGCTTGGACATAAGGGGCTGGAGAACAACACACAGAGAGGGTGTGTGACGTCACACTCTGCTCCAGATGAAATTACGCCACTAGTTCTTTACATAGTAATTTTTTTTATTCCTGAAATCTAAAAAGGATGAATTTTGCATATTGCTCTTTTAAGTAAAGTCTCATAGGTAATAAGTAGAATCTTAAATCAGTTCTATATTTTATGGGAAGCCAATGAAGGGATGTGAGGATTGGGGTATTATGACATCTATGTTTTGTATTAGTGAGTAATCTGGCTGCTGCATTTTGAAAGATTTGTGGAGACAATGGTCACGGTCATGAAGTATTTCATTCACCCCTTCCTCCCTGTGCAGCAGCAGCAGCAGCAGCAGCAGCGGGTCAGTGCTGCAATTCAGACATCATACACTGCACAGCCCAAAAGACAAACCATGTTATCAGGAAGATGAATCACATTGATAAGCTGAGTGCATTGCCTCATGGGACAAGCCTTTCACTTCAGATTGCCTGTCTGTGGGGAATCTGCCGGCACACGCTGCAGTCAACAAAGAAGTCATCAAATGTCTGGGAGACTGACCACTTAGCAAAATAACTTAATTTGGTTCAGCAGAGATCATTGATTTTCAGTCGAACCATTCATACACGTTTGCAGCATGTTATCAGCAAGGTTTGGAACAGTGTTCGGTCATAAGGCGTCACTGGAATAATATGACTTTTTCCAGTAATGAGTAGTGTAGCGGATTACTTCTGAAACTTCAGTAATATTATTACTGTTACTCCAAAATAAAACAAATTGTTACAGTTTGGTTACTTGCTTCTGGTTTTTATTGATTAATTTAAATAGTTTTGACTATGCTGCAACGGGTTACGTGACTAAACAATCAGCCGCAGCTTGCAGCGTTTCATTATTACGGATAATAGAGTCGGAGACGGAAACTTGGGACTTTTAACGGCTGGAAATTTGCCAACTCTTTCAAGCTTATCGGGAGCAAAGATGGTAAAAATAAAAATGTGGAGGTACTTAAACTCTTTCCACTGTCAAAAATACAAGATGAAAACTTCTGAAAACACCTGCAACGACAGCACCACACTGTGAAGCTCGTGGAAATTGACCCCAGCAAAGGTGAGCCTTCTGCGGACTCAGATGATGGCTGTAGCCATACGCCACCGTAACAGCAAAAACTGGGTTTTTCAGCTAAGTAATATATTACCTCGGTAGGGAGTAATAAGCAAAGTAATGATATTAATGTTGAAAAAAGTCATGAGCAATCAGTAATTTTTAAAAAAAATTGAGGAAAGGACTGAACACTGGCTGGGAAGGTTACTTTGGGAATGTAATAAGTTACAGATTACTTATTTAAAATGTAATATGTAATGTAACTATTTAAATTACTTCATCAAAGTAATGTAACTTATCACATTTGATTACTTTTCTGAAAGTCTATGACAAAACAAAACAAATGTTTTCAACCATAAACCATTTTCAAATGTTTGAACCAGGCAGTGTTAACCCGACAGTCGTACTCAGCGCTGATTCGGCGACATTCCTGCAGATGTTTCCTCAGGTTGGACACACACACACACACACACACACACACACACACACACACACACTTATGAGGTGTTGCCATGGTGTTTATGTGTTTATCATCAGCCCTCTGTGATCCGGCAGATGTTTGAGCCAGACATTAGATATTGGAGATGCGCTGCCAGCTGTCTGTTTGCAGCTGACATTTCTCTGGCATTTATCATTTTGTTTTCAGTTTCTTCAAAACAGAAACTGAAACCTGAGCTTGTTGTCATTAGCGCTCACTCCATCGACTGTCGTCTCTTGTGTTGTGTCTTTTTGTCAGAAGTGAAGTTAGTGTGCTATTGAGGCTCAGTTGTGAGAAGTTGTGAGAGTTCATTTCCTTCCAGTGACTTACTGAGTTCATCTCTAAATAAAGAAGGAACACACTCCAACTTTTAGGCAATATTTCCTTTTATGGTTCCATGAAAATCGATAAAATGAGAGAAATCAAGTCAAGAGCAATGATAGAGGGAGCATCTTTCTTAGTTCAAATAGATCTTTCAGCCATGACCTTATTCCTGCAGTGATATCAGAGTCCAGTCAGTCAGGCCGCAGTTACATAAAAGCTGCCGAAATCTGTACAAGTAAGTGGAAATTAATGGTTGACTTTGCACAAAGTTTAAGCTTGAGTCATCATCATATGTTCAGTTTTAATAAAGGCTTGCAAAAGAAATCGATATGAGTGAAAGATAGAAATTAAACAAAAGGTACGTTGAGGTTTATAGGAGCATCAGACAGAAAAATACTGGAAGGTTTCACTTATTTTGAAAACCAGGCTTTGAGGATTTGAATGAACAACTTCCAGTGGAGCTGAAATGTTATGCAGCAGCAGCAGCACTCAGCATTATGCCTGTTTAATTTTGCATAAAAGCACTCATCCTGTTCTGCACTTCACTTCTGCTTTATTCTAATTTTGGACTGTGTTGTTTGTTTTCACCATAATTGCTCGAGCGCACCGGCAGCTGCTGTTGCTCTGCCGTTTACTGAATGAGAGTGAGTGGCTCCTCAACATGGAGTCGTGTTAGATGAGTTCGCACTCTGCGCACAGTTCGCCATGATGGATGGATTTTCACTCTCGCCGCGGGAGCGTCATTTGTGACCAATGAGATGTGAGATGCTGTATCAGAGTTACACATTCACCTCTGCAGGTTTTAAATACTGACACAGAGAATTCCATCCAACAGACTGACAGTGAATAATGATGTGACATTTTTTGAGGTTTTAGTTCAACTGTTTACTGTTTTATTTTGTAGGTTCTTTCCTCATATGTCAGATTTTGTTATACTTCCTGTCCTCTTATTTGTTGGTCATTAATTTTCCCTCTAAAGTGTTGATAAATCGGTTTTTAGCTCGTTCTTCATCAGTTTGTGTTTGCGCCTTGTGTCTCTTGTCTCGTATCCCTGCCAACCCTTTGACACAAGACCGAATATTTTGTAAAGTCTTGATTTGATTTATTTATTTTCCGTGTTAATTTATCAAAATTGATTGGTTTCACACATTCTTCATTTTGATGAATTGTACCATTGCAATTGTTACTTTCCTATGAAATGACGTGTGCAGAAACCTATTGTAAATTGTAAAAATTGTATATTAGGGAACATTTGATTTTTTATCTGGAGCTTGCATTTATTTGTGGTTGATTCATTGATTTTTGAGGGACTTTTGCGTTTGATTATAAACAATATATTTTTCTGTCATACGAGTGCAATAAAATGAAATTAATGGGATTTACTCGATTGGTTGTGTTTTCTCCATTAACTTATTTAGCTTTTGCAGCAAGAGTGGAAAGTTAACTGTGATATTAGTGTATTTAAAGTGACAGATGTTAGATTGTTCTTAGATTCTTCTGTCAGGAGTCCGACTTGTTTTAAATTTTTTCTGTGTCACCTGGTTTGTGAGTCTTTTGGATTTTAGGTTCTTTTGTTTTGAAATCGTCACATCTGACATTGTCTGCGTTTTCCCAAAATCCGCTTGCTGCATTTACCTTGACCTTTTACTTTGAAATTTTCTACTCAGAGCTAGATGCCAACTTCCTGGGCTCACGTCAAAGATTTGTACTTTACAGATTGCCTACAGATTTATCAGATTTGTTGCTGCCAAGTACTCGAAAAGTCGACACGGTTGAGTTTCCTCATGGTGTCATTTTGCCTCCTCGGCGTCAGGGACATTTCTTGATCTGTATGGATGCAAGTGTTTGTCTGACAGAGGAATGTTTATTTCCCTAAGACAGTGATTTTCATCCCTTTCTGTCTGCACAGCTCTATTCGATGAGCTCAAGTGCTTCGTCATGGATGAACCTGCCGTATATTCCAGATATGTTGATTTTAGTTTGATGTTAATTGCTTCCCTTTATTATATAAAAGGAGATATTTTTATGTACAAGATACTGTGATCCTGCCTTTTAAGTATGTTTCTACTCAGTTCTGTTTCTCCTCCCACTGTACACATCATGAATGTACCGCCTTCACATTAACACACTCTCAGATTAATCTCACACACCTGAACAGAGGAAAACTTTTATGCAGGTGGTGTCTCAAAGAGCTTGTTTTTTAATGAATAAATTAAGCAAGTAAAAGTGCAAAGGACCTTTATAAAAGGCAAATCTTCACCTTCAAACCTCTCCCAGGTTTAGAAACCCATTTATCAAGACTACCCACTTTATAATTCACATTTTTCTCTGCATTGCTCTTTTATTGTTCCAGCTGAAAACCTCAGAGCAGGATCCTGCGAGGACAGAGTTAAAAACACCAAATATAACTTCACCTGGCTGCATGAGAGACTCCAGTGTTAATTGCTTCGTGGTCAGTGCCCAGTAAAAGAACCTTATATGTAATGAGAAGGCAGGGAGAAGGCCGGCCGGGATTTAATAAGAGACTGCAGACAGTTTATAGTTCATTTTGTCCATCCTCATGATGACTCTCAGGTTGTCACAGTGCAGGTGAGGAAACAGTTTGTTGAATGGCGCCTTTCACAGTTCACAGTTTTCTGTTTAAGAGATGAAGCAGAATGAATGCTTTGTTTTATGTTTTGTTTGTTGCGTTTCGTTGACATGGACCCCAGCAGATAATAAAGTATCAGTGAATGTTGCAGGTTCAGTAACATGAAGGAATAAAGCATTGTATATTAGGGCTGGAACAATACGTTGGTTTGCTATCAGCTGATATTGACGTATGGCAGGTATGAAAATATTAATTGTATCTGATACGCTCCCATATTAAAACTGTTTGTTAGGAGTGGAAAAATGCTTAGACACGTTTAAACTGGTGTAATTACGTAGTTTGTTTGCCTTATCCGCATTGGCTCCAAACATCTCTTATCTGCCAGGCCCTTTTGTGTGTACATTACAGTAATAATAACCTATATTCAAGATGTTATAAATGAAAAAGACAAAAATTCCATTAAGGTTTTTGCTTCGGATCACATGTTTCCAAACATGTCACATTTACTTTTATACTGTACTGTCTTTAATTTTTCTTTATTTGATGGTAAATGTAAAATAAAACAGGCAGAGACAGAGAAAGCACAGAGAAAGACGCAACCATTCAAGGTAAAGGCCACATATATGAATATTTACAGTGACATTTGGTACACAAACCACCAGGAGAAGGAAGCTGGTGACAGCAGGGATCTTAAAATGTGCAGGAGTGCAGCGCTGCATACTGATCAGGGATGATGAGCCGTCTCGTTGGTGAGCTAACAATAGACTCATACGTCCCTGACACAAGATATAAGTCTGTAATAAAACTCCAGTGAGAGGTTTATGTGATCGTATGGAGGTAATAGAATTGAAAAACAGATGCCTGCACTTGTATCAGAAGGTATTAATTCATCTGTTTCTACATTTGTGCGTATTCTCTTGAAGCTAATCCGATCATTTCGTCCTTTAGTGTGCGGCAGGAGGTCTCAGAGAACATTGCCTGGTCACATTTCAGCCCACACTGCGTAGGCCAGCAGTATCCTTCAGTACTTTTTACTGCACCAGTGCACATGTGTGTAATTAAATTTCCCTGTAGTTACCGGTGCCCTTGACTCATCATTGAGCACAACAATGGTGGTCAGTCACCAGATATATTTGAGGGGGTTGGTGGGATTCCTGCTGCCTCATGGCTTTCAGCCTGTCTACAGTAAATGAATTGACAAGGACGCGTATATCAAGGGAAAATATCAATCTAGCAGATGGTTTCCTAAATCCTTCACGTTAAGCTCAAGGAAAGGAAGCTGGCTATTTTATTGGCTTCATCAAAGAAAATTCCATTAGCTGGAACAGCCTCCACATGAGACTTCATTTTGGTCCGACAATACGATCGGCCCACAGCTCTGTAGATCTATTAAACATAAACCAAGTAAGAAATTGCTCTCTCTTCTTCTTTTGTCTTCATCATCTTCATTTGTTTAGCAATGAGTGCTGACTTGCAACAGAGAGAGCGCAATGCTTTTTCTGCTTTGAATAATGAGGAAATATTACATGCGCTTGTAAATGTCTTTGCATGTCATAACAAACTTGGATTTGTGGTGAAGACTGAAACATTTTATTTAGCTTAGCTAATTCGATCATTTATCTGAGGTATGATGTTATCGAGTCAGTGATTTGTTGTTATTTTTAGGAACATAGATGCTTAATGAACAAGAATTGAAGAATATTTAAGACTTCTACAGGCAGCGTGTGTCTATATGATCATTTCGCTCTTCTACATTTTGCTACTTGTCACTGTACACAAGAAGATAACACTTTTCTATAGAACATATACTGCAGGCTAAAATATAGTGTAGAATTTATTTTTAGTCGGAAACTCGTCTGTTATTTCAACACCACAGACAGTTCCATGGATTTAGTCGACAGCATCTTGGGTGTGTAACGAATAAACAACACGAAAATGGGAATTGTTTGGATGCAAAATCTTTTGAATCATAAATATTCAAACCCTCAGCGAAACAAATGTGCGACGGAAACACAGGAATACGAATTTGCGAAAGAGTTTTGACAGCTCCCTTCACCATGGCAGAGCTTCCTGTCTCTTGCCGCCAAAGACAGACGCTGTCGCCCTGACGGTAGACAAACAGGTGGCAGCTACTTTTCCACAAGCTGTTAAAGAATCACCCAGATCTTGTTATATTGGTGTGTACTTGAGATTCTTAGCCATCGTGCATCATGAGAAGAGATATATAGACATTTTTAACTTGAAATCACATCACATTATCACTGTGAACAGAAGTGGGACAGCGGGAGCTGCAGTGGAGCTTCTGCTTGGACACTGTCGCCGCAGCCATAGCTGAATGAAGTATCAGTACAGGCGGACGGCTACTAGATGTTGTTATAGTATGTTGTGATTTAGGCTGAGATTCAGCCATGACTGAGACAGACGTGATGTTTGTTTTGCACCATTGTGATTGGTTGATACCTTTGTTCGTTTAGAAAAATGAAAGGGTCACTTTTTTGCAGCGTGATGTTTGTGCTCTGTGTAAAAGTATTTGCAGGAAAAAAAATCAGCTGGAATGTAAAGGCCTGACTGCTCCTGATATTTCAGAGCCGTGGTCATCGACTTGAAGTAGCACAAACTGCAACTGATAACGTTGGCCATCTGTCTCAGCGTCCACATCTTCACCATGCTGTAAGAGGAGGCCCCTCCCATATTGCTGCCTACATGTTCTTATGGACCTGCTCGGGTGAGTCCCTCAGTTGGAGGTTGGGGATGAGTGTGTGAAGGCCGACATCTTCCATTTTCCGAGAGAGTGCCGACTTACAATTTTCTGTTTTTTGGAACAGAAATACCACAAAAGTTATTCAAAGTTTAACCCATCTTTTTTTCATTGTTGTTTTTTAACCTTGGGCCATGAACTTATCAACCATCCACAAGGGGCCAGAAGTCACTCGAAGCAGCTATGTGCTTAAGCTGATTTGGCTAAAAAAGATTTTTTCCACCTTTACAGTTGTCATGAACAATGAAAATAGCCACAGGGATCATTTTTGTACCTGGTTGTAAACACGTTTATCTCTGCTGTAAAATTTAACAAATGGTCTTTGGGGATCCACTTGCTTTTAAAGACAGCCTCAAGTTGCCGTTTGAGGAACTGCAGCTTTTTGGCACTTATACTTGTGCTCTTTTTTCTGTGGGTGAAACAACATGGGTGACTCAATACACATACCAGTGATCATCCTAAGCATTAATTTGTATTGTCTATACCTTTTCTGGATGCATGAACACAGCTGTTCCTTACATCTCAGTACAAAGCTTCAAAGAGTTTCATTAGTATTTTAATTCTTATCACAAAAATCTGTGAAAGACACATCAATCCTGTTTGCAGCACGCAATGGCAACTGTTAAGAGAGCTTTTCTGAATTTGAGGCTAATCTTGACTCTCCTGCTTGAAGCAAACATTGACAGAATGAGGTGTATCAAGAAAATTTGACATGAAGTGTTTTTCATCAGCAAAAGACAAAGAAACAGCGCTTTATGTTAAAAGCCAAACTGCAAAAAATGAGGGCATTATTTTGCAGAGTGAGTCTGTTCTTTCAGGTCAAACTGGGAGAATGGATGAATAAATGTACAACTGAAGTCATAGATTAAATCTGTGCATCATGTTAAACTGTGCACCTGAGTTAACAAACTCTACAGTAGTCTCCCGTTTAAGAAAATCTGTCAGCGTGTAGACTTCTTCTGTCGTTGTTTTCGAGAGCCTCTACATCTCCAGGACCAAGCACATTTGATGGATGGATCTGATTAATTTAACGACATCAAAGCCCAGGAGAGAAAACATGTTTATGAGGAGCATAATCCTCATTGAACACCACCGAAAACAGCAACATTATTGGAAGATGAAAGCGCATGTCTTTTCATCTGTGGCGAGTGCTCTTTATTTTATCCCAGAGGACAGCGCGGGGTTATCCTCAGCAGATGCTAATGATGTGTTGCCTTCTGCAGGGATCAGTCATCAATCTGTGCTCGAGCCACCGTTTCCCGTCATTATTCCTCTGACGAACAGAAGGAGGGGAGGGTGATTAGGCTTCCCAACCTTTACCCCATTTGTCTTATCACCTTATGTAAACATCATGGCTCATTTCAAGGTGAGGCTGCTTATCAATCATGCTGCACTGTGAGGCTTGTTAATGGTCGTTCTGTTCATTCATCAGCTGACACACTGATCTGATCTGAGCCTGTGGGACAGCTTTTGAAAACAATGAACAAATACAAAAAACTGCCTCACGCAAGTATCTTGTGTATTGGAGGAAAATATTTCAGCTTCTGCACATCAGATAGATTTTTCTTTGAGATAATCAGTTGCATTAGGTGATGCAGCCAGAGGTAAACAGAAGGATTAGCAGAGATTAATTTGTAAATTAATACCTATGTGTCAAGTAAAATCCTTGAACCTGGGTTGTTTGACTGCTGAACAGGAAAAATCAAAGTTTTATATCATAGTAATTCCTCTCAAGCCTCCAAGGAAACCACAGTTTTTAATTAAAGATCAATTGCTTTTCTCAAATGTCTTCCAGAACTAAAAAAGCACTTTCAGATGCTTTTAGATGTAAAAAAAAAGGACAAACAATTAAACAGATAAGCCCAAATAAACACAGATAAGTGCGATAGGATCCCTGCGTGACTGTGGCTCATTGGTTCGAGACCACAGCTGTGATGCAGACCACCATGAAGGACAGGATGTGTGAGGTGGTGCTCACTTTAGCACACATACAAAGGTGTGAAGGATTATGGGAATACATGTCAGAACTGTGGCCATGATGTGACTACAGAACATGTATAGTGTCATTTTCAGAATGTGAGGGGTTTTTTAGGTTGTGTTTCTGTTGCATCTTAGCTCAGTGTCAATGAAAAGACTTCTTTTAATTAACTTCCTCTCTCTTGCCCCTATTTTCCTGACATTTAAAGGAATTAAATGCTCAAAAGCATTATTAAAAAACAATATATTCATAAATGTTTGACTTTTTGGTATAATGTAATTTGAAGTATAGTTTGAGAGAATGCTTTTAATTAGGAGAACGTTGCTCTTACATCAGTAAGTTGCACCTCTTTGCAGTTTACAGCAAAGTAAAAATGTTTAACTGTGCAACACTGACCTCTGCAGGAAGACACGGGTACTGTAATAACTGTAATGCGACACCCATCCTCTTGTTTTCTCTGTTTAAAATGTCAAAACTTTTCTTCTCTCACCTGCAAGCATTTCCAATATTTATTTGTGTTAAAAAAACAACAACAAACAGATAATTTCTGAGATTATTTTTTGTAATTTTCCTAAGTGATGAAGGGAAACACTGCAGACATGACAGGCATTAAACTGTCCAAACTGTCATGAAACTGTCTGCTTGCATTCATAAAAAAGATTGGTGTTGCACAGATTTATTGGTGCTGCATCTAGTGCTGGGATGCATTTAATTGAATTGATGCTGATGATGTTGTTGATACAGCTCTATAAATTTTCTATAAATGTTTTCTATAAATATTTTATACAAGCCCTGATTTCTCTTACTATAAAACTGTTTCAATCACTTTTCTAGGCTATTTAAATGCTGTAACAATTAATCTGGCCAGTGCACATGAACACGAAGTCACTTAATACACTTTTAATAATACTGTCATACTTATGGCAGACAATATTTAACATGATTTTATTTGTGTGTACTATTGATTCATGATTTGAAAGCTGCAGACAAGCTCAAACCGTCACCATGGAGACACCTCTCTCTCAGAGACACCATGTGGTACCAAGGTTATTATGTTATTGGCCCACAAGCCTTTGTCAGCATAGACAGATGTGAACAAATAATCATTTTGGACCTGACAATATTTTTAAAATAATAATTCACAATTATAATTTCTGGGGGATAAAGCAATACTTTTATTCTAACTTTGAAAAAAAAATCATCTATGTATAAATGATACCAGTATAATCTTTAATTATTGTTTCTTTTTCATCTGATATAAAGACAGCTAAAGAAAAAAGCAACAACAACAACAAAAGAATCACCATTCAGAATGTCTCTCACTTTCAAAATACCAAACAGATGTTTGAAGGAGAGAAAAAAGTGAAGTTCTCAGACAGTTTTGCATGTGAGGGCGTTCTGGCTGTGAGGCATTTGAGGAATGCTTACTCACACTTCCTGTTTCCTGTCCTTCCAGGAAGTGGTAGGGTTTAACCCCTGGCTGCCGTGGCCATTCCACTCTCTTATCTTCAAGATAGTGTCTGGGACCCCCAGGGCCGGTTTGGTTGGGGGATGAAACTGCTGTAATTGGGGGTCCGCTGTGTTTAAGAACTTCCTGTCGGCTGCTGTCGTCTGAACCTAAAGTTGGACGTTTAGTCTTTGGGTTGTTGGCACTTTTAACCGTCACATTCTGGGACATGCTGTGCATGCAGACCCCGTTTATTCTTGTTTCATCCAGAGCGCCATCTTCTTAATAATGTCACACTGCTTAACAGCTAAAAAAATGTGCAGAAATGAATAACAGAGCAGTTCTGCTTTTTAACAACAAAACCTGCTTTCACTATTTCACACAGCAAAACATAAAAAAGGAATTGCAGACACTAAAAAAACGATTTAAAATGCACTGAAGAATGTTTTATGGCACTGAAATGAATTAAAGGACAAACTAAAGTTCTGAGCGATGCAAATATTTTTTATTTACAAAAAAACATGTACGCAAGTACAAATACAAATTCTCTTCAGAAAGCCCTTTACTTCATGTGTCTGCTGAATGCCTGAGGGAATAAAAAGTGCAAAGTATTGTGCATGTAATCTCAGGCTGCTTTGTTTTGCAAAAGTTCAATCTGTGATTTTAGCTGCACCGAATCCTTGGGCCCAAAGACATTTTACATCATGCATGTACTGAATATGTATTTCCATATCCCTTCAAACCACAGTATATCAGGCCTCATTATGAGTCCTCACACTCCACAGCGTGCGACTCATCAATAACAGAAATAAAGTCTTGATATTAAAACTTAATGTTAGATTTCTGAATGTTTCCTTTTGGACTTTGACATGTTTTCAGACACTTTCAGCCGCTATAGACAGAAGCCATAAATAACTTTCACATTCACTCAGAAGGCAGGCACAAAAAATGTGTCCATTTGCAATGTGTTAAAAAAAACAATTGCATCAGTTAAAAAGGAAATGTCTGATTGGTCCTCAATGCATTCAAGTCTCACATCTCTCTTTGTATTCGGCTCACCAGCAGATAGCATTTCCGTCATCTTAAATCATGGCTGCATCTCGTATTGTCCCTCTGTGGCGATAAAGAAGTCATTGAGAGTGTTTTGCAGAAATTCAAATGTTGGCCGGTTCTCGGGCTTCTGCTTCCAGCACATCATCATGATGTCATAGAGTTCCTCGGGGCAGCCTTCGGGACGTGGCATCCTGTACAACCTGTCCAGACTCCTGATCACCTCTGGATTGGTCATCCCTGATGAGTCGAAAGAAAATGCAGCTGACGTGAGGTATGAATGGTTTCTAATCAGATTTACAGTTTATTTTGCTGCAAAGTTGTACAAAACAACATTTGCATTTGTTTCTAATCTGTTTAGCAAAAGTTATTTGTGCTTACACTTCCTGTTTTTTTGTTTTATTTGTCACTTCTCGTACCTGGGTAGGGTATCCTTCCATACGTCACTATCTCTGTGAGGAGGATCCCGAAGGACCACACATCCGATTTGATAGTGAATGTGCCAAAGTTGATGGCCTCTGGAGCCGTCCATTTGATGGGAAATTTGGCACCTGGTTGTCAGAAGAAGAATGAGGAAAAGCAGCAGGAAATGATGTTACTGACTGTAGAGAACGCATGTAGCTGTGTGTGTGTTAACATGGGGGTGATATGACATCATATATCCTGAGATGATAAATATAAGATTACATGTAGAGATTTCACCATGACAGTTTTACCATATATCTCATATCTCTTTAAAGGAGTATGCCAACTTTTTCTTTTTTTTGTTATTTTCCTCCCTCCTGAGTTCCAGACAAGAAGATAGATCCCATTCTTTGGACTGTGTGTGCAGTAACAA
>JAQLOL010000010.1:10250282-10267088 GCA_029783665.1 Naso thynnoides
CTTTCTTAGCAAAAACTAGCAAAAGCTATAATCTCTGTACGCGGATCATCAGTCTCATCAGCTTGTTTGGAACGAGTGGAATTGCTACTATGTTGACCCGCATTGTCCCTATCAAACAAACAAACAAATAATTGTGACCAAAACCACCCGGTTGAGACTGTAAACATGGTAATTTTTGCTGTGAAGTAGGACATTTTAACATGAGGCTTTGTGGGGATTTACTCACATTTGCAGCCTCGAGTGGCCATTTGAGGAACTGCAGTTTCTCTGTATTTGCTTCACTTTGAAGCCCCAGAGTTTGCCACTTATTTAATTTGCTGTCTGTGGTGGTGCTGTACTGGAGTGCATTAGACTGAAAGGTGTTTTTAATCTTCTGACCCTCTCATGTATATATATATACAGTAAGCGTGTCAGTAACACCCTGTTACAGAGAAATGAGGTTACTGTATAATGTTCAACAGAACCACAAACTAGAACGACACTAATAAAGACACAGCTGAACGAGTTCCTCTCTGACAGTGTCAGTCAGGATGAGTTCATGGCAGAGTGGCTGTGCAGGCATGTGGCTGGGAGCGAGTCGACACAGCTGCTCCAGAGACAAGTTGCTCTGAGGTAAACATGGCTGCGGGAAAGCCCCTTATTGTTGTGCTCCCTCCGGATGACGCACCTCACTCCTCCAGTGTTTACCATGGAAATCGCTCTGTGCCAGCGAGCAGGTGCTTCCTCAAAAACTCTTTGCTTTTCCACAAGACTTGAGGCTTCGCAGCCATCTCAGTGAAGCATAAACGCAGTATCATGACAGAGGTCATCATAAACAGACCTACTGTTTACTAAAAAATTAACTTATGTGTAAACTGAAATTGTTATTCACCAAGTATTTACAGAGCAGGTTTGAGTTCAGAAATAGTCTTGAAACCTTTGTCACACCTTGTCCTTGAGAAACTGTTGTTGCTTGAACAATTTAAAACTACTGACAAAACATCTGGATAAGGAGCAATTTTTAAGTATAAACAATAAATTAGTGGGCACATAAAAATGTAGAGACACACGGGACCATCTCAGCTCGAACTCGAGCCGACTGATGATGTCGCTTGCAGATGCTGTTGTCGGCAGAGGCGAGTCAGAGCGTAAGGCACAAATGGCTAATCAGCTCATTCCGACGTCACCTGTTGCTGAGAAGTGAAGCGTACACCAGCCAATCACGACAGAGAGTGTACCTGATTTTTCATTTTTCTGTGAAACCTTTGCCCAACCCCCCAAAAAAGGTATATAAATGGGAAAAACAGGGCTTATTGGAGACCAATTTAGCAGCGAATGGTGTCATTTTTCAACCACTACTACACTGTTTAATCAGGTTAGACATCATAATGACAAAGTTAAGCTAAAAAAAGTTGTCTAGTCTCACTTTAAGTACAGTAACAAAGTGTTTGTACTTTGTTGCTTCTCACCTCTGCTGGTTAGACTTCCTCTTGAGGTTTTGTGGTCATGTATAAGCTGAAAATTCTCTGTCCTTACTAATTTGACCAAGAGTCTTGCTTGTTGACAGGATAAAATTTTGATAAGCTTATTTGGGTTAAAAAATAACATTTTCCTCTTTCAGTGTTCGTGCCTAGCTAAGGTCAATGCAGCCTTTTCTCATTATTATACCTGAATCTCTGGTGGCAGAAAATAAGGGAACTTCCCTGAGTGCTCCACAGCGGTGGATTGTTGCATGCAGGCAGTAGATGCAGTGAACGCAGCAGCTGCATGCACATGTTCTGTCTCAGTATGGAGGCTTGGCTGCTGCTCGCTGTGGTGTTATGCAGTCAATCAGAGTAACATGATTATGTATGTCACATGACAACATGAGACTCAGAGAGAGCACAGCCATCAGCTGTGCATGGCATGGAGCTCACAGAGGAGGGAGAGTGAATGAAATCTCATGAGACACAGCGTTCCTTTACACAAGCTGATTAAACTTATGGAATATATTTAGCATGTTTTGAAGTATCTCAGACAATGCAGAGACTCAAACAGCTTCTAAAAATTGTATCAGCAGCTGTGAGTCTGCAATGTTATTGAACCAAAGTCGAGATGACGATGTACTTTTTATTTTTTTTAGCTGATATTGGTAAATTTCAATTTATGATTTTTTTTTTTTTTACTCAAAATATGTTTGTATGGAAATATTTGTGATTTTGCTAACTTGTAATTCAAGGCTGTCTGAAGTCACAGCTCATGAGCGCTAACTGTTTGCATTGATGGTGACAAGAAATTTTCATGTTTTAATGGTGCATCCCACTTTATCTCTGAAATTGGAATTTCCGAGTTCACAGTTGGATTTGTCATCAGGAAACCTCCCCTGAAGTCAAAACCTTTAACTTGGAAACTCTGAAGACTTCAGTAACTCCAAACTTAAAATCCAACATGGCAGCTCTGTGCATTAACAATGAAAAACGCTGTATGTTACACTGTTAGAGGCAATTAAGTTATGTTTTTTGTGCTGTTAAATCAGTCAAACAGTACTGTTCAAGTGTTCACTGTGGACATTATGTTGCTTTTGTGCACAAAAATCAAATAGTGTGTTGTAATTGGCTGGTAGCTAACAGTGCTAGCAGCAACCAGAGCTAACAATGGCTCCTCATAAGTGGAACAGGGTCACTCCCAGCTATAAATTCATACTTCTGAAGTAAACAGAATGCACCGCAATTTACTAAAACCTCCTTTTTCTGTTCTTCAAAACTTCAGTTTGGAGTATGAAGCCTAAGTTCATAAGTGAAATGTCACAATTTTGATTTTTGTTTTAAACTGCACTGTATGTCCTAGCAAAAAAAGAAAAAAAAAAGCACAACAAACTCTGACATACGTTTAATTTCAGAGAAAATAAGTACAGTACATTCAAGAAATAATTATTTCTGTACCACAGAGAGTTAAATATCATCTGAAATACTGTTAAATGGTCTAAAACACAACAATAGAAGAGCCTGTCATGATACATAAAACCCTGCCATGACTGTTGCTACTTTCCAGAGATCTTGTTCATTTGCTAGAGAAATCAACTGAAGTTATAATGCAGTTATCTGATGGAATTAGACGTGCATGCTCATGTTAAAGGTGCAGTGTGAAGGACTTACAGTAGGAGGCTTTTTTGGCAGAAATATAGTAAAATTAGATTCATAATTAGGTCTTTATTAATGTTTCTCCACCTGAAAACAAGAATGGTTGTGGTTTAATTATCTTAAAATTAGCTGTTTATATCTAGAGAGGACTAAGTTTCTCTTGTTGCACTGACAACTCTACTGTAGCCCAGAAGGATCAAACAAAACACTGGCTCTAGAAAGTTCCTTTCTTTTTTCTTTTTTCTTTTTTTTTTTTTTAGCAGCCACTGCAGATTCTCCTAAGGCTAGGGGTCTTAGGTTGGTAAATCCTACGCACTGGACCTTTTATCATCATCATCATCATCATCGTTGTCATCATCCAGTTGTGCTCTTTGGATCCAGCATTGAAACACGGCCAAGAACCCAATTTTAACTGCACAATAGTAAGTTAAACATTCAAAATTAATATTATGTATTAACTAGAAAAATATATAACTTTGTTAAATTTTACATTTGGGATCAAAAGTTTTCAAAGAAGGTTTATATTTGATATAATGCATTCAGCTGCTCAGAGTTGAAGTACCACGTAACAAATACTCTATTGCTCATAGTACATGAAAATAAGTAGTATTGCATATTTTATGCAAACCATCTACTTATGATATATACATTCAAGTTTTAAGATTTCGTCATCATACAGCTGTATGATCAATACATGTGCATGTGTTTAATCTCAACATTATGCTGGAACAAAGTGCTTTTATTTCTCAAGTGCTTGATTAAAAATAAGTCAGAGAGAGATTATTCTAGATCAATCCTTTAGCTGTCACCTCGTTGGGTCTCCTCTGTCAGCTTTACTTTTTGACTTTAAAAGATAAGAACATCTTTAGATTGCTCGCCGCTTGTAGCGTCATCAGCTAATTTTCGTCTGTACGCTCCTCGTCTCCACATCTCGCTCTCTTTTAGTTTATGATGAGATCTTTTTCAAAGTCTTTGACTCAAGGCTTGTAACATCTTCTTGGCTGTTTAGTTCAGTTTCAGAATCTTCAACATAAGCGTAAGCGCCGTCCTCAGATTCTGCGCTCCTCTTCATCAAGGTATCAAGTGGTATTAACAATGTTTCAGCTGCCTCTTGGTTTTCTGTTGTGCTTGGAACAGCAGTTTGCTCTCCATCGTCAGTTTCTTCCTCTGGTTCATCCGAATTTTCATCTGCCTCATCTTCTCCGTCGGCTGAGTCACCATGGTAACCATGCCAGTCTGCCTCAGTTTCATCCTCCTCTTTTTTGGAGGCTTTAACGTCGTCTTCATTATCATCGTGACTTTCGCTCAGGATGTTAGCACATTCACACTGTGTTACATTTGTGTCTGTCTGTTCACTGTTACCTTTATCTGCATCTTCCACTGGTTTGTTCTCTGAAATTTCCTCCACATCTGCATTTTCTTCTTCCTCATTTGGTTTCAGCTCCTCCACCTCATCAGTACCTTCTGTTTCATCTTCTCCATGATCTTCAGTCACGTCACTTTCTTCAGATGTTTCTTTGACTTTGTCAGGATTCGTCTCGGTTTCGCTGACAGTTTTCCCATCAACCTCCTCTTCTTCTTCTTCTTCTTCTTCTTCTTCTTCTGTGGGTTCTGTTTTGTTTTTTTCTGCAGAGTCATCGTCTGTGTTATCAGCAGATTCTTCCCTTTCAGTTATCTCATCCCGTGTCATTTCAGGCTCTCCCGATTCTTCTTCTGCTGTTCCATCTTCTTCAGACTCATTTCCTACCTCTGTGCAGTCTTCACCTGTTGCACTTTCATGTTCAGCAGATTCCTCTGAATGGTTCTCAGCCTCCTCTGATTCCTCCCCAGTTGTTACACTTCCTTCTGGTTCTGCTTGCGATTTATTTTCTTCTTCAGCGTTGTCGGCGGTGGCACTGCTTTCTGCGTTTTCATCAGCAGCAGCTGTGTCATCTCCTCCACTTTCACTTGCAGTCTCCTTCTCAGACTTCGTTTCAGAAAGGTCTCCTTCTGATTCAATGTCATTCGTAACTTTTGATGAATCTTCTTCTCCTGCACTCTTGTTAACATCTGTTGTGTCGTTTCCTGATTCTTTGCTCTCCCCCTCTGAGTCATTTTCAGTCTCAGCTTTGGAGGTTTCTTCTCTCGCAGATTCAGACATGTGTTCTTCTCCCTCTGTGGTTTCTTCCACCCCGTCTTCACTTGATTCTGTATCGACTTTACTGATTTTCTCTTCACCTGAATGTTCTTTTTCTGTGGTTGCAGCTACGTCATCAGTCTCCTCCCTGGTGTCATCTTCATCTGTTGTGACAGCCTCCTTTACCATGGCAACCTCATCCTCAGATGGCTCCTTTGACAGTTTGTCGTCATCAGCTGTGTTGTCATTCTCCTCCGTAGCTTCATCTTCGTTTGTGGTGGCATCCATGCCATCTGTGGAATCATCTTCCTCACCAGCAGCAGATTCCTCTGCATCATCACATGTTTCCTCAGCCTCCTCTTTGTCAGATTCCTGTGGACTTGTGTCCTCTGTAGCTTCAGCTTCTGCAGTGGCTTCACCAGCTTCTTCCTTAACTTCATCGCCACTTGTGTCAGCGATCTCTTTATTTTCAGCAGTTTCATCATCAGTTGTTGCTTCAGCTGCTTCCTCCTCATCTGGTTTAGACTCATCTTCACTGGCGGCTTGAACAGCTGCTTCCTTGTCTGATTCATGTTCAGTTGTAGCACCAACATCAGCCTCCTCTGCTGCATCTTCAGCTTCATCTTCACCTGCCACAGTTTCATCTTTTTCCACAGCACTTTCATCTCTGGCCGTTGTTGATTCATCATCGTCTGCAGTTTCATCTTCATCGTGCGTGGCAGCAGCCTGTTCTCCATCTTCAGCTGTCTCTGCATCCACAGCATCGTCCTTGTCAAGTTCATCTTCAGTTGTGGCTGCTACATCAGACTCGCCTGCAGTGTTTTCATCTTCATCTTTGGCGTCTTCCGTAAGCTCTTCCTTTGATTCATCATCACTTGGAGCGTCTGACTCTTTTTCTGTGGCACAGTCATGTTCAGTTGTTGCTGCTTCAGCTTCTTCTTTTGATAAATCATCACCTGTCACGTCATTCTCCTCTGCAGTCTCATCCTCATTTCCGGTTGCATCATCTGCTGAGTCTGCATTACTGGCAGCAGCAGTCTCCTCTCCATCATCACCCATCCCTGCATCTTCAGCTTCTTCTTTGTCAGATTCATTTTCAGTTGTTGCTGCCACAGCTGTGGGTTCAGTCGGATCTTTTGATGATTCATCAGCTGTGGCTGTGTCGTCATCTGCAGACTCATCTGCAATGTTGGAAGCAAGCGTTTCTTCTTCATTGTTTGTCTCTTCTTCTGCAGGCTCACTGTTGTCAGATTCATGTTCACTTGTGGGTGCTATAATGGTCTCCTCTGCATCTTCAGCTGCAGTGGTCTCAGCATCCTCATCTTCATTTGTAGCAGCAGTCTCCTTTTCTGCAACAAGCTCATCTTCAGTTGTTCCATCTTCAGCCTCTTCCTTTGCCAGTTCATCGCCTGTGGCTTCAGTCCCCTCTGCAGCATCGTCTTCATCTGTGATGGCACTTATGCTCTCTCCAGGATCATCAGTCTCATCCACATCTTCATCTGCTCTTTCTACCACAGCCTCCTCTTTTTCAGATTCTTGTTCAGATGCATGTTCAGTCGTGTCTGCTACGTTTTTACCTTCAGCTGTGGTGGCCTCAGCAACCTCTTCGCCTTCATCTTCACCAGTGATGACATCATCCTTGACCTCAGCTTCCTCTTTGTCAGATTCTCGCTCAGATTCGTGTTCAGTGGTGTCCGACACATTTTCTGATGTATTTCCATCTTCAGCTGTGGTGGCTTCGGCAGCCTCTCCCTCTGTTTCCGCATCAGCAGTGACAGCATTCTCCTTGTCTTCAGCAAATTCATCTTCAGTTTCTGCTGTTCCAGCTGCTTCCTTTGAAAGTTCGTCATCTGCAGTGTTGGCTGGGATCTCTTCGGCCACAGCGTCCTCATTCTCACCTTCATCCTCAGCTGTAGCTGCAACATCGGTCTCTCCTGCTGCAGTTTCGACTTCAGCAGTCTCTTCCTTTGATTCATTTTCACTTGTGACAGCAATCCCATCATCACTCGCTGCTTCCTCGTCTGGTGTCTCTGATGAATTATCAGCTGCTGCGTTATCGTTCTCATCTGCAGAATCATCTGCATTAATAACAGCAACCTCTTCTTCACCATCAATCACCTCCTCTTCAGACTCATGTTTACTTGTTGATGTCACTGCAGCCTCTTCTGCCTCAGTTTCATTTTCAGCTGTGATGGTTTCAGAAGCTTCTTCTTTTATTTCCTCCTCACTGGTGGCAGCAATCTCTTCCTCATCGTGAAGTGTCCCTGCCTCCGCATCACCTTTGTCCGATTCATGTTCAGCTACGGCCGTCATATCAACCTCTTCTGCTACATTTTCATCTTCAGCTGCGGAGGCTTCAGCAGCCTCTTCTTCTGACTCATCTTCACCGGTGACGACATACTTCTCTTCTTCGGCCTCCTCTTTGACAGAATCTTGTTCGGATTCATGTACAGTGGTATCTGACACATTTTCTGCTGCATTTTCATCTTCAGCTGTGGATGATTCAGCAGCCTCTTCCTCTCTTTCATCATCAGCAGTAACAGCATTCTCCTTGTCTTCAGTGTCCGCTGTTGCAGCTGTTTCCTTTGGAAGTTCATCATCTGCAGTGGTGGCTGGGATCTCTTCATCCACAGCCTCCACATTCTCAGATTCATCCTCAGATGCGGCTGTCACGTCAGCCTCCTCTGCTTCAGTTTCATCTTTGGCTGTGATGGTTTCAGCAGCTTCATTGTTCAGTTCATCTTCACTGGTGGGAACAATCTCTTCTTCGTCTTTAACTGCTCCAGCCTCCACAACATCATCTTCGTCTGATTCTTGCTCAGTTACAGCTGCAACGGCTGTCTCTTCTTCTGCAGTTTCATCTTCAGCTGTCTCTTCCTTTGATTCATCTTCAGTCATCTGAAGCTCAGTTGTTGCTTGCTCAGCAGGCTCTGCTGATGATTCATTAGCTCCGGCTGTCTCTTGGTTCTCATCTTCGAAGTCGTCTGCACTGCTGGCAGCAATCTCCTCTTCATCATCATCAACTGTCTCTGCTGCCACAGCCTCTTCTTTGTCAGATTCATGTTCACTTGTGACTGCCGTAGCGGTCTCTACTGCTGCTATTTCATCTTCGGCTATGGTGGCCTCGGAAGCCTCCTTAAGGTCATCTTCACCTGCGACAGCAGTGTCTTTGTCTATATCAATATTATCATTAGGTTCTGCTTCTGCTGGTTCTGACAATGCTTCAGCTGTGTCTGTGGCATCATTCTCATCCTCCTTTAGCAGCTGCTGTGTCCTTGCATTTTCCTCCAAAATCATCTTTGCTTCCTCCTCTTCTGCTGAATTTTCATCCTCAGCTGCGGTGGATTCAGGAGCCTCCTCCTCCTCTGATATATCTCCAGTTGTGTCTGCTTCCTCTGTTTCTGCAGAAATGGCTTTGCCTGTTTCTTCAGCAGCAGTCTGTTCAGTCAGCTCTTCGACCTGGTCTTTTCCTTCTGCAACAATGGTTTCAGAATCCTCTTCTTGTGCTTCATCTTGACACACATCATTTGCTTCCTCTTCATCTGCTGCGACTGCAAAGTCCTTTTCAGCATCACGGTGTACCTCGTCCCCTTTCACCTCTTTTACAGCATTGTCAATAACATTTTGGACGAGTGTCTCTGCTGTGTTTGTATCTGTGTCATTTTCAGAGAGAGGGTCGCAGTTCTTCATCACCAGGATCCTCTTTAGGTCAAAGTCTTTTACAACCGGTGCAGTATTCAGAACTTCTGCAGGAACTGCTGGCCTGGATGCCATTTTTTTCTTAACGCATGTTTCACATGGACAGAATTCATCATCGTTCTCACTGCGCTGGTCGCTGTAAGATGTCCCTGTTGCTGAATCATCACTTTTTTCTGCTTCGGGATTAATTGATTGTTGGATTATCATCTTCAGTCTGCGTCTTCTCTCTTCGGTTTGTGTTGTCGAAGCACGGGACATGGCTTCTTTGGGAGGTCTTGGTAAGCCTGCTCGACTTTGAATTTTTTTCCGTTCTCTGTCTATACTTGTTTGGATTCTTTTTTGAACCTCAGTTTTAAGTTCATTTATCATCATGTCAAGTTGGTCGTTGTCCTCCAAGTTCCATCGGACTTTAAACTCACTCATTGCATTGATGTAATGTGTCATGAATTGCTTTTCTATTTTAGCTAATAAGGTTAAGACCCAAACAGGGTCAGGATCTTGAGAAATCCTTTTAGCTAACGGTGCTCTTTGGACAAGAGAAGAAGGACTCTCAGAACAGGTGTCGTCTCGACATTCTGTGTCAGCTTCTTCAGGAAGTTTTTGCCCGTCGCTGTCATTCTCTGAACTCTTGTTTGGTGAGGGTGGTGTGTCAGATAGCTCTCTTGGACTGTCATTGGTTCGAATAGTTTCATCTGTTGCTGGGTCGTCTTCTTTTTGTTTTCCCTCATACATTCCTTCTGCTTCAGTCTCACATGTCCACTGAGCATCTGCTTCGGCTTCGCCTTCACAGACTTCTTGTACTTTGCTTAATGTATCCACAGCGGCGTGTGGTGGAGAAGCATTACCATTCACACCGTCGCTACTCTTTCCAGAGCCAGTGGAGCCACTGTTGACATCCACACCAGAGGATGATGTATGATTGAATTCATCGTCCATGAAATGAGGATCATCCTTCTTTGGCACCTTGTCATTTTCCGGAGGAACACAGAGCCAAAGAGACTGAAGAATATTCATGAGCTCTTGGTATCTTTCATCCTTTTCATTTGCGTTTTTCGGATTATTATCTATTAGTTGCAATTTCACGAGACAATCCAGAAGGCCTCTAGCTGAGGTGCTTAGTTTGCGTCCATACACTGGAGAAATTTCTGGCAAACTGTTACATCTGTCAACCTTTGGATTTAAAAGTACTTTCATCACCTGGACGGAAGAGTTAAATATTTTTGAGCTGTCAACTCTCTGAGTATGTGTATCATCTGCATTTTGTCCCTCTGTGCCTGTTTGGCAGTCAGCTCCTTCAGGTGTGGTTTTTTTGTCAGCCTCAGAGTCATCACGGTTTTTATCATCTCCCATTCCTTTCATTTCCTCTGTCTCGTGACCAGTTTTTTGTCCGTCACAGTTTTCATTTAACTCTTCCATGTCATACATATCACCGTCTCCTGGTATTCTCTTCAGCCATTCATTCACCACCTCATTAGGGGATGCATTTGGTAGGCTGGACGGGACCAGCTTTATGTCATCAGCATTTGTGTTCTTGCGTCGGTTTTTGCTGCTTTTGTCACTTTTGCCATCGCTGATACTCTTATTAATGTCTGTGGCCTTCAGTTGACCATTTATCATCTTGTTCGACACATTGGATTTTGTTTCATCAGCAGCTGCAGTCTCACATGTTTCTTTGACAACATCTGAACTGGACAGAGTTTGTGACAAATCACTTTCATTTGACTCAGTGTGACTAATCATATGATGTTCGTTTGCCTTTGATTGTGGCACATTCTGACAGGTTTCTGACACAGCAGAGTTCGCAACAGACTTTGGTTTGCCTGTCACCTCTGCATTTGCTTTTCTTGTACTTTGCCTGGTTGACCTGCTTGTCTTGGAGTGAGAACTCTTCTTATCATCTGCAACTTGTTGTTTCTCTTCCTCTTGCAAACTAGATGCAGGTCTACTCTTGTCCTCAGGATTCACAACTTCACTTACAGGAGAAACAACAGTGTTCTCCTCAGCAGGAGCATCAACGGCCATAGATATTGTCAGTTCCCCTTCATGTTCTACATCTGTTAAAGTTTCAGATACTTTGGATTTTCGAGATTTTGTTGACTTGTTTGTCTTGACCGACAAAGAGCTCTTTGGACGCACTTCGCTTTTCTTTTCTTTACCCTCAGATGTTGCTGACTTCTTTGAACGTGCTGAAACACGAGACTTTGATGACACGGATGGAGATGCTCTGTCCTCACTTTCCTCGACGGTCACAGCAGGGACTTCCGACATTTCAGATTGGATGGATTTTGCTGACACTGGGCTGACTGATCTCTCCTGTGTTTCATCCGCAGGAACATCAGATACTTTTGATTTCCTTGATCCCACTGACATATTTGACTTCGCTGACAGGGCAGTTGGAGCTCTCTCAGATTTCTCCCCAGCATCTTCATCACAAGCAGTGTCCATACTCTTTATTGTGGGAATTTCCCTGTGTGATCTTGCATCAGCTTCCTCATCGTGTCCTGTCCTTTCTGTAGTTCTAGAGACGTTGGACCGCTTGCTCCTTGCAGAAACATTTGACTTCACTGACAAAACACTTGGGGTCCTCTCTGTTTGATCCACATCCTCAGTTTGTGCGTCAGTTTTGTGCTCAGACACTTTTGATTTCCTTGATCTCTGAGACAGATTCGACCTTGATGATTTAATTGACACGATGCTTGGCGTTCTCTCCTCAGTTTCCTCACATTCAGTCACATTTTCGTCCGCTGAAATTTCATTGGTTTTTGAAGGACTTGATTTTCCTGCAGATGTTAATGATTTATTTGACATGCCACTTTGCGCTCTCATTTCATCTTCATTTCCTCCATCCTCTTCTCCATTTACATTTTGACGACCATGAGAAGTTTTTGATTTTGTAGATGCTGATGTTACATTTGAACTTCCTGATTTGGCAGACATTGAGCTCGTTGCTCTTGCCTCAGTGTGTTCTTCAGCGTTTTTGTCACAATCTTCTGCAGGAGCCTCAGAAGCTTTAGTTTTCTTTGATACTGCCGACGCGTTTGACTTTCCCGATTTTGCTGATTTCATGGAGGCAGTGCTTGGTGCTCGCTCTGTGGTGTCGTCATGATTTTCTTCCTCTGGAGTCTTTGAGGCGTTTGACTTCTTAGATTTTGCGGAAATGTTTGATTTGGTAGATCTGGCAGATTTAACTGACAGAGTGCTTGGTGGTCTTTGGGCTGTTTCCTCATCATTTTTACTGTTTTCTTCTGAAGGAACTTCACATGTTGTACTTGATGAAACTGAAATATTTGATTGTGTTAATTTGGCTGACAGTTTGCTTGGTGATCTCTCCTCGTTTTCTGCCTCTGCATTTTCATCCTCTGGATTGCCCGAAGATTTAGCTGATCTGATGGACAGGGAACTTGGTGCTCTCTCAATTATTTCCTCTTCAGCACTTCCTGCACCTGAAATTTTACCTTTTGATCTTTGGGAGAGTGCAGAGGTGTTTGACTTGGCCGATCTGCCAGACATAGCACTTGCTACTCTCTCCTCAGCTGGGACATCTGAGATTTTTGACTTGCTTGATTTAACAGACATGGCTGACTGTGTGGATTTGGCTGACATGGCACTCTGTGCCCTCTCCTGGGTTTCTTCTTCACCATTCCCGTCATCTGAAACGCCAGCAATTTTGCCAGAAGAAACTTTGGAAGCATTTGATTTAGTGGATTTTGCTGAAGCATGTGACTTTGCTGATTTAACTGACAAGGTGCTAGGAGCTCTCTCTGTCTTCTCATGCTCAGCCACATCATCAGTAGCTACACCTGAGGCTTGTGATTTGTTAGATTTTTTGGAAACATCAGACTGGACTGATCTGAGTGACACACAGCTTTCTGCTCTTTCTTCAGTTTGCTCTGCGCCAGTTCCTTCATCGGGGCTCTCAAAGCCTCCTTCAGCTGGACCATCAGAACATTTTGACTTTTTTGATCGAGCAGAAATATTTGACTTGACTGACTGAGCTGACACTGAGCTCACTCTGCCGTCATTCTCTGTTTTGGTGATTTCAGTTTCATGTTCAGAGGGCATGTCAGAAGCTTTTGATGTCTTTGATATTCGAGACACATTTGACTTAGCTGATTTTGCTGATTTGACTGAGATAGTGCTTGTAGCTCTTTCTTGATCAGCATTTTCTTCAGCCGGGGTAGCTGAGACTTTTGACTTGTTTGATTTTGCAGAAGCAGTTGACTTAGCAGACATTGCACTCTCTGCCCTGTCTTGCGTTTCTTCCTCATCGTTGGTGACCTCAGGAGTTTTAGTATCAGAAGGATCTTCCAAAGCGTTTGATTTCATGGATACTGTAGAAGCATGGGACTTCGGTCTGGCACCACCGTCCTCAACTGGTTCATTAGCTGAACATTTTGACCTACTCGATTTTGCAGAAATATTTGACTTGATGGAATGGATTGACATTGAACTCACTGATCTGCTTTCAGTGTGTTCTTCTTCATTTGCCTCTTTAAAAGAATCAGGAATGTGATCAGCAGAAATGTCAGACACTTTAGATTCTGCTGAGATATTCGACTTTGCTGATTTGGCTGACATTCCGCTTTGAGCTCTCTCTTCAGCTTCCTCTTGATCCAAAACATTTTCCTCCGCTGGACCGTCAAGTCCTTTTGACTTCGTAGATTTGGCAGAAACAGCTGACTTTGCAGTCTTGCTTGACATGGCACTCTGTGCTCTCTCTTGAGCTTCATCTCCACCCTCTTCCTCATCGGGAATGCCAGTACTTTTGCCTGAGGCAACTTCAGAAGCACTTGATTTGACAGATTTTGTAGAAGCACGTGACTTTGCAGATTTGGCTGACAAAGCACTTGGTGCTCTCTCTGCAGACTTGATAGATATTTCAGAAACATGTGACTTCACTGACTTGGCTGATGTGCAGCTTGGTGGTCTTTCCTCAGTTTGCTCTTTGTCTTTTTCTTCATCAGGGCTCTCAAAGCCTTCCTCAGCTGGAGCATGAGCAGAACATTTTGACTTCTCTGATCTTGCAGAGATATTTGACTGAACTGACTGGGCTGACATTGAACTCAGTGCTCTCCCTTCACTCGCCCCTTCAACAATTCTTTCTTCGGGATTGTCCACACCATCATCCAAAGGAACCTCAGAAACCTTTGATCTTTTAGATGTTGTAGAAACATTTGACTTTGCTGATTTTCCTGATCTGACTGACAGTTTGCTTGGAGCTCTGTCTTCATGATCCTCATGATCCAGGTCATCCAATCCTTTTGACCTTGTAGATTTGGCAGAAGTATTTGACTTTGCAGTTTTGGCTGACATGGCACTCTCTGCTCTCTCCGCAGACTTAATAGAAATTTCAGAGACACGTGACTGGACTGATTTAGCTGACATGCAGCTTGGTGCTCTTTCTTCAGTTTGCTCTTTGTCATCTTCAGTGTTTTCTTCGTCTGGAACGCATTCAGAACGTTTGGACTTATTCGATCTTGCAGAAATGCCTGACTGAACTGACTGCAGTGACATCGAGCTCACTGATCTCCCATCAGTCTCCTCTACAATAACAATTTCTTTGGAGGCATCACCGCAGTTTTCAGAAGTAATTGCAGAGCCTCTTGTTTTCTCAGATGTTGCTGAAGCATTTGACTTTGCAGATTTAGCTGATGTAGTTGACATATTGCTCGGAGCTCTTTCTTCGTGTTCTGTAAGATTTTCTTCAGCTGTAACGTCGCTGTGCTTTGATGCCTTACTTTTGGCAGACATGGTTGACTTTGCTGATTTGGCTGACCTGTTTGACTGCGTTGATTTCACTGACAGTGCACTAGGTCCCCTCTCTTCCTCATGTTCAGTAATATTCTCTCTATCTGAGCCATCACAGCATTTTGACTTACGAGATTTTGCTGAAACGTTTGACTTGCGGGATTTGTCAGACCCGCAGCTCGGTGGTCTCACGCTGGTTTCCTCTGCAGCATCTCCCTCATCACAAATATCGTCATCATGCTTGGAAAGAACCTGAGATGCTTTTGATTTTGTGGATACTGCTGAGGCATCTGACTTTGCAGATTTTGCTGACATTGCACTTGGTGCTCGACCTGTAATTTCCCCACCACAGCTGTTCTCCTCGGACCGTCCTTTAGAGGCTTTTGATTTACTGGATATTGCAGATGATTCTGACTTGACTGATTTTTCTGACATGGCACTCGTTGCTCTTGCTTCAGCTTCATCATGTTTGACAGAATTCTCCTCAGCTGAAGCACAGGAAGAGCTTTGAATTTCCTCAACTTCATCATCACAGCTTGTTGCTCTTTGTTCTATTTCCTCTCCAGTGTTCCCATCATCGTGATTTTCTTCATTTTCCTCTTTAGCAACTTCAGATGATTTAGATTTGTTAGATTTTCCTGAGACGTTTGACTTAAGTGACTTAGCTGATTGGGCTGATATGACACTTTGCGGTCTCCCTTCACTTTCTCCGTTCCCATCATCTGAAATGTCAACACTTCCTCTACCAAGATGGTCAGACTTTTTGGATTTTGTAGATCTTGCAGATGCGTTAGATGTCGCTGACATAACGCTTACTGTTCTTTCCACTGGTTCTTCCACATCCTTATCATTTACTTTTGACTTTCCAGATGTTGCAGATACATGTGACTTGATAGACCTAGCTGACAGTGCGCTAGGGGCTCTTTCACAGTCTGTAATTTCAGCCTGCTTTTCCTCAGCTGCAGGATCAGACACTACTGATTGATTGACTGATTGAAGTTTTCCTGATTTTCTGGAACTTGCAGATGCATTTGACTTGGTGGATTTTATTGACACAGCACTTGGAGCTCTCTCCACAGTTTCCACTACCTCTTCCTCACCGTCAGCTTTATTTAGTGACACTCCTGACAAAGCGCTAGGTGTTCTTGTGTCCGGATCTTGCACTTCCTCAGCATTTTGTTGAGCCTCAACTTCAGACTTTTTAGAAGTTGCTGACTTAGTTGACGCAGTACTTGCTGCTCTCTCTTGAGCATCTTCCTCAGCATTTTCATCTTGAAGCTGAGATGTTTTGGAATGTGCAGATCTTGCAGAGGTATTTGATTTGGATGACATGACACTTGGCACTCTTTCTTGATCTTCTCCAGCCTCTTCAGCTTCCTCTTCTTGCTCAACATTTTCATCAACATCTTTTGACTTTAATGAGACAAGAGAGTGCACACTCCCGTCAGATTTGTCCTCTGAATTTTCCTTGGATGGGGCTTCATAAGTTCTTGACTTTTTAGACTTTGCAGAAACATTTGACTTCACTGACATTGCACTTTGTGCTCTCTGTCCAGTTTCATTCTCATTTTCTTCATCTTGGATTTTAATGCTTTCCTCTGCGAATGCCTCAGATGCTTCTAATTTCGATTCGGAGGCAGCGTTTGATGTGGCTGACATGGCACTGGGTGTCCTTTCCTCACTTTCCTCCGCAGCTTGTTCTTCATCTGGTTGAGCAGAGACTCTTGATCTCTTTGATTTAATAGAGGTTTTGGATTTTGATGACAGGGAACTCAGTGCTCGTTCTTTGTCAACATCCTCCTCTTCTTTGTGTTGTTCAGTGGCCATTTCTGATGTCCCTGATTTCTCAGATTTACAGGATTTGACAGACATGCTACTCAGCGGTCTTTCTTGTGTTTCTGTGTCATCTTGTGTTGGTCCTTCTGCAGCCGAAACTTCTAAAATATCGGATTTGGATTTGGTCGAGGCATTTGAATGAACTGACATGGCACTTTTGGATCTTTCCCCGAGTACATCTGCAGACTCTGTATTCTGTATGTCTTCAGACTTGTGTGATCTGCCAGAGGCATTTGATCTAACAGACATGGCACTTGATTGATCTCTTTGTACTTCACCTTCTTCTTCTGCTTGGACATTGACTTTTGT
>JAQLOL010000010.1:10291405-10305767 GCA_029783665.1 Naso thynnoides
TGGCTCATAACTTATTTCTCAGTCACATATGAACACATGACCTCATCACCATCCATCCTGCCGTCTCTCTTTCACTCGCTTCCAAAGCAAATGCACGTGTTGCCGGTGTTATGCCGAGTTCTGCCTGCCTGGCACGAGCTAGCAAAGATCGTTACGACAGTAGGCGCTTGTGTCACTACAGCTTTTGTCCAAAGGGGGCGCTAGAGTCAACGAAGCTGAAAGTTCCTCTTAGTCACTTTAAATAACTTTCGACCCTTTAAATTACAGACTAGCTCTAAACTGTGTTCATACCGTGAGATTCTCAGCTTTCCGAGTTACTTTGAATGGTGCCTGTGTGACGTTCAGGGACGATTTTAGGTCTTGATGATCAATAGCCTAGTGTATAAAACCCTAAAGTTTACTTACAGAGGGGATATTCACAAAAGTATAGAGACAGGAAGAAAATTTACATGTCGTCACATCACATTGTCTACTAAATAACACCCAGGACAATATTCACATACATGGCTGTCACTCACCGAGGAAAAAGTGAATTTGCACCAAACTTCACATGGAGCTTCAAAACACCTGAATACAACTTTTCACATAAAAAAATCAAAAATTCCCTGGTTGATTATGATGTTGTACAGAGCCCAGGAGGTGAAATATGTTTGTTTGTTTTTTTTTAAATGCACGTGCATTTCCTATTTGGCACACACATTTTATAAATAGCATGCGCGCTTTAATAAAATGTGTACACGAAACACCAATAAAATGCTTGTGTCATTTATACATGCGCGAAGTTGAAAACACACATGCGTTTTACAAATTGCGCCTGTTTAATGTAAAAATAAAACGTGTGCATTTATAAAACGCACGCTCATTTTAAAAAAACATGCATGCAAGCTACAAAACGAGTGCACAAAATAGGAAATGCGTGTGCGTTGAAAGAAAATAAACACATCCATGTCACCTTCCGGGCTCTGTGGTGTTATTCAGCAAAACACACATTTCTTTCATTGAGGTTTTCTTTCTTTTTTTTTTTTAAAGGCAAATATGGTATTCTCACACAGAGGCAATGCATGATTGTAACTTTTCAGTGCACTGACATGAAAGAGTAGGTTCCCCTGAATCATATGATGTTTAACACTTGATACTGAGTAAAGAATAAGCTCAGGATTGGCCAAAAAATAAAATTATGTCCGTGCATTTCTTTGTATATGTAGGTTTCAGAGGGTCAAACGATATATTGGTAAAAAAAAAAGAAAAAAAGAAGCAATATATGATATAATATGCTGTGCTCTAAATTACTGTCTTCATACAGCAACAATGCAAAAGCTAAATAAACGCAACTGAACATGCAGCATTTGTGTGTGTATGTTTGAAGGGCATCTCAGTGTCCAACATTAATATGCCTTAGTCACGTAGTTCAAATCAGCCACTTCCTCCTGACCTACAGTCAATACGCAAAGAACGTCATATAGCCCCAACGGTCGACGTCCAAATGTGACATGATTGGACGCTCCCTCACTGGCCACACAATGGACGCTGGACCAACCAGACAGTGAGCCTCCTCCGTGCCTCCGGAGGACACGATATTTAAAGTGATCACTGCTCACCTCAGTCCCAACAGATGGATAATACTTTACACAGCTGTTTGAACCCCACGCCCCATCCACACACACCGAGCCTCATGTCGTTGCCTTGGTAGCTGGTGTTGAGCTGGACTGCCGAGTTGTTTGTTTGCCCAGGGAAGTGACATGACGGCAGAGGAGGAAATAGGAAACATAACAGACTACCTGACGGACTCATTCCACGGGCTTGACCTGAGACTGGAAGTGAGCCAGTCAGCAATCAGAGAGAAATAACAAGAGAAAGCTCTTTTGTTTGTTCAGCCTTTATCCTTACAGTCCGAAAATCTTGTAAATCTTCTGATCCTGCAAATGTGTGAAAGGATCAATTAGTCAAATTAAGGAGATTGTGACCTCCCTTATCTCAGAAGAAGTGGCTTTACAGACAATTCCAGTGTGTGTGTGTGTGTGTGTGTAAAAGTAGTTTGCAGGTCACAAAAACATCCTGCCAGTATTTGTTGACAAATTATTTTTTCTCTCCTCTCTTGTTGATTTATTACAGCTCAAACAGCGGCGATGGCTGTCGCAGGCTTCCAGCCGGAGGCTCTGACTGAATGTTGCTATGACGATGAGTCAACTTCTATGGAGGGAAGAATTGATGCCGACAAGTTGAGCGTTTTGCCCTCACTTCCTGAAAGCTTAAAAGTCACAGGATCCACAATTCTCTATGAATACTCATGTAGAGCTCCTTTGAATGTTTCCCAGAAGGTATTTTGGTGCACTAATCAAACACGAGTGTTATCATCCGCAGGAGACGTGAACTGGTCAGTGATTAGTCTCTGGAAACTACGACACAGCACATGTTATTACTGTACAGGCTTGATAGGTAAAAGACAAAACAGCAGCACTATCATAAATAATTTTAGCAGGAAATGTACATAAACTATATATATCCTCGCTTTACTATGAGCAGCTTTTATTTAAATATGTAACATGTATTTGAATTTCTACTTTTTAAAAATCTCGACTGTGTTCTCTGTCCAGTTCAACCATCTATCCTTTGTTTTATTGATTTAGAAGTTTGAGAAACTTTTACTGCATCATGAGCAAAGTAAACAATTAAAAAATGTAGATTATCTTAAAAAAAAAAAAAAATAGATTGCCATAAAGCTGAAAAACAGGGCTAAGCGTTCTGGTCTGTTTTTGCCTTGTCACCATCAGCATGTGTTACTTCAGTAGATGTCAGGCTGCATTTTTAAAGCCCATTCACTGCCATTCATGTTGAAACAGGGGATAGAAACACTACAGGACAGGTGAAAGTTTGGTCAAAAATCGCTGAGCAAGAGAGAGAGAGGAGCCGGGAGCCGTGGAGACCAAAGTTACTACGCCTAGAAAAATTCCTGCCTTCCTGGCTGGAATATCAGCGTGAAGGCAGGAATTTGACTCAGACGCTCTTTTGAACTAACGCTGTCACACATTTTCAGCTACTTCCTGTGACGTTTACTGAATATGGACAAAATGCAAACGAACACCATATCTCTTAGATAAAGCTGTTCGGGTAAATGGGCGGGGCTTATGTGGCGATGTTGATTAAGTACAATGACATGTAGGAACACTGGAATGCTCCTTTAAGGCATTTTATTTTGCTCCCATACGTATCCCTTGCCTTTACCAATCTCTTCAGTGGCCATAATGATTTTTTAGTCATTTGGACTTGAGATACCATAAGAATCAAAGTTGGTAACCTGCAAGTACCCCTAAGAAAAAACTGCATAACGGGTGAAAAAATATACAGAATAAATTCACAGGTACAGGGATGGGTAAAAATGAGCTACATGCAGGGAGCAGGTAAAAACAATTTGGGGTTTTTTTGTTTTTTAGAATAAAAATTTTATCATCCAGGACAAAGTCGGATACTTGGAGGAAGTTTGGCGTGATTATAGATAATATTTTGTAACACTGTCAACAGCTTTGCTGCTTGCAAAAAGAAAGCCAATGTGAGTGACAGTTGTCTGTGTGTGTGTGTGTGTGTGTGTGTTTGATCATGGGTACAGGTGGCCGCGGCTTTGCCTCTGACAAATTGACAGGTAGTGGATCGGTTCTGGTACGAGGCATTATGGGTAAAATATGGACCCATGCAGGACTCTGAAAGGAGAAGTTAATTTTTTTGCACATTAAACCTTATAATAAGGATACTGACGGTCATATACGATGTTCTACAGCGTTATTATGATGAACGCTGCAGTCCTGAGAGCTGGAGCTCATTGTTGAAGTCACTGCCAGCTGAAAATGGCTGAAAACAGCCGAGGCTTAGGGGCATTTCAAGTGCTTTGACTAACTGTTGAAAAATTGCTAGTTTTAAAAGGTGAGACCATCGCCAAATGTTCAGTGGTGTCCTCTCATGTTACAACACTATAACACGAAGTTGAACAACAGCTTTTAACCCAAAAACGGCTCTTTCAGCTGCTGCAGGAAACAAACAAGTCATTTCAAGCTTATTACCAGTTTAACTTCTTATTTTAGTGTTGGAACCTGAGAGGACACTGCTAAATATTCTGGGACTGTCTCATCTTTTAAAACAAGATTGACAGATTGTCGAAGCACTTGATATATGCCCCCAGGTTTTGGTTGTTTTCAGCCATTTGCAGCTAGCCATGGCCTCAGCAAGGAGCTCTATGATTCAGGACTGCACCGTTCGTCACAATGATGCTGTAGAACTTTGAATATGATCATAAATATCTTTATTAGAGGGCTTAATGTGCAGAAAAAACAAACTTCTCCTTGAAAGCATATTAGAACAGTTCTTGTGAGATATAGTCTAAACTGATGATTTTTCATTGATGCCCGAGTCTTTGTCCTTGCCCGTGCTACAGTGTCCTACCCTGAGGTGGTGGATGTGATTGTTGACACATTGTAGGGAGTCTGCAGCAGCACCCTGAGCTGACCCTGACAACTGTGGGGCTGATGCTGCACCAAAGACTACTTTCTCACCCTGCATGCCTGGGGCACCAACCGCACAAAGTATGCTCGCACTCAAATGAACCCTCCACAGGGTTTTGAACCCCTGCAGGCCCAAAGGGTAATGATCTAACCCCAAAGAAATGAGCATGACATGGGCCTGCTGCAAACACTGGTGCTTGATAAATGTTGTCACTTGAGTCAGTTTAATCACACTCACAGCAAAGTGTGTCAAAAACAGGTTTGTGGTTGATCATGGGTGCAAACAAAGGTCAATTGTTGTCACGTGTTTTCTGGTGTAAGAAAAAAAAAAACGCGTCATGGATGTTTGTGGCGGGTCTGTGGTCAACGTACAACAGGCCAGGTTGCCAAAGCCTCTCCTGAAAAATGGCGGGTATGTAAGGACGAGTAAGTAAGATGCTAATCAGCATGGCAGTGTTTCCTCCCGCTTGCTGAACAGCGGGTTCCCTTCCCTCTCTCTGGCTCTTTAATGCAGGGCCCAGCCAGGCCCAAACATCCTGACGGAGAGAGGCTTTTCCCTTATCAGTCAGGAAACACCGCTCCTCCGCCACATCCTCTTTACAAGAAGCACGACTCAACCGTTCCCAAAAAATGCAGGAAGACCAGCCAGACTCCAGGATTTGTCAAAAGCCCCCTGAATTCCTTTTATCGAAAAAGAAAAATTCAAGAGAACAGAGAGGGTGAGAGGGGAGGAGTGGGGAGGAGAGAGTAGGGAGGTGTGTGTGGCGGTGGTGGTGGGGGGCTGGTTGGAGAAAAATGAGGAGGGTGTAAAACAGTCGGCGAGGCCCTGGGATTTATTTTTTTATTTATTTTGCACAGATTACGAAAGGTCTGCATCAGCAAGATAGAACGTGGGGTGAGGGGGTGGGGGTGGACGGGGGTGGGGTGGGTGGGTGGGGGTTCCAGAGTACCTAAGAATGGCACCCAGAATAAGACTCTGGGAAAACAAAAGACGGTGGAGATGGAGGCGGGCGGCGACGGCTGTGCCTGTTTTACACTAATCCTCTGAACCGGAATGAAATGAAAGCGAGAGGCGACGGATGGAGGAGGATGATGCGATGGAGGGTGGAAAAAGCGAGCAGGGGAGTGGGTGTCAGAACGGGCCACGGACTGCACCCAAAAATAGAAGAAAACGTGACACTGAGTTCAAAGATGGACACCATTTGTGTGGGAAAATTTGTAGATAAAAAAACTTTAAATCAGGAGTTCTGATTTCTTTTATTGTTTTTATTCAGGAGTGTGTATGAATTAGGTGAAATGTGTATTTATATATATGAGAAATGTTTCCTCCTCTCCTGCACAATTCATTGGAGTGTCTCATCTGTGGGCGCATTCTCCAGATAGCAACTGCATTAATATAAAAATTGAACTTTATTTTAAATTATTGTCTTTCACAAACCTAAATCAGCATACAGTTATAGTTACCATTATTATTTTTCAACGTCGAGGTTATGATTATATATTATTAAGTACTTGAGAAGAAGTATAAACGCCTTTTTTCTTCATTATACACGTTTCTGTTAAAATTGCATAAGAATTGTCCAACTAAAACCTCATTCAATTACAACTACTGAGGTAAAACTCCCAAACTAATGAGAGAGAGAACATATGATACAAACATTCAAATGGAAAGCGTCGATAATAGCAATACAGTTAAGCGTTTATGCAAAACATCAAAGGACTTAAATTAGCTTCTTAAGAGCATCTGTACATGCCGCAGTGGCAACAGTAACTGATGACATTTACAAGTGGACGACAGGTCTTCTATGATTGTTCCTCTGGTTTTAGAAATTTCATGACAACTGGAGGTGGCATACTATAGTATTTTGTGTCTGCATCCCTGAGTTGTCCATCTCCCTTCTCTTCACATTCCCTCCAAATTGCTCTTTGTTCTTTCCTCGGCTCCAGACAATCATATTGCTCAGTAATCAGTCCAGGTTTAAATCATGGTGGGAGGAAGTTGCTCGTAGATGCTAATACGAGATTTGAAATTACAGACAAGAGCACACAGAAAGCTTTCCCTTAGCACCCAAGTGCAACACCGTCCCACACTTCTCAACCCACTTGAAACCCTGCAGTGTCTCTGATCAGTCACAGGTATAACCAAGCTTACGAGATGCCGTAGTTGTTGTAGTAGGCCGCCGTTGCGTCCGCCAGCACAGATATGAGGCTGGTTTCTGTGCTGCTGTTGCTGCTGCTGCTGGGACACGGCGTGGCAGACACGGCGCTGGCGGCAGTCGCCACCTGGATGTGTCCTGTGACAGTCATGCTGCCACCCTGCTCGGGGTGGAACCCGCTCCCAGTGGAGTTCAGGTACTGGTCAAACTCATTGCGGTCCACCTCACCCAGAAGCTCAGCCTGGCTCAGCTGGTCCAGAGTCTCCAGGTGACCCTGTGTCTCTGGTGGGGGAGACAGCTGACCAAGGTGGCCCTGGTGGAGCCCATGGTGAATCTGGGGGAAAGATGAGGTACTGTAGTAAGACAGCGGGGGGCCAGGGATCAGTCCACCGCCACCAGATTGGGACATGTGAGAGATGTGACCTATGTGTGTGCCCCCACAGTGGATTTGGGTCTGCGTGTAGTCAGTGTGGTAGGGGGGCGGGCTGCCCATGTGTGGCTGATTCTGGTGGTGCTCATCAGGACAGGAGGCTGAGGAAGAGCAGGAGACTGAGGAGCTACCGGTCGTCGAATAATAAGAGGGGGGTACGTGCTCGTGGTCCATGGCGTCTAAGGGGGACATCTCAGGGGGGGTGGGCAGGCCATAGGGGTAGGTGTCAAAGCTGCTGTTGGAGCCCGCTGGGTCTCTAAAGCTCCGGACGCTTGGCAGAGCAGGGCTGGGGCTGGAAAACCTGCCGCTCACACCGTTAGGACTGCCCTCGTCTTTGTCGAGGGGGTGACAGAGGGCTCTCTGGTCAGGCAGGGCGTTCTGGTCAGGGGCCAGGCCGCTCAGGAGGAAGCCCGGGTCCACGCGCTTGCAGATGCGTTTCAGCTGCTTCTTCCGGCGAGGCCGATACTTATAGTTGGGGTAGTCCTGCATGTGCTGCACCCGGAGCCTCTCTGCTTCCTCCACGTAGGGCCTCTTCTGAGGGGGAGTCAGGGCCTTCCATGACTTGCCTGCAAGAAGAGGAGAGAGAAGACGTTTTACATTTTCAGTAAAAAGAATTCAAATTTGGTTCAACACAATAGTTTCTCATTAAATTGAAATAATGTTAATAAACTTGTAAATATTTTTTAATAGCCCATGTTTGCAGTCGCCTTTAAAGTTGTAGACTGGCTCTCTTTAATTAAAAAAAATTAAAATCATATTATATTAATATCATAATTTTTTTTCAATTAAAAAAAAAACAATATAGAACAAAGACAAAATGAAAACGCAGGGCTCCCTCTCCTTTATAAATAGGCCTACATAAAACACATTTGTTCTTTAGCCTCCTTTTTGTGTGACACAAAAAAATAACTTTAAACAATATTCAGCTTCCTCTTTGTTTTGTTTTTTTTTATATAAAAAATTTCACATTAGAAGATACACACCAGAGCAAGTTTTACTATCAGCCTGTCACTGAAGACACATTTTACAAGAATTTTGGGGCTTTAAATGATTTCCGATGTGCAAAATTTGCAGCTTAACGCTGAACACAATAACCCAAAAGGCTTTGACGCAAATTCGAACATTTCTCTCCTCTGTGATCACCAGAACGAATTTTACGGTTAGACGACACGAGGTTCAGAATTCAGGTAAAATTTGGCAACGCGCTTCACACTTTGGACTGTGAGTTTAACTGATTAAAGGACTTGGTCACCTAATTACAAGTAAAACCTTTTTTTTCTGTTTCTCTTAAATAATTTTTCACGTTTCATTTGGTTTCATGTCAGCTTTGGAAAAGAAACTTCAAACTTGTGTAACACAGCTGAGGCCTGAGGTTGGTGACAGAGTGTGGCAAGTTCAAAACTACTACTACTACTACCAATAATAATAATAATAATAATAATAATAATAATAATAATAATAATAATAATAATAAGTAACTCACCCAGCATTTTGCTGAGCTCGGCGTTGTGCAGGTCGGGATTTTGAACCGCCAGCCGTTTGCGCTCATCTTTGGCCCAAACCATGAACGCGTTCATGGGCCGTCGGATCCGCGGCTCCGGCGCCTTGTCCACGGGCGTCCTGTGCGGGCCGTGTCCGTCGGGCACGTCCCCGTCTCCTGGAGGACACTCGAAGGACTCCGGCCAGGACGAGTACGCGCTGATGAGGGCTGCCATCTGCGCGCTCTCTCCTCTCCAAACTTAGGACGCGCTGTTCGCTCTGTCACTGGCAAGTTCTCAGTCAAAATCTAATGTTTGCTGCTTAAAAAAAAAAAAGAAAGAAAAAAAAACTACATAAACATATTTTTAAAAAATAAATCCAGGCTGTTTCGCACACTGAGATGACGAGAGCTACAAGCTTCAGTGAGATGTCAGAGCAGGTTTTTAGGGGAGAAAGCGCAGATGTGGCCGCGGCTCCTCCTTCAGAGTTATATGATTCAGTCTTTCCTGGTGGATGGGGGGGAGCGCTTTATATTTGAGGAGCAGGTTCCAGGAGAAGCCCCGCAGGACTCTCGGCTCCTCCTTGATTGCGAGTTGAGAGCCCCGTGAAAGGAAAGAGAGAGAGAGAGAAAGAGAAAGAGAGAGAGAGCAGCATTTCAACACTGATAACTACTCAAACTGGCCTCGCAACCAAATAACACTGAACACTTTCCACTGACTGATTAAAAAAAAAAAAAGTGTCACTGTGCAGGTTTTGATCAGTTTTTCTTGGTCAACATAGATTTTTCTTCTATTTTTAGAAGCTCTGGTGGCAGCAAAGTTTGTCAAAGTGGAATTAAAGCAGAAATCATATGTATTAATGGGAGGAAATCCTGTCTGTTATTCAACAAACAGGTTATGTTGGTGCTGCCACCATGACGAGGAGACATTTGGCAACTTCAGTTTTTCTAGGCAACAAGGAAAACCTCACCTGACAGACTCAGCCAACCTGTTCTGCACTTCACAACATTACACGGATAATTGCATCAAATTGCATTTCCAGATCACAAGCATATCAGGGTGTGATGGCTCACACATCTTTCTCTCTTATTTTGAAACTTTCTCAGATGGAAAAAAAAAAGGCCATTTATGCCAGTTTGGTTGCAGGTCATATACAAAAAAAAAACCCAACCCTGATCACATCTGTGGGTGAGAGGAGATAAAAACCACTGAACACTACAAACAAATCAGTTTCCTTCTGTGGCCAGAGGCGGGTGCATATCAAATCCAGGAGTTCCTGTTGACAGGATACTCTTGGGCTGCCGCCATGGAGTAGCTCACACTCTCACACACAAAGGGGCGCACACACACACACACACACACACACACACACACACACACTGCTCAAATGCAGCTGATCACAGGTCAGATTGTATCTCGGTTTGTCATATTTATAGATGAGGGAGTGACCTGCTTAGAAACTGGTTTTATGTCTTTAAATGAAAGAATTTTCTGCTCTCTCTCTGTTGATCCACAGACTGCATGGGTTTTAAATTGGAACTGGAGTGTCAGCTTTAGCTTTGTGTGAAACTTGCCCCCCCCCACAGGAAGAGGATACGGCACCTGAAGCTACAGATTGTGCACCGAGCAGACACATGGGTGATATAGTGGGCCACACGGATGGGAAGTCAGCACAGCAGAGCAAGTGTGAGGAGAGTGAGGCTGCGTGTGCCGACAGCAGGCTGAAGTTTCACATCGCATTTACGATTTAGAGCTGTGAGTTGGGGGTTTCACTCGCTGTGTGGGGGCGGGAGCTGCATCAGCCTGCTGCTGTTCACCCTTTCAGAGTAAAAGACGTGGATACCGAAGACGGGGCTCGATGAGGCTCAAAACAGAACTGTTAATGAAGCAGGGTCACACACACACACACACACACACATGCAGCAGTTTGAGTGAATTCCAGTGGTGAGCATTGTGAGGCCAAAGCTACACCTTTATCACTTGTATTATTTATCTTCATCACACATTAACTGCTCATTTCAAGAGTCTTTTGCCTATAAGAGATGACGCAGACTAGCACGTGCCTACATCTCTGAGCTTCTGATGCCGCACACTGCTGTCTGACCCCCAAGCTCTTCAAATCAGAACCTCTAGTTATCCCACAAACTGATCAGAATCCCGAGCACTTCTTGGCCCTTTTATGCTTCTGTCACATTTTCACTCACTGTGGGCTCATTTTTTACTGAAATATAAAGTCCTGCACCTCTATGGATCCAGGACAACCATGGCAAGAGAAAGAGGGACCTCAACAATGTCTCCTGTGCATTGTGACAAAGTTAGAATGCTCTAAACCGTGAAAAAGGAAAAATCGAACATTGAATTTCTCAGATTTTTTTAATTTACAAAAATTGGAACATAAGCAATCAGTACACGCAACATATTTTTAGGTGCTTTCAAGTCTGAGAAACACGGGAAAAATATTTTGGTGGCTCTACATACATGCAGAAGTGATTCTGCAGCCTGTATTCAGGCTGCAGGATCATCCTGCCAGGCAGCGCTCAGGGTTCACTGCGCTCATGAATTAAAAAGAGGTGAGGGAAAAGACTATCTGAATCATTCATGGCTTCACCAGTGCACAAAGGAACTCAGAATTTTTGGATTTTTACAGATTGGAGACGAAGCAGTTGGTTTTTGGCAGATTTTTTAAGACCACAGGAAATAAAATTTGATGAAAAGTCTCAGTTTAAGTCAGATTTATGCTTAGATTTCATTACATCCCACGAGAGATGTTGAGTGTCCATCGGAAACCTGAAAATCTTACGATTTAAACAGTTTTTAAAAGTTTCCAGCTATGACAAGTGGTCGGTTTAGGGCAATAATTTTAAAGTGTTTTTTCAGGCCCACCGGCGGGCCCTGTGATTTTTGAGACCACAGGCGACTCCTCTTTTGCAGTCATGGCTCCAGGACTCTGGAGCGGTCTCTCCTCCTTCCATCAGACCAGCTGAATCTGTAAACGCTTTCACAAAACAATTAAAAACAGGTTTTTAGGTTGGCCTTCCAATGATCTTTGGACCTCCTCTTCAAATCTCTATTTTGTGTTTTCTGTGTACGTTTCCTGTTTTCGAACACATTTTAAATATATTTTGTATTGCATCTTCTCTGTGCTAAGTTTTTCTATTGTAACTTTGTTTTAATATATACTATTGTTTATTTACAGCACTCTGTAAACTGCACTTAGAAAAGTGCTGTATAAGTTTTACTAACTTAATACGGCTGGGTATCAAACTTCAGTACTTTTACGGTACTGACCCAACTGCCTCAATACTACTGAGGATCAAAAAAAAGTCAGGTATGATAATTTGGTATCAAATGAAGAGTTAATCTTTTTAGCATCAGTGAGCCAATACACATGCAGCATGCTCGTTGTGCCAAGATCCAGCAGTACTGTTTATTGGCTGTACTCTTGTGTTTTGCAGGAAAAACATCAGATTGCACTGAGAGACAGGCCTGACCAGAAGTATGTGTAATGTCATCTTTTCTTAAAACTGATTACATCAAATTGGTATTTAAAAAGTGTCGCTCAGAAACCGGTAACAAAGTTGACGCATCGGTGTTGGTACAGGTACTCAGCCCAACTTAATACATAATGTCAGTGTATCAACTTCAAAGGAAGCTGCATCTTTTGTATAAGTATCTAAGTCACACAGCACGAGGGGCTGATTGACAAGTTGGTGGCCTGAGGTAGAACGAAGCGACTTTTGCATCTCTCTGTACATGCAGATGCACTTCAATTATTTGAGTCATCATGCAGAAAATTTGAACTAAATAACTTTTGTGGTTTTTCTGTTTCGGGTGACTGAAAATAGGAAGTCACCACCTTGTGAGAAAATGGACACTACAGGCCTACGTGCAGTCGTCCAGTGTCTCCGCCCCCAGCAGCTTTATGAGGACCAGTCGGCAACACTAGTGAAAGGTGCAAATTCTTACAGCATGAAGAGAATGTACACACTGCAACTTTTACAATTTTTAACAAGGCAGTGACATCAGTTTGAGACATTTTTGCAACAAGCAATATTTAATTTGAAAAATTGTTCAAATTGTTGCTGCTTCCCCTGAACCTTTGGTTTCAAAAGGATTAACTTACCTATTTTTTGCTATTAAATTGTAGTTTTATTTAAGTTCTCTTAGACCAATCTTGTCTTGTAATAACCTGAACCTGACTGATAGACTAATAATCAGAACCATTCCAACATGAGTTTTTTTGCCCTCACTTACAAACGTCAATGATAAGGAACGCTGCATTGTCTGAAGTTTCACTGTGGACAGCTGTACTCTCCTTTGTTCCTCCTTTGACTCACACCACCCACTCACATTTCTGAAGAAGTCTGTCTTGTTAACAGTTTATCTGTCAGTCAAAGACGGGATTTCATAACCTCGTACATCACATTTGGAAGCAGAAAGAGTGACTCGGCATTTTCAGGTGACCTATACAGCTGATCAGCTGGTTTACGGTGTTCAAGTTTCCTCACCGTTTTCCTTTCTTTTCTACTCATATTCACATTTCACTCCACCTGAGAAAGAAATAGTCAAATGGGAATTTGTGATTTATTTGGATTTATTTTCAAAACTGATGCGACCCAGTAAAGCACCAGAGTCTGTTTTCTTACAGCTAACAAATGTTTTATACAAAGCTTGGACAGATTTCGAGCAAAACATCATTAAACTGCATCCATTTAGATTTGTTGAGTCATAAAACATCAAAGAGACAACTTCTGTGGTTTTCACAAAAACTGTCTCTGAATCCGTTCAATGAACAGTACGAGGATTTTCAGTTCGCACAGAGGGATCTGTTGTCTGAAGAACTGCGCAGCTGCTGCCAAGAAAATGAAATCTGAGAAATACTGCCTAAAATAAATAGTTATGTTAATGCATATAAGATGCTTAGTCACAAATGATGGTGTTTGAAGAAAAAAAGTCATTTTGGTAGTCTGTGTGCAAAACAAGACAATTTTGTTGGGTCTTACTTTGAAAATTTGCAATTTGTATCTTTTTTTATCCAGTAAGACAAGAGATAAACGCCATCACTCTTCTGATTGTTTTTAAATTTTATGGAAACAGAAACAGGTTCATTTTAAAAAAGTATTTCAAGGAAAGATCCATCATTTGGGGAAATAACCTCATTTGGCCAGAGTTGGTGAATATAGTGATGTCACCTTCATGTCTGTCCAATACATATGAAGCTACAGCCAGCAGCTGTTAGCTTAGCTTGCAGACATGAATCAGGTAGAAACAAACAGTCTTGTTCAGTCTGAGAGTGACACAAGTCCACATGCAACTGCTAAAGCTCACTGATGGACACATTCTGTCTTGTTTATTTCAACAGAACAAAAGTCAAAGTGTAAAAATAACATTAATCTAATTTAACAGGAATCAGGACAGTTTGAAAAGCATTAAAAGACTTTAATTTGCATGACGCGAAACCAGACACTACATCCTGAAGAAGGCAAGAACTGAGACCCACTGGTGTATTTTTGGTCTTTCTGGCCTTACGAATATAAGTCTTTTATATTTGTCAAACTTACAGCATTGTTTTTTGTTTTTGGGGGGGTGGGGGGTATTTCCTTCCATGAGCACTGAAGGTGCTGCTGCCTCCCTCTCACATGAAAAACATCACATGTAGTTAGACACTATTTCCTAACTTTTATATTCACTGTGCAGACATGAGAGTATTATCGAAGCATTTTAACTGAAAAGTAACAAGGAAGAGACGGGCAGAGCTCGCCCAATGCTAATTAGCTTAGCTCAAACACTGGTAGTCAATGGGAAGTG
>JAQLOL010000010.1:10343990-10360258 GCA_029783665.1 Naso thynnoides
TTCTTCTTCTTCTTCTTCTTCTTCTTCTTCTTCTTATTATTATTATTATTATTATTATTATTATTATTATTATTATTGTTATTATCCATGATCACAGATGGACAAAACAACACACTTCCAAAAATCAAAGACTTTTCAACATTTCCAAATCATTTGCAGAAAAGTGCGCAAAACGAGCACTTATGGGATTGTCTGGCTTTCATCAGAAATAATTTCCTGACTATTTCTATTTCTATTTCTGTCAACTTTCACTTTTACTTACTACATTTCCCAAAGAAAACAAATACTTTCACTTCATTTCATTTCCCATAAGCATCTCAGTCGCTGGTTATTAAATCAAACTAGAAGAAATTTGGCAGACTGCTAACCCATGATTTTGTTTTTTGGTTTTGGTTTGTTTGTTTTAGTAGCCAATAATGTTGGATTATTGACTGCAAGAAGCTGGATCAGTGGTTTATCATGTTAGGCTGGAGTGCAAACAGGTGCTCTTAAGCTGCAGTATTGACTGTTTTTACGTTGTGTGCTGCTGTCGTCATGTTTTATGTTTGATTTTAAGTCATTTGTTGTTTTGACGTAGAAGCAGTCACCCAGTTACAGATTTGGCTTGACCTGAACTTTTACCTGTTGTGTTCAAATCAGGCTTATAGGAGTTTAAAAAGTTCAGAAAGCTTTCTGAAAACACTTTATCATTTTATTTGCTTTTTGTTTTATAACCGAAATATTGTTCTTATGTTGACCAGAGGCTACATAAATGAAAAATAAACAGTATTTTAAGAGTCAAATTTGCAGCTTTTTACATATACTTTTACTTTCAATACTTTTATACCTATATTCACTGTAGTTTTGATGCTGAAGTACAGTAAATACCAGCTACTTACAGACTTTAACTCTTTAACTAAGTTATATTCTAATGGTGACTTTCACTTTTACTAAAGTCACTTTCCAGTAAGGCGTCTTTACTTTTATTCAAGTATAACATTTGAGTACTTTATACAAGACTGTCAGATTTACTCATTCAGGTTTATTTTCATCTACAGTCCCTGGCAGGCTGATGATTCAAAAACATAAAGAGAACAAATCAAACAGACAAAACAATGACAGAACCAGATACTCCAAATGATGTGTGCATGTTCGATTCTCCTGCTTAGTGCTCAGTTCTGTGGGCACAGAGTTTCAGGTTCCTGTTGCTCTGCAACAAAAGGCTGACTTCCCAAAGAAACAAGTCTCTTATGCTATAGTAAAGACAGACAGAGACAAACTCCCTAGAGCAGAGCGCTCTCTGTTGCATGGTGAGAACATTTTGTTCTCTAATGTTTGCCATGGCACGCTCTCAAGTAACATCGCCTGCGGTTTGTTTGCACAAGAGCATCGAGACAAACTTAAGAGATTAAATTCTCTGGGTGAAGGTGCGACAGTGACAAAAAAACAAGCACAGGTATGTGGAAAAGTAGTTTATTGTCAACAATGATGTGACTGAAAGTACAGACAGAACCTGCTAAAACGTTCACACTGAAACCTATTCCAGCATTTCTTTTACAAAATGTAGAAATACAGAAAACCACCAAATGTGGCTAAACGTAAATGTGGCCCATAGTGTCACATTTCCCTTTTGTGTCAAAATAATTCCCCAGAGGGGATGAAAAAAAAAGGAACATAAAAGAAGACAGGGACATTTAGAAACAAGAGTGTTAAGAGATGCTGTCACTCTGAAGGTCCGGCATGTTTAACACCGACAGACAGAATAAATAATATAACGTGGAATAAACAGAAGAAACAATTCTTAAGAATTTTTGCTCCGCACTGCTCGAAATAAAGATGCACTGCGTCTGACGTCGCCCCCTGCAGGTGATTAGGCTCATTTTTTAAAAAACCCAAATCTGTCTAAAGTGCATCAAAAAGACACAACCTGTGTATTTGTTGCCCCACTCGATTTCAGCCTAAGGAGCTTTAAGCTCTGATTACCTGAATTTTGACAATCCTCAGAACTTTAGCAGAACACAAAACCCTGACTAGTTAGTATTTCCAAAGAAAAACAAGTGGAAATGCTTACAAATACACTTTGCAACGTTCTCAATTTGTGAGATAGATTTTTTTGAAAAGAACACGACCTTAAAATTTGCACAATTCATCAACATGCAAGTTCTCTTCTTCAATCAAACAAGTTTGCACAGGCCATGTTAGCCCCGATTTTGCTGAAAACCCTCCACTGACCGCGCCGAATCTCCGAGGATAAATAGAGGGAAAGAGAGCAAAGCAGGGGTAGATAGACAGTAGCGGGGCGGACTGTTTGGCCCTCGCTGACTTTTTACATTCTTCCAGCCTTGTGCCAGGCAAGCAGAGCCCTTTTGATTTTACAGAGAAGTGAGAGAACGACTATGTACAGGCCATGTTTCTCTCCTCACTTTGGTCAGTCTTTACATTATGTACAAAGATACTCGTGTCATGTCGTGCGAGCTTAGTTAGCACGAGCCATGCGCCTCTCTGCGCCGAAGAAGTTGAGCATCGTCTGGACGAGCTCCGGGAGATCGTAATCATGCTTCCAGCCCCAGTCCTTCCTCGCATTGGAGTCATCGAAGTTCATTGGCCAACTGTCAGCTGGAAGAGAAACAGATAAGTCAGTCATTAAATTTGATCAAAAACAGGTTTTCACTTACAGCCTGCTTCAGATTAGCTAATAAGAGTTTCCTCCCTTGTAGGAACGAAGTTGACTCACTCCAGACCTGCATTTGCCAACAGCCTCTTAAAGGTACTGTGAGCCTTCGACGTTTTTGAAAGAGGAAAAACACAATCTTCCTCTTGCAAAGAACAATTCATGAGAAACTAAACACACGCTCGGGGACTTTGCTGCTGCAACCTTACGTGGTCTGATATGACCACTAGATCATGTTGCGTCATGACTCAGGAGAGTCAGACTTACCGATGGCCTGTCGTACGTGGTCCACGTGATATGTGACCTCCAGCTCGGGCATCTGCTTCTGGAGCTCCTGGGCAAGTTCCTCGGGGGTAAAGCTCATGGCGTTGATGTTGTAGGTCCTCATGCTCAGCGTGTCGGTTGGCGCCTCCATCACCTCCAGCGTGGCACGCAAGCAGTCGTCAATGTACATCATAGGCAGCCGCGTGTCGGGTCTCAAGTTGCACTCGAACTTGCCAGATTTGATCGCATCGTGGAAAATCTGGACGGCATAATCTGATCAGAGGAATGAAAACATTCTGGAATAAACACACTGCTTGAATCGAGGAGTTGCTGATACTGCAGTGATGATAAACCAAACTGATAAAGCCTGGCACACTCCTAAATATTTTTAAAATCTTAACCGATTTTGAAAATGTGAAAGACCTCACAGATGATGACCAATACTGACAGATTTAACAGTTTGTTCTTGTAGTGTGTGGTGTGCTAAGAGACGATCAATACAGCACGCCACACACTAATACACTCTTAAGTCTCAGCTCCCAAAACTTGAACTCTCACGCGGTCAAACGTGACTTTAGAGTAAACAAACATGGCAGACTACGTAGTAGCTGGCCTGGCTAGCCAAGTTAGCTACCAAGTGCATTCATTGCAGTTGCAATTTCGGTCCAACTCCTTGTCAGTTTGACTGTGGTGTGTTTTACAGGACACGTTACATATACACCCGTGTTAACAGGCTGGTCCTCCATTTACGTTTACATGTTATTATGCGTTATGTTTATCATCGTTGCCATGGCCATCGTTCCGTCCCACTCGACAATGCACAGCGTCCGTGCTTGGCTGTTCTCAGTGTTCCCCCCACACAACAGGATTTCTGATCGTAAATACTGAACATGTTTAATATTTACGATTTCAAATCGGGTCGGCCCTGATCGTCTTCCGAGCAAATCGGGGAGGGTAAAATCACCACTGAACACGCCCCACAGCACAGGAAAATCTGGCATGATAATCTAACCATCAGACCAAGAGGAGAATCGGGCACAAAATCAGCCCGGTTACGTTGTGGTATGTATTCTGCTCAACAGGTTCTTGGCAGAGGGACGCTCTAGTTGCTGTTCAGACAAGTAAAATATGGACGTGATGCAAGGAGTCATTCAACGGCCTAAAAATACAAGTCATGTCAAACAAGTGGAAGAAGTCAGTTACATAACACACGTGATATGACATGAGAGTTACAGGAATAGATGTCCATTAAAATTGAAACCGTTTATGCGAACTGAACTTCATCACCCTCACCTGTTGTGCCGCCTCCAGGCATGGAATCAGCAGAGATGATTCCGGGGTAGCGCAGACAGCGGAAGTCCAGGCCGTAACGGTGGTGGTAGTACTGTTAGCAGAGAGGGATCCATTAAAAACTGCAAACGTATCTACAGGAATGAACTGATAATACGGAAAGGAATCTGAGATCTCACCTCTCCCATTAGCTCAGCGTGGACTTTGGAGACGCCGTAGATCGTGCGAGGTCTCTGCACGCAGAGATCGGGCGTAGGGTTGCGTGGTGAGGTGGGACCGAAGGCGCCAATAGTGCTGGGGACAAACAGACGCAGGCCGTGCTCCGCTGCAATGTCCAGGATGTTGTGAAGCCCTAAAAACAGAAAGAAGAGTCGCAACATGAGCACAGCACACTTTCACATTTAAGAGCCGTGACAGTCAATCTGAAGACAAGATTAGCAGGGTGCTAATTAGCTTACCGGTGATGTTAACAGAGCGGGCCAGGGCTACGTTAGCCTCTCCGACAGCACTGAGGAGGGCGCTGTAGTGAACCAGCCAAGTGATGCGGTTGTTCACCACAATTTCCCGCAGGTTCTTGTAGTCCAGGATGTCTGAGTAGATGAAGGGGCCTGATGGGGACGGAGACGATAAAGAGTTTATAAAAACCAACTTTCTTTAATAAGAGTCCTCCGTTTCTTTCCTGTTTTATGCATTTTTTCCTAAAGGATCAATAAATCAGTTTCATTCATTTACAACTTGCATCTGCTCACTGCCACATTCATTAGGTCTGCGGACAGCTCACTGACGGACATTAGCAGAACGACTTGCCCGTGTGTTACATATTGATTCAGAGCAATTTATCGACAACATTTTTCAGAAAAACGTGTGCTCCTCTTCAGCACCGATGAATGAAATCAATGAGAACTAGACAGGCTTTGTGTGCCGACGCTGCTGCTGTGGAAAATTTACACGCAAGTTCACTCACTAGAGGGAATGCAGGTGTGTCTGAAGATGAATGAAATAATTCAGCTGAATGACACTAAGTTCTTCCAAAAGTATTTGCCAAATTAATGTGATGTAATCATGCAAGTCTGCATCATTAAGACGCCTTGTGAGTGTCTGAATCTGAAGATTCTTTGCAGCTTACAGTGAACCGACTCACCACTGTGGAAGACGTTGCTCGGAGGTTTCCTGATGTCAGACAGGATGACGTTGTTCTTGCCAAACCTTTTCCTGTTACACAGGAAAATGTTACACAACTTAAACATTGTTCTCGTGTTGTAACAGTGTATTTGACATTTAGCGGTTTGTCAGCTGCAGGAACACGACATGAATAGGAAGTCTTACCTCAGGAGTTTGGCGAGTCCCACCCCGAGCTGACCGAGACCACCTGCGTTTCACGGAGAGAGACAGAAACAGCGGGTGTCATCAGAGGACACTGCACACATTAAATCAGCAGCAGCTGGTAATCAGCTGGTTTCCATGGAGACTGAAGTAACTAAGGAGTGGGCCATGAGAAGAAAGATCAGCATTTGCTGCCTACATTTTCTGTTTTCATTGCAAAACTTGTTAAAAATCCTGCAGGCCTGAGTCCCTGCAGACCATTTAATGTAAAGGCTCACCACTAATCTTCGTGTTAACTACAGTGCGAGAGAAACCTGCCGCGTCTGTGCTCTCCTTTTCAACAGATGTTACAATCTACAAAAACAGATGCTGCGTACCTGTAATGAGCACCTTGGGGTGGTCTGTTTCTGAGAAGGACACGGAGTGGAAGCTGGCGTCAGACGTCACCTGCCGAGGGGAGAAGCTGATGTTGCGTACAGCCACCGTCAGGGGCTGGCAGCCGCACCCCGGGGTGCTGAGCAGGGCCTGCTTGGCCACTTTGCTGAGGGTTCTGATGACAGGCATGCTGGTACCAACTGCAGGAGGGAAAGAATGTGTTCATGTTTCTGAGCGTAAACGTCACTTTCCACACCTATCAGTGAAATGAGTCGACAGGTTCCTTTGATAAAAGAAGAAGAACTCCTCTCACACACACGTGAATCTGTTGGTTCTCTTTAGGTCTGGAGATTTAGTAGCAGACAGCTGAATATATTCGACTGCCAGCATCTTTTCTTCTCTCCCAGTGCAGCTTTTGGCCAAAGCGTGATGAGATTTATGCTGCTCTCAGACGCAAAGAGACAAAGAACTGGCGCAGAGAGAGCCAGTTCGATTTTCAACCCTTTGAAACGTGTCTGCCGCACAATGGAAAAAAAAAAAAACTGTGACGGGGACAAATTTGCAGAACAATGAAAACGAGCCAAGATGCGCGAAAACGTGCCAGCAGGGAGGACACGTAGCCATTCTCACATGCCAATGACCATTGTTACCAACGAGGCGCAACGGCGCGCTGCGTGCGCCGGACAGCCCCAAACATTTGCTCAACTTTCACTCACAGCCTGTGAACTTTAGTGCATGTGCGTCCGGCTACGGAGCAGAATACTCGGGACATCCAAAGCAGCTCTCTGAGGAGCCACTGAAAGGGATCTTACAGAAACCTCCGCATTTGCTCCTCACGGAGCCGCCTCCTCTTACTCGAGTCAGCATTTTGGAGTGGACTTACCGAGAGTGCGACGAGTTCCCAAAGAAGGACCGACGAGAGTAACTTGAGAGTCTTTATACTGCCCTGCCTTCGACAGGAGCCAATCAGGGAGAGAGGGCGTTCAGCAGCGACCGAAAACAGTGCCAAGATCAGGTTGACAACTACTGGGACAGGATTTGGAGGTATTTCTGACACGGGTGGGGGTGGGGGGGGGGCATCTAAGAAGAAAACTTAACACTTTTTTGCGCGAAAAAGCAGCGCGCTCTTGCCTCATCTCTGCCCTCCCCGCAACGTGCGGCTCCCTGATGCGCCAGCACTGTTAAACGTGTCGCGCACATCATCATGTGAGGTTGTGTAATAGGTCGGCTCCCCCCTTTTTTTGCGCCGGATGTGGCGCGTCACGCTGGATCTTTACAGAACATGTAAGTTTCTTATATTCTTCATGGCAGCGTTACTAAACTGTGTTGATCGCGGCTGCGCGTCGCCGTGGATTAGACGGATGGCGAGCAGGCTGATACAGAGCTGACTCTTTAAAAAAAAAAACAGTTTAAACAAAGTTGTCCAAACGCATTTTTATCCCGGAAGCCAGTAAAGAACGAGACACAAAATGTGGGTTTGTGAGACGCAGCAGCCACCCAGACAAATGAAACCAGGCCAGTGCGCCGGAGTTAAGCTCTCCTGGCTGAGCGCCCGAGGCGCGGAGCCACGCTTACTCCAGCAGCTTCTTATTTTATACACTTTCCTCTTTTTTTTTTTTTTTTTTAGAAAAGGCTGTTTGGATATTTGGCCAAAATAAAGGGCAAATGTCTCTACAGGGTAGAAAGACAATAAAAAAAAGCTTGATTTTTTTTTTTAAGGAAAATTATTTCCTAAAAAATATTATAAATTATGTACAAATTTAATTTCGACCACATTTCAGTTTCAGCATGAGAGCGGAGCAGTGGAGGACAAGTAACGGAAGCGGTGGACTTACCGGTTAATGTGCGGGACTATAAACAAAACTCCTGCGTGACGCGCTCGTTCGCTTCGAGGCTGAGGTGCTGCTTCCTCCGGTGGCCGCTCTGACGTGTGCCGGCGTTATCTCCGAGCAGTGTTGCATCAGCTGCGTCTTCAAGCTATATATCAGCGGCCAGCTGGCTCCGGAGGAAGCTGGCTCCCTCTCGGATTGGTGGAGCCTCGGAGGTGCGGTCCTCCCATGCAGGCCACGCCCATAGAGCGTTTCCACCACGCACCCTGCTGCCCCGCGCGGCAGCGAGACCATTGGTGCCGGTCATTCCTGAGGTCACGAGTGCGGTTTTATGGGTGGTCCCATAAAAACCGAGTGACAGACACGCACGAATGTTCTGGAGCGATTCGGGGGAGGGTGGGTGGGGTGGGGGGGGATTGATACAGGGTGTGACTGATGAGAGATGAAGCCTGAGGGATGCGACGATGGCGGACAACAGGTTGATCATATGGATTTATGATTATTTCTGCAAATGGGTTAATCTGCCAGTTCCTTTAGCCCGTGTCATGGCGTCATAATGTGTGTAAAATGTTACATTAGGATGATATTAATCTGGATGGCTTGTTTTGTTGGAGCAATCTTTTGATATCCATGCATACTTTTAAGTTTATCCACATTGCACAAGCTGGAGGGCCATTTTATTTAATTTGGAACCATTTTGCTCAAAAAAACAAAACAAAACAAAACACTAAAACAATTAATCTGTTATTGAAATGACTGTCAAGTAACTTCGTCCTTTTTTCAGTTGTTTATGGTTTATCAAAGGAACCCCATAGAAACACGTGTTCACCTCAAGGCTTCCAGGGGTCCCAAACATCCAAAAATACAAAACAGACGGAGACCAAACAGTCAGGCACACTTTGTACATACACAATGAGAAAAATCAGAAATGAGTGACACTATTAGCAGTGCAAAAAAAAAAAGCATAATTGACATGGAACACATCATTTCAGCTGTGGTATGGGCCTGTCATACCTCATGTTGTGCCTTTAAGTAGATTATATCCAGAGTTTTGGCTTCAAAATGATTAAAACAAGGGTAAAATTATGTCTAACTGAATCTCCCTTGGATTAAGAGTTTAGTTTATTTAATTTATTTAATTCATTTGTCATTTGTCATGCACAAAATACATTAATAATACAAGAGAAGAGATGTATTGCACCAGATTACAGCTATACACTAATTTCCATCTGCTGTCTCTGCAACAGATAAAATGCAGTGTACATCACGTAAACGTACAACAGGTAAGCATACAACAGGTAAACATACAATGGCACCGAGACATAATATAAAACATAGGGGAGTTTGTCTTGACCATGTCCCCATTCCCCTCCACAGATTCCTCCCTCTTTACCCAAAAAAAGTGCATGCACTCGCTTGTTAATTCATGCCTACAGGGTACAAAGTGCAATAAATAAATATAGCAACAACTAAGAAGTATAACCTCTCTCTGTGCCCAGTGGAGTGCGTACCACCAGGTGTGTGTATTCAGTGAATTCATAGAAAAAACCGAAGCCTGCCATTTTATACGTGAGAGGACACAAACTGAATATGAATTCTTAACTCTTAACTCTAGTGAATTTCTCAAAACATCAAGAGAAGTTTCACAGCTTGCAGGATATGAGAGAGTAAAAGTCCCCAAAGTTCCCCAAACATGACGTTTTATTTGCATTTCTATACGTATATTACTGCAGTTTTCTACTTTCCTTAAAGGTGCTGTATGTACCATGTGAGCAGCTGTTACGCTACAATACTCCATCTACAGGGTTAATTGGTGGTTTGAAGGCTCTGGTATGTAAAAAAGGTTAATGTCTTATTTAAACAGCACAAGAGCGTATGGCAGCATAATGAACGTAAACTGACAGACATTAAACTGATCTCATACTGAGAGTTGAACTGTGAGATGTCTGTAAAAACCAGGAACACTCGCAGCGAAACCTTTTAAAAATTTACACTCTGCTCTTTACGTTGTGACACAGCAATTAAGAATGGGTCAAAGGATTTAAAGTGGCTCCGACCACATTTCATAGCCCCATAAGGAAGTTATTGGTTTTGAGAGATTGTAATGTAATTGGTGCTTAAGTGTTCCGTGCTGCCCCATTAACCCTTAGACGTATAAAACATAGCTTTGCCCTTTTCCCCTTTAGCAACTCGAGATGGGACAAAGCCTGTTCCACACTACTTTACAGCTCAATATGATGAATATCTTCTATTATTTTGTTCCATCTCTTCCCCGTGAATCTGTATGATGGTTACGATTAAAAATTAAACACATATCGATGGCGGCTTCACTTCATCAAACCCAAGTATCCTGCTCATCATTTCTATGCTCTCACAGAAACAGATGCACTTGTTCTTTAAAGAAATTTTGGGATTTCGATTTTAATTCAATGTTCTGTCAGTTTGAACATCTGGCTGCACAGTAGGAGCTTTAAACAACTGATGCACTGACAAAAGTGGGACCTAACGAGCAATGCAAATACTGACGCAAGTGAGTAAAACATGATGTGTCACTGAAATTAAAAACTTCTCAGTTTGGCTAATTTTACAGTCTCAAAAGTGACGTAAGACCGAAGCCACTGCAGGTTTTGATGATCGGGCAGTTAAAGGGAACGGTGAAACTCCACAGCCAATTTGATTTGACTGACAGAATCTACCGAGGTTTATCGAGGGAAAGGTGAGCATGCATGCACCCTCTGTTTGACTTTGAGGTTTGTTTGCGGTAGAGGGCCAAAGAGGGTGACCGTGTGTCAGACCGGAGCGAGCGGAGGGAGGGCACAGGATCTGTGCTGAAACCTGAGTGGAGGACGGGAGCACACCCCCATGCCTGTCATCACTTGGAAGGAAATGACTTGCTGAAAAACAAGTTAATCTGTAATCTGACATGCTTTTACAAAAAAACATAACGTGGATATGTTTGAGCAAAACTTTGATTGCGTATGTCTGAACCCACGAGCCCAAGTCCTTGATACCCGCCAGGAAAATGACATCTGAAAACTTTGGTTTAAGTTTATTTCAGTCTTGGAGCCGGATGGCAAAGGCTAAAAACTTGACTCATTATTTCTGCATCAGCACCAATTTTGCTTTCCCCTGGAAATCCCTAGAAATTAAAGTGAGACTTTCAGCCCTGAAATGAGAGTAGTGACAGACGCAAAGGCCACACTGATATGGAGAGAAGAGTGACGGCTGCACTGTAAACATTAGGAGCCATCACATGCCTCAGTGATTCAGCTGAGTCCTGTCTATTTATTCCCCGCCTGCCTCGTCAGATGACACCCTCGTCACAGGGATGAAAACATATTTTGTGGTTGCTAATCCCTGGACAAGCCACGTCGGGACACACTGTGAAAAGATGGAATTCTGTGTCACCTGCTCGTACAGTGTAAACAGTCTCCTTCGTCACAGAGCCGTGACAGACGTGACCAGACAGAGATAAACAGAGACAATACATGAATTCATTCATTCATTCACTTTCGTAACCGCTTATCCACGGGGTGGGGGGGCAAACAATACATGGATATTTTACCTAAAACACCACAAGAGGCCAGTGGAACAACAAAAAAACATTGAAAGCAGATACAGTTGATATGGTCAGCGTGTAAACACGAAGGGCTAATTAGCTGCATGTGGTTACAGGTGCTGTGCCTGCGAGCTGACCTGCACTGATGCTGCTGCCTTTCTGTGCTCGCTATATTTATATTTTTCTGCTCCCTTTTATTCTTACTGCTCTATCTTCTTGTATTTCTTCTCTCTCTTTGAGTTCATGTGTTGTGATAAATTGAATCTTATGGTGCCCACTGTCATCTGGCCAGAGAATACGGCTGGAAATTAGCCATGTTGGCTAAAGCTGCCCTTTTTTACTGTTATTGTTAAAGTCAATTATTTGTCCATGATACTGTTAACCAAACTAAACTAAATCCTGTTCTGTTCACCGCATAGTGAAGTTGCCTTGAGTTTTTTTGAGGCTTTTAGAGCCTTTCATTCAAAAAACAGCTGTATGCTTTGACCAGAAGCCTGGATGATGACGTTGCTGAGGCAAGTGACAGCAAAAAAGGTGGATGATGCATATCCATCCATCCATCCATCCGTCCATCCATCTTCTTCCGCTTATCCGTCTAAGCAGGGATGCCCAGACTTCCCTCTCCCCAGACATTTCCTCCAGCTCTTCCGGGGGGATCCCGAGGCGTTTCCCAGGCCAGCCGAGCGACATGGTCCCTCCAGCGTGTCCTGGGTCTTCCTCGGGGCCTCCTCCCGGTGGGGCATGCCCGGAACAACTTCCCAGGAAGGCATATCCACTTCAAAAATTAGGTCAAAACACCAAATACAGGCTGGAGCTGCAGTCTTGAGGTCCTGCCCGTACAGCTGCCTGACTAAGTTCCGTTTGTAGGTGCTGGTTGCAGCTATTACAAACTGGCAAATAAACATCTCGGTGCATCTCTAAAGTTTGGTCAGTTTACGTTTATACACAAGAAAAGTAATCGAATCATACATTTATTGTTGAAGAAAACGTAACTTGTAATAATTTACAGAAATACAAATCTTGCCATGAGAACTCGTTAAAAAGTTACAAAATCAAACATCTTTTGTGCTCTAATTTTTAATGTCTTGGAAACATTAAAAAAAACAACAATCTTTTGAACAATTACATCATTTTACAGACATGTTTTCAGCAGTGATACAAGAACTGAAATGTTTGTTTTAAATGCTGATTTTGCAGTAAGGCACTGCACAAAGCTGAGAAATACAACAACAGACAAAAGCATTTTTTGTCCCCCAGTGCTGATAGTATTTGGTGACTTTGACAAAGCAATAATCATTTATGTAATATAATCCATACAAAATCATTAATATTATGCATAATGAATGAAATTTGCACACTTGTAAATTACACCATTACCTTGATTTAATAATGTCTCATTCATGCACACAAAAAGCAACTGTAGATATATATATATATAACTTTTTTTGGGAGGGGGGGACAAACTGTAGTGCAACTATGAGCAACTTTCCCTTTATAAAGCAGTTTAATGTAGTGGCTAGTGATTATTATTATATCATTCTTGAAGTAAAACAGATGAAATGCATGAAAATGACACGTAAACAACAGAGAAAATGCATTTTTTTCCACAGGCAAGACAAACAAAACTGGCCCGTGATTGACACTGGATTTAATTTCACCCCAAAACTGCCAATCCTTTTGGATTTAAAGTGCAGCATGACACTCCTTTTAACAGTATAATGCGAATACTAAAACTACCTTCACCTACTGACAGCATGAAGAGATGAGCTTTAATGTCACTCCGTGCGGAGAATGCAGGTCACGATGTTACCTCTTTAACTGCAAGTGCAACAACCGGTTCGGAACAAATGCCAACAATGTTTCTGTGAGGCTGTGATGATGGGCGCTGGGACGGTGAGAATGTTCCCGTGACATTAAGTCTGTATCATGTGCAATAAGTCTGACGGTGTTGGATATTTTGGCATTTTTTCATATTAATTATATAATATGGCAACAGCTGGTGAGTCCTAACGACAAAAAAGATGATTACAGCAAAAACAAGAGTGTGTTTTTGATGCTGTATTTGACTTTTTTTTTACAAAAAAGTGCATCCGTTTGGATCCTTGACTACAAGACAGCACATATGCATTTTAATAATGTACTTGAACACAATTATAATATAGCTTTAGTACCAAAATATATGGTTTTTAAAGCAATAATCTAATGTTAATGTAATTCTCTCATTTTAAGAAAACAAACTCCTAATCACATGACAGCATGGCCACTGTTACTGTGGCAACAAGCCCCCCCCAGTGCCATCATTACTCTGCATCACAACATATTTAGTTACTATCCTGCATAATGAGATAGAAATAAAAATATTGAGCAAACATTATGAGGTTGCGTTACATAAGCTTCACTCGATACCTCCTGAAACGTTACCAACTGGAATGTCAAGTATTGATCTCATAAACATTCAAGACTGAGGATATTTTGGTCAGATGCCTATTAAACAAGCCTTCCCTCTCATCGCACAGCGGGTGCTGACCCTGCCTACGCTCATTACATCATCGCAACGTGCAGCGAAGTCACATGCTGCCTTATAGGACCCTATATGTTGCCATAGTTACTCTGCAGTGCGTCAGTGGCGTATACTTTCAGCAGGATCTTTGGTGCAAATGTGTACCCTGTCATGAACGAGCATCTCAAGAACCAATATTCTCCCAATGACCAGGATCAATGCCCACAAATTCACAGAAATCCGTAAACGCAAGACGGAAGGACACGGAGTGGCGTACAGAGATTTACGGCATCTGTTGTAAATGTAAATGAGAGTCATCGAGTGTGACGATGACGCTTAGCAACTGTGAATCAGCTGACAAGCTGGTGCATCATTTAGAAACTGAGCAGCTTTTTCTGTGCATGCAGGGCTGCGTCCAAACTCATGAGGAAGTAGAGACGTTTCATCTGACGAATCACTTCACGGTTCAATGAAATTAAATGTGCACAATAATGATCTTTTTAGCCAATAACCGATAATGACCTGCTTCTCACTGCTGATACAGACACCCATAACCGATAATTTGGCATTTTTGCATTTTAAAAAAATAGTAACTTGTATTCATGCACACCTGAGGGTATGAAATGCTAAGGATGACTGAGCTGTCAATGAAAGCCCATGAAAACCAAGTCAGAAAAGCAAATCTGGCCTCATATTATCGGCTAAAATTTCATTGACTGTACTATTAAAACGACGTCATATTTTGCAGTATTGGGCTGATAATTATCAAGCATCCCTACTTGAAATGTTTAAATGTATAAATTTCCAGAGGGAACATTTTTTAAATTAGTCATTCTGTCTGATTAATAGTCCCAAAACTCCAACATTACGTTTATAATGATTTATGAAAAGAAAAAAATAAATAAATTCTATCACTTCAGGAGCTTTAACAACTGAATGTTTGGCATCTTGCTTAAAAAAAAAGAGCAAAAGTAGTGATCAACTAATTGATAAATGGACTAAGTGTTGAAGCTGTATATTACAGGACTATGAGATGATGAGTGCTTTTTTTTTAGCAGCCTTTTTTTTTCATTCTTCTCCTGCTTAGTTTCACTCAGTAGGTTTCCATGCACAGTTAAGTCGAGCTACGGTTAAACTCAGGTCATTTAATCGTACTGCTGTCTTTGTCCCAGTACACAAGCGCTGAGGGACAATCGATTTATTGTCCGACTCTGCTATGGTAGGCGGCGATATGTCGCGTTCAGCTGGTTGCTTTTAGCCAAACAAGCTACAAACAAGTTGGCAAACGGCTGGAGGAATCCATGTCGACCAGTGCGAACACAGGCAACTTCACAGCACTGTACACTTCATATCTACGCTTTTCTTTTGCCACAATTTCAATGCACGCTACGCCTCGTGCTTGTGGGATTCTTGTTTTCTTCCCCGCTTTCTTCTACAAATTTATACTGTTCAAGTTCCGGGTCCAAGACGCCGCAGGGACTATCGATCATGCCAGTCCGGGTCCTGTTGAGGCGTATACATGCAGGAGTAATTCGACTTTCGGCCGCATTATCTGGGTGTGTAAGCTCGACCTTGAGAAACTCCGCTGAGCACAATTTAAGTCGGACTAACATGTTTACATGCATTTTAAACTAACATAATAAATCGATTATCTCACTTACCTGCTGCTACATCATGAAATGTACTGACTGATGCAAAATGACTAAAGTAGCTAAAAGTGTGTTGATGTTCATCTATATACATGTAACGTGTCGGGGCACTGTTTCATGCCATGAATTCAAAAGCGAAAAGAGGTTGATTTTAAAATTAATCTAAATTTCGGGCCTTCACATTTTACACTTTAATCTGTGCAGCAAACAAAATGTGACAGCAATCATGTATTAAACCCAAATTTATAGTTGTTTAGATTTTAAATTTTCAAACAGACCAAAAGAATTTGAATGCAACCCATCTTAAAAATGGGCAGACAGTGATCTGGGTTTGTGTTTTGTTATATTTTCACGTTCTCTCTCTCTCTCTCTCTCTCTCTCTCTCTTTTTCTCTATGGCGTCTGCAGCAGCGGATCTTCGGTTTCCAGCTGGGCCAGCTGCCTGCGCAGGCTGTTCACTTTGTTCTGAAGCTCCTTGTTGTATTCGATGATGTGCACCATTTCGTCGTAGGCCTCGTCCAAACACTTGGAGGAGCGGTTCCAGCGAAGGAACACTCCTGTAATAGTGAAAGAGGAACAAAACTGTAAGCCTGAAAGTAAAAGGAAAAGAAGAAAAGCTTTGACAGAGAAGCTGTTTGTCATTTCCCCACAGTGCCTGGGCGGTATGACCGGACACCAGAAACCCCAACATATGATTTTCAGTACCGTCAATTATACAGACACTCCCTTTTCTATTTAACTGTATGAGTGTAAATGTTCTCTGATATGCGCTGATATTCAAACTGTTTTTTAAGGATGGACTAAAAGCTTAGACTAGTGATTTAAAATGG
>JAQLOL010000010.1:10364622-10375962 GCA_029783665.1 Naso thynnoides
TAGGTGGAGGCAGGCTAACACTTCCCATTGACTACCAGTGTTTGAGCTAAGCTAATTAGCAGTGGGTGAGCTCTGCCTGTCTCTTCCTTGCACGCACAGTCCAAAGAATGGGATCTATCTTCTTGTCTGGAACTCTGGAAGGCAAATTTAAAAAAAAAAAAAAAAGAAAGGTGTAACCCTTTAAAAAGAGGTTTAAGTCTTTCAAATACATGTTGAAAAACAGTTTTTGACACGTAGAATCAGTGTCACATTTTCTTCCAAGACAGGAGAACCTATAGAATAATATAAAACACATTGATTTGTCGAGCTTAGTGCAAAGATCAGCACAGACTTTATTGTGGCTTCTCACCTTTCAAGTGCCTTGTGGATCCTCCTCCACTGTGGGTAGTTAGCCTCAGACTCAAATCCTCCACCTCGAGCTTTGGCCTGCTGAGCCACACTGATGGTGCGAGTGTCTATGATGTAGCCACGTTTGCCTGGTCGAAGGGTGGCATTGATCAGCTTCTCGTCCTCCTTACACCGTCGGCCGTTGGTGCCTGTCAGAGGCTGCCCTGCTCGCATCATCACCTAAGAACAATAGTGATTATCATAAACATTCCATATTTAAAATGCTAAAACAAAACGACAGGTACTGTTATCTAATGACAGACAAACGGTTTAAACGCCGCCCACCATGCCGTTCTTTTTGTGATAGTAGCTCAGAACTGGAAAACGGCCGCTGTGACGGAACGAAGCAACTTTCTTCAGGGTGTCATCATCGATATCTTTGGGCACGGCCACTAACGGCGGGTATGATGGACACACACTGAAGTCCTTGTTGACTTCACTCAGTCTCCACTCATCTGTCTGATAAAAGGACGATGATGGATTAAAAACGGGCTGTTCAGCGTGATCAACACATGGCTGAGAAAATATGAAGAGTGAAAGGTTTTGTCACTAATCATGTCCAAACCATGGACTCCAGATCTTTGAAGGCATCCTCTGGAAGAAATGAACTCCAGCCGTCTTCTAGGACTTCGAACATGGGCCGGTAGAAGAAAGGGTACATCAGGGAGACTGAGTCAAGTGTGGACAGAGCCTGCAAAGGAATAAGTCATATTTGTAGAATGTAATTTGACCTTAAAACTGGGACGACCTTTAGAGTGATGCTTCAGCAAAATTCTGTTCAGTATATCAATCACTCACCCTTAGATGTCTTGAGACAAAAAATATGTTTTTCCTTCAAGCGCTCCTCCACGGTAAACACGTTGTTTCCAAAAATGTGAGTCACTCTCTATTTTTTTGCTGGCAGTTTATGGAGATACAGTTTCAAAACGTCAAAACCATCTAAAAACGTCCATCCAAAAAAATCTCAACAGCTTCAGGTGGTGTAACCCAAGTCTTCTTTATCCTGTAGTAGGCTCAATACTTCCAAAACACTTTGATTTCTGCTAGAAATCTCCTAAATCCAACACATCTGATCCAGTGTTTCGAGTCAGGTGTTTGTGGTTAGTCTAAACTTTAGCTTGAATAAATATGGTTCCACCAAAACCTGCAGAGACTTCTCTCGCTCTGCACCGCAATTGGTGTTTGCTTACAGGTTTGGGATAACTTTTAGTATTTTTGGAGAAAAGAACATAAGGATAGGCAAACGAAAATGGCTGGTGCAGAGAGAGGCGGAACAGTATTTATTCAAGCCGGAGTTCACCGATGTTTAGAATAACCGTAACACCCGACTCAAAACTTTGGATCGGAAATGTTAGTTATGTTATCAGATATGCCTATGACACGAGAAAGAGGACTTGGATTAAAGCACAAGAAGCTGTTGAGATCTTTGGATGGGCATTTTTAGATCATTTTGATGTTCTGAAACTTTATCTTCACGGGCTGACAGCAAATGCAGTTAATGTAAGTGGCTCACGTTTTTGGAAGCAACCTGTTTAGCACGGAGAAACGCCGAACGGAAAAAAATATATTCCACAATTCAAGAAATCTAAACGTCAGTAATTGATATACTTACTAAACAGAATTTTGCAGTGAAATATCGATATACTTTGCAGTTAAAACTAGCTAAGAGAAATCTTTGGAAATCTTTGTTGGTGATTTGGCGAGAAATATGTCTTTACCTCAATCGAGTTGGCAATGTTGAGGCACTCCTCCATACCGGGGATGTCCAGCTGGATCACTCGCAGGTCTTTGCATCTGACTACGATGCTTCCTAGGGAACCCACAAATCTTAAAGAGAAGAATTTATTCAAATTAAGGGCAGAACAGACACAAGCAGGTTTTACAGCAAGATCCAGCCCTGGGTGACACACTCTGGTACTTCTGCCTGCATTTGACCAGGGCCCAGGCCTCAGAGCTGGAGCTGGTAGTGTGTGATTATGATGGAGAATGGAAATTTCCGCAAAAAAATGCCTTGGACTTGTTCGTAAGCATAACTTACTATAGTACTGTCTTTGTATGTTGTAATATTCTCAACAGTAATGCCTCCACACACAAAGTCACACGGACTAAAAGCTGTTTGAAGAACATCCGGCTAAAGGTGATCTCCTGATGCATTTGCTCTCTGGCAGACACGGACGGCATGACATGCAGATTTTTTTTTAATGTTTTGTTTTTTAATTTTTCTGTCTTTCTTTCAAACAATCTGCATGAATTTGCCACAGGAGGTGCTGATGAATCGAATAAGGGTGCCGGGTTAGTGCATTCATGTGCAAACATTTGTTTTCTTGTTGGTTTATATATTTTTTTAAGCTAATGTTTAATCGTCAGCACTCTTTTTTTAGCTGAGCTGCACTACGTAAATCCACAAGATGCGGGAGACACTGCAGAAACAGCGCATATCAGACCTAAACCTCCTGCCACAACAGTTTCAATTTTGGGTAAAAAAAAAGAGAAAAGAGAGAGAGAGAGAGAGAAAAGATGGCTGGAAATGATGAGAAAATGCAATTACAAGAGCTGCACAGAAAAGACAGGTGAAACTGTGAAAGGGTCACAATGCAAAGGTTACTCTGCCCAGAGCAGCAACACTGTCTGACATATGACAAAAGAGGAAAAAGGGTGAAAACCTCCTGATTTGTTAATAAATAGCTCATCACCTCTTTTCTATAGAGTCAATATTTGAGTGAAGCAGCCACAGTTCCTCTGTGTTGTCCTGTCTGGAGGACAGAATCAGGTGATGACCAGTCAAACACAGGGTCCCCTCCACAGTGGGCAGGAAAGGTCGATGGAGGACAACACCGTCCACCCTCGGTGTCTTTATCAGCTCTGCAAACTCCATGACCCGACCTGAGGACAGACCGCAGGCAGACCAGACACAGGGGGAATGCAAATGTAGAGCATGTGGGTTTTTTTTAAATCTTAGCTTGTGAGCTACGCTACAGATTAGCTTACATTACTACTGCAAAGTCAGGGTGTTTGAAGCAACGTTGGGCTGTTTTTAAAATATATAAATACTGTGCAAGTCGATGCCAATTAACATTAAACCAATAAATGCTGTATCAGTACGTTGGCTAGCTAGTGTTAGCCTGATTCAGGAACTAACTCCAGCGGCTAACGTTAACTACCCAGCTAAACGTGGCAGTTCATCTTTATATTTACGTCAAAATGTTAACAGCATACATACAAAAATGTACAGAACAACGATTTACATTTTTCGTTTATCCTACCGTCAATAATCACGCAATTACCTGGTTATCTTTTCGTTTAATTTGACGTTGGGCGAGACTGGTACGTTCACAAAAACACGCCGACTGGAAACAACTGTTCGGAAAGTGAGTCCCGACAATTACGAACTTTTTATACATCCATGACTTTTTGAGCCTTAAAAAAATAAAATAAAATAAACAAAAAAACAAAAAACAAAAACGTAGTACTTTTCACATACCTAACCGATAATACCACGGAAAATTTCTCTGAGAATGAACTCAACTCGGAACCCAATGAGATGAAACATCGTGTGAAATATGAGATGGAATATAATTTCTGGGCCAAGTGATTATAAATATGGCATATTTATTTCATTAATCCAGGTTGTAAGACGTCGAATTAATATGATGACTCCTGAGGTCATGCATATGAGTTTCGAACATAAAGACAATTATTATGATTTGCTATGAAAGACAAACACAGTTTAAAAGAACTAAACAGATTTTTCCTGAGATGTTCGTCAGACCGCTGCATTGTCACACATTTAAAATGAGGAAACAGGAAAAAGGTCTCAGCAGTAAACAATGAGTGTTTAAGCGTCCGTGCTTAGGAAAGATTGTGCAAAAATGTTCCCACTGATTTTGTGCTCAGGCATGAACTTTAGGAAGACAGAGATAACTAATAAAATAAAAATCAGAGGTATTTATTTACGAATTTGTCATGAAACATTGCATGGCACATTTCTTCACATTTTTGTTTTTTACTGGCAGCTGCTTCAATTATTTTAGGCTCATTTATCCATTTATCTCCTGCTGCATGATCTAATAATATCAAAAAGGGACACTAGGTGGTGACATTGAAAGACTTTTGAGAGACAAGAATGAACTACACAACCCATATTTCAATGACACCTTGTTTTAATATCCTTGGAGGCAACATTCTTCATGATTATAAGAAATAAGTTATTGTACAGCAATTTAAAAGATTGTTGAGTCAGACCGCTTACATGTTGAGGGTGACCTGTAAAGAACTTATTATTAATTGGCAGCCAAACCAGGTTGACTGGGTCAGTAAAAACGGCAGACAGGTAAGTCTGGTGTGTATAGGCTGTATAGGCTAAGAAAATTTAACAGAAAGGAAACAATAAATTGGCATCTATAGTGTATAGTATTACCAGACTAACAAGCAATTGTGGAGCAACATAAGAGAGAAGAGGGAGCAAATCTCAGGAGAGGGACTTCAAAGAGAGACATCCCTCCCCGGATGGCTAATAATGGCATAGGAGCCTTTTGAACAAAAAAACAATTACAGTAAATTTGAACTGAGAGTTTGAACAATCCAAGATTCTAGTGAAATGAGTCCAACGAAACAAAGGCCAGTGTCGACTCTTCACATTATTTCATGCGGGGGCTAAAGGGGAGGACACTGGATGAAACCCCTCAGAAAATGTGCAGTGTAGTATGACTCACACAAAGATGGAGGTGTAAGGAAAAGAGCAGCACAGGATCCTGGAAACAGAGCAGACCTCACCTGTCTGAGGCATAGTGGGCACCAAACTTCAGTATCCTGACAGGGGAGGAAGCGACCTGCAGGTTAGTGGAGAATAGCTCCATCACTTAAACTTAACTGTTGCCAAGTTAGCCACTGATCAGGCAAGTCATGCTTAGATACTCAGGTCGGGGTGGCATGGTGGATCAGTGGTTTGCTCTGTTGCCTCATAGCAAGAAGGTCCTTCAAGTTCCTTTGTGTGTGGAGTTTGCATGTTCGCCCCATGTTTGCGTAGGTTTCCTCTGGGTGCTCTGGTGTGCCCCACCATCAAAACATGTGGGCCTACACTGGGCTGATTCTCCAGTCAGTGCCCTTGGTCAAGGCAGTTCCCTGCCCACTGCCCCCTGGGGAGCATACCAATCTATTTTTGACTTCTCACCATCAGCAGAGATCGCCCTATCTTCTACAAATGTTGTTAAAATTTGACCATGTGAATACTTTAGCTGATCTCAGGCTGCATTTTTAAATCTCATTCACTTCCATTCATGAAACAGGGTATAGAAACACTAATACATGTGAAAGTTGCTAGGTATAGGTAATTCACCCTTCCACAGAGAACGTCTGTGTTAATTTGGTCAAAAATCACTGAGCAAGAGAGACAGAGGAGAACCGAGAGCCATTGCAATGAAAGTTATTTCGCTGAGAAAAAAAGGTCCTTACAAATGCTGTCTTCCTAGCACAAATATTAGCTTGAGGAAGGATTTAACACAGACATTCTTTTAAATAAACCTTGTCACATGTTTTCAGGCAGTTTCTGTAATGTTTGGTGAATATGGACAAAATGTAGAAAAACACAATAGCTCACAGATAAAGCTATTTTGGGGAAAATGCTTTGGGTATTTGTAAACTATGTGGCCAATGTTGACAAAGGACAGTGTCATGTAGTTACACTGGTATGGTACTTTTACTTGGCTGTTCATGTCTGCAAGTGACACCGTCGTCACTGGCTCAAGCTCGAGCTGAGACGGACCAGTTTACTCTGCTGCAACTTTCCCTGCAAACATTTTGTATCCGTTAAAACTAAACTTAAAAGCGAGTGACAACTAACAAAACTCAAGCTGGAGGCAATGGCTGCAGCAGAGTTGCTTCCCAATAAGTCTCATGCTACAGCTACCGTTAGCTTGCTAGCTTGTTAAATGAAGTTGTGTGAGAACTTGAATGAATCAGGTACCATAATTTCTATTTGTAAACCATATTGATTGTAAAATCAGATATTTTATTTTTTGCCCATGCTTTTAAAATGCCATGTCAGTTCATACATGACACACAACTGAACTCCAACACCACACCCGTCCATATCCTCCACATGGGGCTGCCACAGGACAATCAACCATCAAAGTGATGCAACGATGCTTTTAAAAAACATGCAGTGGCTGAATTTACAGCAACTCAAACAGCAGGTGTCAGGGTGAAGGAACTGAGAGAGAAACGGTATGGATTGTGTTGAGCACTAAGTGGCCTCTCTTTGAAGAAAGAGAGCAGCAAGATGTTTGACAGAAGCAAGGGGGAGTGGAATTCATTTAATTCCAAACATATTGAAACACCTCTAATGTTAACGTCAAATGAAATGGCCAAAACCACTCAGAGACTATTACAGACAGTTGTCTGGATATATGCTATGGTTAATATGATAAGTCTAATGAGCCATTTTAAAATCTTTTTCTGTCTATGGATTGTGCCTCCCCTCAATTTTAGTGCATGGTTCTTTTAGTGCATTTGGCTTTAACATACAATAATAAGAATTAATTTATGCAGTATAAACATGACAGGGTCTTTGATCATTGTACTTCCACACCAAGACTTTGGGACCAACATCTCTTTGGTTCTTACTTTATGTGTGCATATTTGTCAGTTTTCAGGCTCAATTTGTAAACACTTTACTTTGCATCCCAAGACGTGCATTTTTTCACATAAATAACAAAAAACACAGCATTTAGCCAAAGGTTTATGTGGCTATGAAGAGAAGCTTCTGTTAAACTGATGAATACTCAGTCACTTGAGATGGAAGGAGGCCTTGGACGTGCTCTTGTTCCTGATGAAATCTAGCTCCCAGTTTCCTATGTCATGAACCTGACTTTATTTCCCTATGGATGTTATAGGTTTGATCTGTCTTCAATTATCTTTCCTTCAGCCTAAATTCTTTTGGTTCGATGGTCTTTCCCACCACTCAAACACACACATGGGGAGTGTGTGCTGGACAATTAAGCCCTGCATTTAAGCTGCAGAGGACAAGATGCACAAGATGTCTTGCTACATTTCATGTAATCACTTGTGTACAGAATGGTTGCACTGTGACACATTCATAATCAGATAATCAAGTACAAAACTTAAGACCAAATAATGCACTCTACAAATCTACCTGTACCAGGAATGTTAGGTTAAGAAAAATTATGTTGTATTAATGTGTTATGCAACCTGAGCATCTAATATTTGGACTAAAAACAAAACAAAGGTTTTCTGCTCTGGAATGCTCAGTGAAAGGAGTGGACATGATACTGCAATCCCAACAAATTGATTTGCCTTGAAGAGGCTTATATTGCGGATTTTTTGAAAAAGTGCCTAAGAATTATAAACATTTGTATTTCTATAATGTAATGTTCATTCATTTCTATAATGTAATGTGGTGGGCAGCAAAAACCAAATGAAAATTTAACAAGAGTGGTTGCTCATAGAAAAATCTAAATACTTTTCATATTTGTGAATGTGCTGACAGGCTGCTGGATTAAAGAAAACCAATAGATGTCACTTAAGAGGGCAATTACACACAATCTGCTTGATTGTTCAGGTTGTAGGACTTGTTGGTGCATGAGCGAGTTTGTGTGTCCAGATTTATGTCAACATTTAGCCCAGATCACACGCCTGAGATCACAAAAACCCTGTCACTCAATGTCAGCTCACCGTTGATTTATCAGAGTCCTGGATGCGTTGTGGTTAAGACATGAGTCATGTTTTCAACAAATTTTTCAGCCTAATGTTTAGGGTGGGTTTTTTGTTGCAGTTCACTGGATGCTTGGTATGGTGTATTGTTAAAACAACTCTGTAAACACTTGAATTGTCTGTCATTTATTATAAAATCTCAGTGTTTGCATGGTTTTAAGCATCTTAATAAATGTGTGGTTTAAAATGGCTTTGCAACAGAAATCAATGAAGATAAATGTCTTTATTTCGAAAAACAAAACTCTCAATTAACATTTTAAAATAAATGCCAGTGAAAATCAGAGGAAACCAAAATGTAGTTTGGTAAGAAGTATGTTGTTCCCCTTCAAAGAAACTCTAAATGAATCTACTGTCATCTGTTTTTGCAGCATTACATCCTGGCGTTCGGTGGCATCATCGCAGTCCCGCTCATCCTGGCTGAGCCCCTCTGTATAAAGGACAACAATGTTGCGAAAAGCCAGCTTATCTCCACCATATTCTTCGTGTCAGGATTATGTACACTGCTGCAGACGGCTGTCGGTACCAGGTAACATGGCCTGAGTCTCCCTCACAACACTAGTTAATCAGGAGGAATCACAGACTTATTTATGGATACTTTGAATTTTTAAATCTAACATGTGTGATGAATGGCCACATGTAAAAGTATGCGGTAACAAGTACTTGCTGTCAGTCAGGTTTAAAGCTGGTACAAGCTGAGAAAAAATCTTATATTTTCCCTCTTTACTCTCTTCCTGGATGATTTACGCTTCTGGTGAGGAGGACGAGCAATGGTTAGAATCTTAATTTCTTGAGAATTATCGAGGATTACTGAGGGTGAGGGTATTGCCCTTTCCTTGAACACCTTCCACAGTGCCTCCTTGCAGTATGCTTTAATTTCACATACTTTATGATCAGCCAAAGCAGCACAGACCTGCAGCTGGAACTTATAACTCAGCTAATGCAGAGACTCCTGTGGTGGATCACGCTGAGTCAAACTGTCAGTCAGATCAATGCCAGAGTCTACATGACACCATGGAAATAAGATTTACTCATCAGGAAAAGTTCTGAAATAGTTTTCCTTAAAGCCTTATGATCTCCACAGTTCACACGACTAAATTTGTTTCTTTTATTTTCTTATAAAGAGGTGAAAGCCCTGGAACTGTTAGGCTTCTTGAAAGAAAAGATTTCACTGAAACTATTGCATCAATCTCTGTGTTTTACCACTGTGCACCTGCCTCCTGCATACACAGCGCAGGGCTCCACTTTCCTGCCCCTGCTGTTATAACAGACTGAACAAAAAGCTAATATTTTTGTTCGAGTTCCCCACCTGCATAGTTTGGCAAAGACTTAAAAGTGATAAAAATTGGATCCCATATTTAATAAAACTTCTTTATTTGTATTGGAACATTTGAAACTTTGGTATGAAGCTAAGAGAAACAAGATAATGTAAGTATAAAAGCAAACAGATGCAGACAAAAATGCAAAGAAATGCATTAACTAAAACACAGGAAACAGCTACAAAGCTACATATTGATGCAAAATCCACATTATTTCATGCTACTGTGTAACTCAGCTGTGTCTTTCAAACACGTTTCATAGTTGAAGTTCAAAATTTGCAACCCCCTAAGATTCAAATAAAGCCTTAAAAAGCAATTGGCTTTAAAAGGAAAATATGAGTGAATTATATTTTATTTTTACATGAAAAATTACGACAACATGCATTTGTGATAAGGCATTAAAGTGCCATGTATTCAATCAAAGAATATACTGTAAATACAGAGGAGAGGAAAATCACAACCTTGCAGAAAGACATGATCAGTGCATAATATTCATCTCGCTGATTGCGTCATTAACTCCCTAAAAAACAGAAGCAATGACGAAGAGCTACAAGCAAACAGCTTTTTTAGGAGCGACTATATTTCTATGATGGTATGTGATATTGGTTTGATGCACTTTCTCGATCCATTCTAGTATAACGTTGTGTAATATTATGATGTGAACATTTTCGGCTGGTTTCAACTTCGGTGTCTGTTAGCACAAGTTTTCAAAATCAAGAAGATTAGGATTTCAGAACAGACTTCCACTCTGTGAGAAAAGCAACCTGTGCATTAACATTCTCTGGCTAGTTTTAGGCAGACCCAGGCCATTGTGTTGCAGAGAACCAAAGCTGTTTTGGGTCAGAGACCTCAAAGCTTTAATCCTGACACCTTACTGACTTGCAGGTTACCAATCCTCCAGGGTGGGACCTTTAGTTTCATCACTCCAACCCTGGCCATCCTTGCTCTGCCCAAGTGGCAGTGTCCAGCTCCAACAGCTTCTGTGGTGCTGTCCATGCAGCTTCAGAACAGCACCGGTCCACTGCAAATGGAAAATTCTGATGAGGTGTGGATGTCACGAATGCGTGAGGTATGTAAAGCAGGTCTATTCACTTGAGCCAGAGGATTCATCTCAGTCACTTGTGTTTCTCTAGTCAGTCTCCTTAGCAGTGTAACAGATTAAAAAGGAACTACATGATACTGACACAGTTGTGATGCCAAAAAGAGAGGGGTGACAGAGAAGAAGAGCAAGCGGGGGGGAGACACCACTAATAATGGTAGATTGCTAGGCAATGGTAATATTTTTGCTACACGTAAGTATTTAATTAGTACTAATACTTGTTATAATAATAATAATAATAATAATAATAATAATAATAATAATAATAATAATAATAATAATAATAATAATATGATAACAGTTTGACTCATAATAAATGAGTAATAATAGGCCGCAGTAGAAGGCATAGCTATGATCAGTGATCCACGCGTGGCCACAGTCAATGGGAATACAGCTGAAAAACTCCAGGGAAGGAATCAAGAAGGAAAGAGAAGAAGAAAGAGAGGAGCTCAGTGTGTTATGGAAGTCTCCTAGCAATCTAAGCCAGTGTGGCTATAGGTCCAGGGTTCGATTCCCGGCTGGGGCAAGGCCTTTCCATGTGGAGTTTCATTGTGCCCCCCATGTTGCTCTGAATGAACGGCACAATGAAACTCAAATTCAGTGAGCTCCCTCTGGATCAGTTTTGGTTGGCCTCTGCGTCAGAGGATCCAAACATCTCCCTACACGCAACTGAGAAACTTCTTCTTTTCCCCACCACTTATCTATGCGAGCTGGCATTCTCCTCCCTGGTTTACATGAAGAGCAACAGAAGATCACATCTCTCTGTTGAACAGGACCTGCGAGTGGCCCTCTCCTCAATACCGCCGAGGA
>JAQLOL010000010.1:10376062-10394175 GCA_029783665.1 Naso thynnoides
GTAGTCAATGGGAAGTGTTAGCCTGCCTCCACCTAAAGTCATCAGATAAACTTTCCAACAACTCTAAACAGTCCTGTTATGTTATTTTTCAGACTCGGATTAGCACTTCATGTAGCACTTTATGTATTTCCTTCTTTTGCTGTTTACTGGTGTGAATGTGCCCTGCTGTTTACTTCTGGTACATATTTAATTCTAAAATGAAATTTTTAATTCTAAAATGACATTTTAGAATTAATGCTAATCTGAGTCTAAAAATGACATAATGTGATGAATAAATAATCTACAACAAGCACACAGGACCATTAAAGTTGTTGTAAAGTTTATTTGATGACTTTTGGTGGAGTCAAGCTAGCACTTCCCATTGACTACCAGTGTTTGAGCTAAGCTAATTAGCGGTGGACAAGCTCAGTTGAAAGAACAGTATCTATCTTTTTGTCTGGAACGCCGGAGGGAGGCAAATAACAAAAAGAGAAAAAAAAGTTGGCGTATCCCTTTAAAACCCATTCACGGCCGTTTATGTAGAAACAGGGTATGGAAACATCATAGGACACTTGAAAGTTGCTTGGTATAGGAAAGTCACCCTTTTAAAGAGAACATCTGCATTTATTTGGTCAAAAATTGTTGAGAAAGAGAGAGAGGGGGGAGCCAGGAGCTGGGAGTTCAAATAATTCCTTACATGTGCTGCCTTCCCAGCTCTAATGTTAGCATAAAGAACGATTTGGACACGTATATATATCCTATATGACCAGTAAAGTACCTTTACCTTCATTTCTTGATTATTCACAAATAAAACAGAAAGGTCTACATTCTCTCCATCATGAGCAGATATGAGTTTCTTTTTAAGAAAGGGGCTACAAAGGGAAAAAGCTGCTGCCTGAGCACTAGTGGACTCGGGGGGGGAGCAGCGGGGACGATATCCCCCCTTGGTACCTTAATGTGTGAAAAACACTGTGAAAGTGCCCTCCTGGATTCCCCTGTGGCAGATAAAACATGATGAGGTTCCCTCTCGGGTGCCCATCCAGTGGACAGAATGTGGTAAAAAGTGCCTGACGGCTTTTTGCACACGGATGCCCCTCTGAGTACAAAAGGTGCCCTTTTTATGATTTTTGCCCCTGCCCCTCAAAAATCCTGAGTTGGCCAGTGTGCCTGAAGAATTTGCCATCAGTTGAAGCGAGATCTTTCTGCTGAGATGTTGAGGAAACACTTGGCGAAGGCAGGCTTGTTTGTTGCAGACACGTCTTTGACAGAGTGTGTGTGTGTGTGTGTGTGTTTTGCACATCAGTGCAGTATTTGCTTCAGTTGCAGCCTGTCTTGGCCTCACATGGATGGTTTGCTCTGGGACTTTTCGAGCACACATCATGGCAGGCACACATATGGGAGCCGGGCTCAATTAAATGTGAAATACAACGTTGCCTTTTCAAACCAAAAAAGTGCCCTTCTTCTGAGGGAAAGATGCTTCGCTGTGGAGTTTTAGAAATGGAGGACGGACTGATAAAACAACTCTCAAAGCAAATATTCACTCCACAGTCTGACGCTGGAGCCAATAGAGTGATCAAGCTTCTGTTTTATTTAATATGATGCTCAGACAAATGTGTGCATGAGGGGAGATGTTTTACTTTAGCATATGTTCTAAAATGTTCAGTAATAAAAGGTTGGCTTTCATAGCTGCAGCTGATTGTTTAAAGAGATAACTCTTGATTAAACACACTATTTCTCACCGTGCCTTGAAGGAATCTGAGGGTAAACATTAATAAACTTGTCAAACACGAAGCTACATTCTTATTTAAAAAACATTGACAGATCTGGATGAGTAACTGCAGCCAAATGTTATCAATGAGTTTCCAAATGTTGCCGTCACACAGGTCATCTTTTGACATTTATCGATGAATCTTGAGCAGCTCCCGCCAAAGTTTGGACCCACACATGTAAGATTACTTAGTCAAGCTTTTCAATCAGTCTCTGGTGAAGACAATGTCTCATCCAACCTTCTGTTCTGCATGGTTTGTTTGCTGTTTGTTCTGCTGTGTGATGTTGTTTGGTTATTTTGAGCATGTGCAGTGAATCAGAGCAGTCTGTCACGACGGATAATGATGACTTCAACGTGGGTGCAGAGTCTAATACCAAAATATGTTGTGTAAGCAAAGAGAAATTTGGGAGGGGTTGTTTTGCATCTTATCGAGCTTGTAAAATTCATGTTGTAACAATAAACTGATCATAAAAACTTTTACTTTGGTTCAGATTTTTATTTGGATGTTGTATTGACTTTTCCTTTGTTTCACTTCTTCTCCTTCTCTTTCTTCTTCTTCTTCTTCTTCTTCTTCTTCTTCTTTGTATTGAGACATTCATATCTACTGCAGCTGCAGTTATCACAGTTTTCTTCAAAAAACTGTGAAAAAATGTCAAAGCTCCTAAACGATCCATCATTAATTATGTTCTTTGCATTATTTAGTGCATGTAGCACAAACCACATGTATGCTGCTGTAAGTTTTCTAATCCTGAGCGATATGGCTCCTTGTTTGCTTTCATCAAATTTTCATTTGTTTTGAGAACTGGTTTCTTTCTTTCTTTCTTTCTTTCTTTCTTTCTTTCTTTCTTTCTTTCTTTCTTTCTCTCTTTCTTTCTCTCTTTCTTTCTTTCTTTCTTTCTTTTTGTCCCGGCTCAGGTGAATCCAAGGTTGGGTGAGGGACGCCCATTCTGTCTGAAACTGTCGCTCATGTGTTTGTGTGATGTCAGAGAGTAAATCGTGTCAGGTGCTTCCTGGGGATTTGTGTGTAAAGCTGGGGGAGAGTTTCTGTGTGGGTCCTGTGTGTTCAGAGCGCACAAAGGATGTGTGTGTGTTGTTGAGCTGTCTGTATGGTCAGGCTAAGTTGGCCATATGGCTGACCCACAGGAACAAGATCCGGGATGGGGGTCCTACAGACCCGGTGGTCATGTTGAGGGGAATGATCTGCGCGTGCCCCAGGCTGGAGTTCATGTAGTTCTCTATGAAACATGACATTGTCGCATTGTCTGTATGTATGAATCTGCTTAGTGATTGTGTTTGTGCAGGCTGCCAGTCTGGTACAGGTGGATGACGCGAGTGGGTATGTGTGTGTGAGCGTGTACTTGTGTGTACTTGTGTGTGTGTGTGTGAAGGCTGGCTTTTTTATGAAGTTGTCGGGAGAGGCACTTTTCTCATAGTTCTTATGTTTTAATAAAAAATATCAAAAGTCTTTCCCTCTTTCTTACTTTCTTTTTTCTTTCTTTCTTACATTCTTTCTTTCTTGATAAATCTTAGTAGTCAGTTTGTTGCATTAAAAGACTCTTTCTCAGCTGCTGGTAGTCACTTAAAAGCATAGTTTCGTGAAACACACTCCATCACAACTCATTATTAGTTGAAAATCATATAATGTGCATAATGTCTTTTTTAATGGCTTACTTTCACTGGTGGGTGCATAAATGAGTTTTGTTCTTCATGTAACCTGATTGATGATATTTATGGGACTTTTTCAGTATCCGGAAACTCAAACTCTTTTTAAATGTTTTTTTTCCAGAATGAGAAGCATCAGTCAGCTTCTCCTCCGCCTGACTCATGATAAAATCCACCAACATAAAAATGAGCAGATTTAAAATGATCAAATTGCTTTTTTCTCTGCAGTCACGTTACTTTTTTTTTTTTTAAATTGTCTTTATTTGGCAGTGATCTCAACATATAATGACGCTCACAGACACTGAAAAAAACTTCTCACAAACATGTCATTATTGGCTCTTCATACTTGAATTGATTACAAAGCACAAAACTGAATTACCCACAATGCATCATTTTTAAATTTTTAAATTTTTGCTAAACTTGAACATGCCACTCACAGGATGAAGAATTAACATCTGAAGCAGCAAACTAGAAAGAATCAGCACCGTCCCTCTGCAGCCTCCCTGTCCCTGGGTACAAACCACACACACACACACACACACACAGACACACACACACACACACACACACACACCCTGTCTGATTTATTTAGCCTACGTCCCCCGACCAGCCTCCATCCTGATCTCTTTCTTGAGAGGCCTCTGACTTTCCCTCCCACTCTCTCTGGCTCACACACACACACACACATGCACAGACACAAACACACACACACACACACACACACACACACACACACACACACACACACACACACACTTAAGCCTGCGATTTGTTTTTCTTTTGTTTAAAATGACTCATGTCTGTTTTTTGCCCTTTAAAGTGCTTTGTGACAAATTGGTTTAAAAAGTGCTTTATAATTTGAACTGATGTCTCATGATTGGATTGTTTTTGTTGCTGTTGGGCCTTATTAAGCTGCCCACCATCTCTTGTGAACTTCTGCGCTGAGTGTGCCGCTCCAAATTCACTGTGAAGGCCTAACAGCCCTGAGGAAGAGGAGCAAATGAAGGCTACTCAGATGAAACAGGTTTCATCATGTGCTGCGTGTATTTAAATGGTTTTCCCAGTTGTGTGGGCCCCGAGGGATGACTGCACCCTGATTCTGTTCATGCAGCATCACTGTGACTTTTATACATTGCTGAGAACAAGACTGTCTTCTCTCACTGCTTACAATTCAAAGATAAACACTTAAAAAAAAGCAATAATTCATCATGGCGAGTGCTGGTCTTAAAGGAGGAGTTGTTGTTGTTTTTTTTTTGTTGAGCCAAAAAGCATTTAGAATAATATATGATTTTCTACAGCATCATTATAACGAAGAGTGCAGTCACGAGAGCTGGAGCTCGTTGCTGATATCACTGCTAAATAAAAACAGCGGATGTGAAGGGGCATATCAAGTGCTTTGACAGTCTGTTAAAAAAAGGTCTTTTTAAACGACGAGACAATCGCCGAATGTTTAGTGGTGTTTCCTCATGTTCTGACGCTAAAACACAAAGCTAAACAAAAGCTTTCGACCTGGAAACAGCTCATTTCAGCTGCTTCAGGAAACAAACAAACGAACAAACAGTTCCTGGGTTAAAAGCCGTTGTTAAACTTCATGTTTTAGTGTCGGTACGTGACATCACTAAACATTTGGCGAGTTTCTCGTCCTTCTCGGTGGGTAGCTAGTTTTAAGGGGCACAGCAACTGATCAGTGTCACCTGCTTGAATCTGATTGGCTCGAGTGGTGTGTGTTATTTATTTATTTTTTCAATTGAAAGATTGGCCCTGACAAAAGGACACATGTATTTTGACATGCAGTGATTAATAACTAAAAAAAAGACAGATATTGAAATGTTATTGTCACAAATCATGTTAATTGTTGATTTTTACTTTGTTCAGCGATCTGGACGGCCCTTTTGGTTAAAGCCCGGGAATGTGAGACTTGGAGTTGTTTATGTCCAGTGATCTTGCCGGCCTGGTTGACGATTTGTGCAAGTTTGTTCTCTAGTTTCGCTGAAAAGTCTCTGTACCATGACTCAGTGTTATATGTCAGGACGCTCTCAGTGATTTGCAGAACATGGACGGGGCGCGTTGGCCGTCGTTGAACTTCTCAGTTCCTGAGACAAGAAAGGAGCTGTCTCCCTAAAGTGAGTGACCTTCTCCACTTTCTGGCCCCTCATGCTAATTGGCATGAAGGTTCAAGTTCTTGCACTGATATGAATTCATTCACATTTCAAGTATGATTCCCTCAACCTGACTTAAACTATTACTGAAAATGTTTTATGCAGTGATGACTGTTTTATGGTCTAAGTTTTCCTAAACGAGTCTTCCTCAAGATAAGTTATACATAGAGAGAGAGAGAGAGAGAGAGAGAGAGAGAGAGAGAGAGAGAGAGGTGTGGCGGGTTCAGCAGTGTTTCAGCACTGGACAGCTCCCGCACAACCCGGCGTCCGAACAGGCGGGCAGCGGCGGGGCTGAAGCGGACATGATGTGACCCAGCTCTGTGGGCGCCGTCTAATCACTGTGCCGTTGAGCCTGCAGACTCACCAGCTCTTTTGCTCGCACATGCTACCACAGGAGGGGGTGGGGGGGGGGGGGTGAAAATGCTTAACCCCTTGACTGCTGAAAAAAAAAAGCTGCAGACAGGAGAGAAAACCCGACATGTCTCTTAGCAACCGATTCTAGAATCCTATAGATTCACCTATAGATAATTTATGTCTTTCCCCAGAGGACAAGGCGTGCAGAAGTTAGTATAGCTTGGTCACTTATCTCAGTGCTATTTGCATTGATAAGCTAACTTTTTGACTTAAACTTCCAATATTTATTGATGCAAGTACAAATGAAAATTCTCTTCCATAACAGACAAACAAACAGCAACAGCAAAAAACAAACAAACAAAAACAAAAACAGGTAGGTGTGCTTAAACGCACCAAATGCTACTAAAATGAACATGAATTAACATTTCACTCATACTTAAAAGCAAAGTCTTCATGGAGCAGTGCATGTCGTTACAGGATGCTTTTCCGCTTGTTCCGCCTTTTTCCTGAAAAAAAAAAAAAAAAAAAAAAAAGTGACCTCACGCTGTGTCACGAGTCCGATTTCCAAACAACAGGAAAGACATCCTTTGGCGTCCATGAGGCATGTTGCATTACATCATGCTGTCCACTCCTGCTTATTTGGGGGCTTCAAATGAGACACTAGATGGCAACCACGTTGAGAGGGAGAGACTGTATGTATATGTGTGTGTGTGAGTGTCTGTGCGTGTATGTGTGTGCGTGTGTGTGTGTGGAGGGATTACGTCGGTGTGGGACAGTGGAGGGACGGTCTGCTCATTGCACTCAGCTTGCAGCTGGAGGAGAGCTGCAGCTGCAGAGAGCGGGAATCAACTGAGCTGCGCTCAATGAGATCGATGCACATGCAGGTGGAAATTGGTCGATCGTTGCTGGATGAGTTGCAGATGAAATAGTTTGAACTTGTAGGTTAGATTCTCCTTTCCAGGTGGGGACAGATCTGCAGTGCGGGGAACGCCAAAGACAAGATGTGCTGCGTCCGCGGCGCCACCGGTGCGCTATCAGGGGACAGAGTGAGCGACGGCGACGCGCTGACACCCCGCTTTTAGATGGCTCCAACATTTGGGGTGCAAAACAGGTGTCAGGGAAGTGTCGTCACGAACCCCGGAAGCCGGAGGAGGTGGGAACATCAGAGGGAAAGATGGCAGCGAAATCCGATGGTCGCGGGGTCGTCACCGGTTTCGCACAGCTGCACAACCTGGACGAGGTGGTGGGGACGGGAGAGGACGACACAAGGAACGGCAGCTCATTCCACATCTGCCATTGCTGCAACACCTCGTCGTGCTACTGGGGCTGCCGGAGCGCATGCCTGCATTACCTCCGGGGGAAGGGGAAGGGGAAGGAGAGAGATGCGGCGCGGCCACCGCAGGAGGAGCGCCTCTGGCTGGACTGCCTGTGGATCATCCTGGCACTGCTGGTCTTTTTCTGGGACGTGGGGACAGATTTATGGCTGGCCATCGACTATTACCACAAGCAGAACTTCCTGTGGTCAGGCCTGACCCTGTTCTTCGTGCTCGTGCCCTCGGTTCTGGTCCAGATCCTGAGCTTCAGGTGGTTTGTGCAGGATTACACCGGGGGCGGACTGGGCTCCGTGGAGGGGCTGAGTAGTCGAAGAGCTACAGCCGGTCTGCAAAGTGACAGGTGCTGCCGCCTCTCTGTCTGGGTCTGGCAGACCATCATTCACATTTTTCAGTTGGGACAAGTGTGGAGGTAAGATAAAACTTCAGTTTCGCCTTTAAAAGACTCAGATCGAAGCCCGAGGCGCGGCGCGTCCCGCTCCTCTCACTCCATCCATTCACTTCAACCCTCTAACCTCCTCTTGACTGTCACCTGGTATAACCCGTTCTTGTGTACATGACTGGGGTGAAAATCAGCACCGTGGTGATGCCAATACGCTCCGCTCACAGTTCCCACTATCTGCTGCCGCACACATTCATGTATTTGCATTTCTGAAAGGTTACATCTCGTTCTTTTTTTTTTTTTTTTTTTTTTTTGCCACATTTCTTTCGGTCTCAGCCAAACGTGTCCGGAGCAAACAGCTGCACAGAAATCGCATCGCTGTGATTATTTCATCACAGTGCGCCATTGCGCTTGTGTTGGGAGGGAAGAGGGCTTTCTGTTCGAAGACGGACAGGTAGTGGCTGGGAGCTTCATGTGTGTCTGTGTGTGTGTGTGTGTGTGTGTGTGTGTGTGCCAGGCGCGCCGCGCGCATCACGGTGCAACACACCGCGCACGGTCGCCTCGATTCACCCGCTCCCCCCTCCTCCCCGCATCAAATACTCCAACTCTGCAAGTCGAGGCCAGATGAGCATCTGTTAACACGGCTCGCAGAACTACATCTTCCCCCCACAGACATGATGTCATCGATTCCTCTGCGACGCTCGACATCTCTAGTCCCCAAATTCCGGTTTTTGGCCACGCAAATGGACGCGTCGGGAGATGCTCAAGGTGTACGTGTGTGCGCGTAATCTGTGACATGTAGCGGCTACAGTAGTAGTGAAATGTGACACCAGTGCGCGCAGCTCATCTGCTCCGTTTAGGCTGTTCAGGCGAGCCTCTGAGCAGCGAGTTGTTTTTGGTGCAGACAGACGCAGTGGCTGGCATTTAATGAAAAAAAAAAAAAAGTAACGCATGACGGCTGCTCTGCCATCGGCTCTGAAAATGAGACAGTGCACCGTGAGGCTCAGTGCAGGGTCCAATCCCTCCATCCTGACTCTCAGGTCTTCAGTCGAGCTCATGGTGGTTTTTTAAATCTGAACCTGAGCTCGGATTCCGTGTCAGTGTTTGTGTTTGACAGCCCGCTGCTCGTCAGACAAATGGACTGTGTTGGAGTCTAATGCATGAGAACGTTTGTGCCACAGGCTGCATTACTCACATGCTGAGAGTAAGAGTAAAACCTGAACTGAAACTCGCTGACCTTTTTTGGAAAAGAAAAAAAGAAAAAAAAAGCCACAAGCATACTCCACACACACACACACACACACACACACACACACACACACACAATTTAGTCTGAAAATGAACCTCATTTTCTTTTCACACGGCTGAAAAGAGCATCTTCACTCTTATGTCCAAGTTCAATTTAGTGCACGGCGGTGAGATGGGTTTTCCCAGAATGACCCGATCCACTCTGCATTCCTCATCAGACTCATTTTGAGCCGCACCTGAGGGTTGTATTGATCAGCTGCAGTTGCATTGGCTCAAGTTTATTTACTTAAGTGGAGTTCGATTGATTATTTTGGTCATATGTGCTGAGGGAAGAAGACGGAGGAGGAGAGGCTGAGGACTAAGTCGCTGCTCGTGTTGGTGGTTTTGGTGGTTGATATGAATGAGGTGAATGTTTGACTGAGAGCATCTGACTGCTTTCTGCAAAATGAAACATTCTGGGATGTCACTGGACGGGAAGGAAAGAAATGTTGTTCTTGAGTCACGCTACATGTGATTTGCACGTCAGATGTTTGGTCGTGCCATGTGGAGATGATTGTCCACATTCTGCCTGTAACCCGGCCTGGGCCACACAGCTGAAAACCTGTCACAATAGTGATCTTTCATATTGGTCGATATTGATAATTACTAATCATGTAGTTTGTGACTCTAGGCTTATTGTGCATTCTAAGAGGTGGGAGTGCCTAAGCTGTTGAAATGAGTAAATATCACAATATTTCTGAGCTAATACATTGATACCTAGACAATACTGTAAGGATGAATTGTGGTGATTTCACCAAATATTAACCCAATGACATTTTTTGATAAATAATCAGTAATGTGGACAAGCGGATGAAGGGTCAATAAAAGGACAACAAGAACAGTCTGGTAAGTTCAGAAAATCACATCACTTTACTGTAATGAAGCTTTTCAACCAAGAAAAAACAACAATTACTCCATATCACGATATAATGATACCCAAAATCTGTCACAATATCTTACTTCATATCACCATACGATGCTATATCAATATATTGCCCATGTAACACGAGGAATGGTTGAACATTTTTGGAAATCATGTAAATGTTGGTTTAATCACTTTCTGGCAGAGTTAGATAAGAAAATTAAAACCACACTCGATCTGAACCACCATAAAGGTGAAGCACGTTTCCCAAAATGTCAAACTACTCCTTTATGAAATTTGTCTCCAGCTATTCTTTTTAGTATTAATTAGGCATCTAAATTTAATACTGATGCCTCACATCTTACCTACATCAGCAAATGAAACCAGTGTATCCTGTCTGTTACGATGTCTTTGCCTGAAACTCTAGGAAATGCTTCATGGCACACAGACCGGAAAAGACTGTTGTTTATGAACATGATGGGTCTGCTGTTCTCTTTTTTACTATCTATGGTTGAAAACAGGATATTCTTCTTCAGATAATTTCACTATTTTTCGTTTATGGCTGAAGTGGTTTTGTGCAAACAAGTGGCGAGTATCTTTCACTTTCTTCCAAAGTAGATGCCTGTGCCTGACAAGATTTTTACAACAGTAAGCAGTACCGCTTTTGTCCACATGCAGCGCTACAATCAACACAAACTGGAAGCTCCTCAGAGGGCTTTAATTACGTCGGCTTACAGTGTATGTGAAGATTGCTTTTTAATGGACATTCCTGCGTGTGGTCACAAGGCTGAGCTCTGAAGGGAGTCATCGCTTGCCAAAAAGTGCCTAAGTCAAGCCCCGTTACTTCCGGGTCATGGGACCTTAATGTGGAAAACATTTGAACAGTAGTCAACGGAGAGGGAAAATTATTTTTTTGATCCCGTTTGGCTTGTGCCCTGAATTACACATATGATGGCTGGCAATTTAAATGGTAATTTTTCATACAAGGAAAGTCGAATTTTGTCATCAAACAGTAAAACGACGTTTTTTGTGAGATGCTCGGTGAACTGCATGTCTCGTCTTGGACAGTATACGTCATCAACACAGACATGGCCGTCAGCTCGGCAGATTTCACAGGGGACGAGGGGAAAAGTCTTAAAAGAGACGAAAACCGTTAGAAATCGGCTCATGCTGAGAGCTGCGACCACTTGAAGGGGGAGTTAGTCGGTTCTGTTGTCAGAGGAGGGAAAATGTTATGACGTCAGTTAAGCGACTGGTGTTGTAGTCTTTATAACTAAGTATATTCACGAGCTAATAACTTAGGCACTCTGTCTGTGGGTTGAAACAACACCTTACTCATTGTTAACAGATAATGATCCTTTGAGTAGTGTGAAACAGGACTCGCTTCCTACCTACAGTGATTTATCTTTGCAGCACACTAGGACCACAGCTGTAATTTTTACCACTAGCTTCACATTAACATGTGTGAAAGTTGACCGAAAACGATCCAAACTGAACTAAACTGGATTAAAAAAACAGAAACAAGTGCATTGAAATGTGCCTATAGGGGAACTCAAGTAAACATAATGTGTTGGCGTGTATGTTGTGACAGCACAGAGCCTGAGGCGAGCGATCCTTGTCAGGCCACCGTGTCCCTTCGGACATGATCTGCCTGGCTGCTGGTTCGGGGTCTGAGGGTCAAAAGCTGCTCTTGTCAGCTTAGTGAGAGTTCACAACCTGAAAGCCACGGGGCGAACACATGATGCGGAGATTATTAGCCAATGTAAGAGGCCAAACTGCCAATAGGTAGCATATGTTTTCGTGATGCATTCAACAACACTGTGTGAGGGATAAATAATCAGTTTTCATGACTGTGCATCAGAGCAGCTTTCACAGCCGTTCCTAACAGGATGCTGCAGCATCAGTTTGTGCAGTAATTTGCCGTCTTTAATATGAAAAATCAACATGAAGTGCTGACAGGAGTCAAAAACACTGTCTCATCATGTCTCATTATCCAGTCCTACTTTCAGTTCCACATTCAATTAGCTGCTTTCCCTCTGTGCACCTGAGGACTGAGCTGATGACAGGATCGCCAAGCTTGTTTTGCTGTTATTCCCTTGTTAATTGCTGACTGAACGGGGAGGATTCCTCTCCCATCTGTAATCCCACTGTCACCAGCTCTCCACAGCTCTTTCATGTTGTCCTCCCTGTGAATCCCTGGCGCTGCTGCTGCTGCTGACGGTGGCGGTGTCCCCTTAAGCTTTAGAGATTCTGCTCACATACGCTCAGGCACACAGTGGATCACACATACAACGAGGTCTCCTGGCAGCACGATGGACAGCTTAATCAGTGTAAGCCCAAATTAGCGTCTGAGTGGAGAAGAACTGCATCCATCTCCGGCCGCCCTCAGGAAATCCACTGAGAAAGTTTTGGAGGCTTCTTGTTTTTGGGAAATCCCAGCAGAATTGGGCGGGTTGTCATCCTCTTCTTCCTTTTTAGTTTCTTGTGGTTTGGGTTGAAAATGTTGTAAAACAAGCAATTTTCACTCACTTTTCACGAACCGAGAAACGTGTGAAAACTCCAACGGCAGCTACTAAACGCTAAGCAGTGAGCTTTGTAACATCACATGTCAGTCGTGCAGTTTCAAACCAACCTCTAAATACAGTCAGCAACATTTCAATGTGTTTAAACTACTGCGTCTTTAAAGCGGTGATGTTACCACTGATATTAAACATGAAGTGCGGTTTGCTCTTTCAGTCCTCATGGGGAGTATTACATCTGGAAAACAGCTGTTAAGGCTGTAATGGCTGTTTTTGTGTCTTCAACGTTTTCAAAAAAATTAACCCAGATGATGTCATCGGCGTGGCTTGAGCCAGAGGAAACTAAAGCTGGGTACACACTGCTCGATGGTCGGGGGTCAGGACTTTGTCAGGGCTCTCAGCGAGAGTCAGTGTGGTGGCGTGTCAGGGGCTTTTTTTTTTTTTTTTGCCGATTCAACATACAGAATTGGCGGGTTGGGCCTGTGTAATATTAGACCCGACCAGTATTCCTGAGCGTCGCATGTCTCTGTAAACTGAACTTAGTGACACAAAGTGTGTTGCTACAGTCAATCAGCATTGAGATTCTCCCGACGTCACCGATGTCCGGACGTGGAGACCAAAACATCTGTTGCTGTGTGTGAACGTCACAGAGCTGTACAACAAACCTTATAACGTTAATGTCCACTGTGGGATAATGTAATGAACACAGACATGAAGTTCTCAAGTTTTTCTGTGTTTCTGGGACTTCTACAACTGATACAGTGCAGAAATGAGGATTATATGATGCTAAGAGCTAAGCTAACGACACATTAAGAGACCTCCAGTTTATTTTATGAACACAGTCACGACGTCGTTAAGCTGTCCAACATTTCTGGAACATCCAAAACTGATACAGCTCTGAACGTATGATTACATTGGCTGTAGTTAATGATAGAAGACCCTCTTCCTCCTGACGCTAATAGCTAAGCTTAAGGCTGTGTGTCTTGATAATGTCACATGGCGCCGTGCAGCTTGATTGCTAAACTGAATTCGTTCTTTGGGGTTTTAACAATCTGTTAAACGATCCAAAACAAAGAAAATCAACGGACGAAATAGAAAATCGATATGCACTGGCCAAATTTGACATACAGTGTAAATCAATGTACAGGAAACCTTTTGCTTGTGCACTTTTTGTGACACAAAAACAGCTGTTTTGCATTTTGCGTTAGCCTAAGTTAACATGAAAAACCATCAACAGCAAAACAAACAAACAAAAAGAATTACTGAATCCCAAAACTGAAATTGAATACCTACCCAGTGAACAAATATTCAACTATTTGGGTCCAGCCCCACTAACCACTAATTAGCTTCAAAGCCTGGCTCACTTGACCCACTCTTGACCCTTAAGGTCAGCATCTCTCGGCCTCTGCTCTTTTGATATTGACCAAGTTGTTTCTCTCAAGTTCCCTAACTTCGTTTACACACAATACCACTTGCACCACACCAATATGCATCAGAATGTAATTTTGACTACAGATAGCTTGACTAAGATATCACTGTACAGTTACCTCCTAAACTCTGTCGCCCCATTTCAATTTGCGTCTCTAAAACCACCTGGATGTCTTGTTAATTTCCGACCAGTGCAACTTGAAGAGTGTCGATCTGGGTGTGGCGGCCTGTAGATCGTCTTTTGTCACAACAGAATTTAGTGATTATTTGTACGGATGCAATTCATTGAGTAAGATTCGGGAGGTGTCCCTCCTGAAAACGCTCCTGTGCTCTCGGCCTCTTTGCAGGAGCTGTCCAGTGCTGAAATTCTGTCTTACTGCACGGAAACATTTTGATCCATTTTCTCGGCATTTTAAAATTCATGTAGCCTTGTAACAATTTAAACAAGCTGAGGGGCCTGTGTACATGAGAGTTTGTGCTGATTTATACTGTCTCATCGGTTGTCATGCAGCATTTTAATCACAGTGAAGATGATATCTTGAAGATCTGCGTCATGTTTTGAGATTGTGAATGGTTTTAGCTTTAATACTGTATTGTGTCGAGTGCACGTTGGACTCTTGCTGCATATTTTAAAGACTGAAAGAGAATTTAACACCTTAACTCAACTCTTGACTGTGTATTTGTATTAAACTGTGCTGAAATGTTGTCCTTGTTAGTGTGAGTTTCTGTCATTGGATTCGTTTCCATTAAAACGAATGGAGTAGGTGCTCAGCTTTCAGTAGGGTTCTTGAGAAAGATGTGTGTTTTCTCCTGTTGTTTTTAATGATGTTATGTGGAGTGTGTGGGCTATATTATTGCTCTTGTGACAGTTAATACAACAACATATCATGCTCCAGTTCAGTGCCAAAATTAATTACACTTTTGGCTACTTAACTGAACATATTCAGTACGCGTCAGGGTCACAGTTACCATCTCTTTGAAATGGTACATTCATCTTGTCTATTGAGAAATTCTCTAGTTCTGCATCCGCCAAAGAAGCGGGGACTCCCCCACCCCCATGCAATTGTACAAAATGTTTGAACACCACAAATCTGATGCTTGGATTACACTTTAATCCTGAACAAGAGTGGGCTCGCCACCGAGCAACATGGAGAAATCGCCTCATGGTTGACATCTGCCTGTGTTTCCAAGCCTGGTAAATATTAATACAGACTGGGAAGGAGTCGACGCGAGCCTCTCTTGGCTGGCTGGGCTGCTTGTAGTTGCCAAAAAAGGTTTGTACATGCGGTGAAGCGAGACATTGAGATGATACAATGCAACCAGCTGCCCTGTCAAGGAAAAACAGCTGAGGGGGTGAAAGAGGAAACAGATGAAGGCTTGGATAAATTGGTAACAATCCATACAATTATGTATTGAGAGTTTAAAAGAGCGAAAGATTGGAACATCTTGTTCCCTCCGCAGTGGAGGCACTGGAGTATTTTTGAAGTGAAGGGAAGGAATGATAGACGACCCGCTCTCGCTGCGATATTTATTCAGTGTGCTGGCAGAGCAAATAAGTCTGGGAATTTCCTTTAAAAAGCCAATTGCTTTCAGTTGTTGTAAAATCGTGTAGAAAATACGAGTCTTGATGTTTATTTTACAACAAACACAAGACAATGCTTAGAGTAACACTAACCCAAAAAACATTTACTCCATAGAGAAAAAAAAAGATGAAAAGAGCACACAGACAGTTTATCAAAGCACACATCTAACTCTGTGGGTTGCATCACAGACAGCACATTACACTTCCGCTGCTGCTCTGGAACATATCAGAGTGATGCTACTTATTTTCTCATTAACGCTGATAACAGGGGATGAACCTTTAAATTCAGCGCTCAGAGAAAACCCCCAATTATGTGACGGAGGAGCCCATCAAAATGTGAGAAATGCCGCCTTTCTTAGGAACCAATCGCAGCTGGGGGCAAAGAGACGGAAAGCCTGAAATACGTGCTTTAGCTTTTTCAGAGAGCAGAGGAAGAGAGCGCCATCTGAAAAGAGAACACTGAATGCTGTTTTGGTTCAGCAGGTGTCATCAGGACTGGAGTTCCAGCTGGGTTTCTGAATTAGAGAGGTTTGATGGAAAAGGTCTGATTCAGTGTGCGGTATTTGTTTGCATGCAGATGTTTCATCTCTACATAAACAAACAGATGTGCCGTTAAAATGTTGTGAAAATTTGTCAAGAATTGACATTCTTGGCAACCGTACCACTATATAAAAGGGTAAAACCCTGCTTTAATGAGTAGCTGACATGGTAGCTACCGGCATTAAAACTGCTGTTATTTCAGAGAGCTCTTAAATTCAGTGCAGGCTGAATGAATGAAGATAAAGAGCCTATGATGATGCTTGATTTCACCGCCTCAGGCCTGCCTCCTGAGCAAAACAATATTTTGTAATAGAAGCCTGAAGGCCCTTATGTTAGATCCTTGCTGCCTCTTTACACTGGTCAACAAATAGAGACACGCTGGCACCCATGATGGAATATGAAGCACAGGGGCAGATGGGTTACCACACCAGAGATTTGTATGCAGATCACATACACATGTGCACACGCGCACACACACAAAAACACACACACACACACACACCTTCACACACACACAGAACACACCTCAGGGGAGTCGAGAGTAGCTCTTTTTCTATATACCTCCTTACATGCAGTCTCGCATCACGGCCTCTCTATTGCTCACGGACACACAAAAACACACACCATGGCAGAATTACACATTTCCATGTCCTGTTTCTTCAGGCGCTTAGATCAGAGAGAGGTGGTGCAGTCAGTGGACAATGAACTCCTCTCACCATCTACTGGCTCACTCCATTTTTTTTTTTTTTTACGAAAAGTAATCTCCTGCACGCTTTCCCTCCGAGCAGAGAGATTAAACTATTAAAACACATAAGTGAGCCACACCAGTGTGCTGCATAACATGTCTGCTTATTATAATAAACATGGACACTGGAATTTATTTTGATTCATTTACAAAAACACAAAAACGCTTTATGTGGATTAATCCGCAGCTAAAAATAGCACCAACTAAAAGCAATATTACCTCTATTTCAAGGAATGCATGATGAAAATTACAGTAATTTTGAAGATAAATGTCTAATTGTAACCCATGTTGAAAGGATTCAGTGTTTGGTAGAATATTTTGGGTTTGGGGCTGGGTGCACAGACAGGCGGTGGTGGTTAGAAGTTATTGAGGAACCATTATCACTAGGGATCGACCAATATTATCGGCCGATATCAGCCTCTTGCAGATATATCGTTATTGGCACATATGTCCTCCGATATGTAATTCTAATAATAACTTAGATATACATAGAGCCCTTCAGCTCACAAAATGACGAAGAAGGACAAGTCAGACAAATGACAGAATAATCCAGAACAAGGTAACATCAGACCTAACGTGTTTCTGGCTCTCACTGACTGACCAAGCCACAGGCCAAGGGCCTTTTGAGAGCTGCTTTGAAAATGTCCACGGTTGGGACGTTGCGAATTTCTGCAAGGTGCAGTCGAATTGGAGAAGAAAATCGTCAACCTTCCGAGGACAGCACCTTGGGTGCCACCAACATGAAGTCTGTTTTTGTTTACAGTTTAGTCGAAGTGAGGTAGATGATACATAGATCTTTATGTCATGGGGGCAGTTGACAAGAGACTGGGGTAGGGCTGGACTGGTATGGGATTTTTTGGGCTGATGCTGATACCAATACTTGGTAGTAGGAAAATTCCAATATCCAATATATATCAGTTGATACTGTACATATATAATAACGACTTAATGTGGTTATCAAGAACTTGTGACAAAGACATATAACGGAGGCAGGATATCTTACATCCTAACAAACTTTATTCCAAACTTAAGTGCACTGAACGGTGAACACTTCACTTATTTGTATTAAATAAGGAGCCACAAACTATGTAATTACACAATTTTAAATCACTAGTTTCAGCATTTCTTCAGGCTTAAAAACTGTTTTAATATTCGCGCATATTGATGAACCATATACTGATACTGATAATCTGCGACGACCCAATATCAGCTGATAATATTGGTTGGGCCCTAGACTGGGGTTGGGGGGAGGTGGAGTGGATGGTGAAGTGCTGAGAGACAGTTGGGTGTCATCGGCGTAACAGTGGCAATTTAGACCATGATGGCAGATGATCTGACCAGGTGGGAGCATGTAGATGGTGAAAAGGAGGGGTCCTAGCACAGAGCCTTGAGGCACATTTAGGTTGACTAAAGCAGAGGAGGAGTTTGTGCCATTCATGGTGACAAACTGCTTTCTAAGGCCAGAAAAAAAATGATTGACTAGTGATTTAAAAAGGTGTAATTATGTAGTTTGTC
>JAQLOL010000010.1:10400776-10421305 GCA_029783665.1 Naso thynnoides
ACACACCTAATTTACGCCTGAGTCAGTCAGATTTTCATCAGCACTATGAAAAACTCATTACATTTTCATTGTTTTGATCGAGAGACATCTAGTGGCAGACATTACATATTGTAAAGTTGTTGTATAAGTGCATAAAGACTTTAAGTTGTAACAGGAGGTCTAAATGCTGCTGGTGTGCACACAGCTTGATTCCTAGCATGTGGTGCATGTGCAATACATACAATTATTGTGATTTCCATAACAACATTAGTATACAGTATATACTTGACATAGCAAAACAACAGTAAGAATTTTTAGTATGCGGGACATATTTAAATACCATTTGACATGTCAGTTTTGGATCTGAGCAGTGGATGAACATTGTTCCACTTGATACTTTGTCTGCAGTGGTTTCTGGATGAAATGGAGTCAGTGAGATATTTTCAGCCACCGTGTCTGAGTGGATTAGTCCAGTATTCCTTTAAGGGACGTAACAGTTTGAAAAAACTGCCACTGTGACTCCCTCGCTTCAGTTTGGATTACAGGTTTGGATGAAACAACAAGAAATAAACCACAAATATCTCTTTCAGAGCTACAGCTGTTGAATCCATTGACTGAATGCATTTAACTGTTTTTTCAGTTAAGTAATGAACAGAAATGGAGCCAATGGCTTTTACCTATCTTAAATTAAATTCCGTGATTTATTTGCCGTATTTCTGCGATTCAAGGACACAAGCGGAACAAACTCACTCACAGATTTTTCGCCCTCTCTGTAACTTCTTCTCACCCACACATGCCGTGTTCCTGAAGAGCCATATTGCTGATTTACACCTTTTTAACCTTAATGAGTAGCGACAGGCAAACACTTTTCCTCACACATGCCATATTTATAAACTTGCCATTTTTGGCCTTGAAAATCTACAGCAAACCCATCTTTCTATGTTTGTCTCTACTTATATTTTGCAATAAATGGATTTATGCTCTGTGGAGTTTTATGTAGAACGCGCCAAGATTAGCAGGATGTTTAATCATGAAACCTTTTGAAATAAGCTTAACATTTATCAGAGTGCGAGGCAAAAAAAAAAAAAAACTGCACAGGAATTCTTTTCGTCTGCACTGAGGAGAAAGGTCCTTGGGAAAAAAACAAATCAAGCAGCACTGTCAACTGTTTGAGTGTCTGTTTATAGATCTTTTTGGACTTTTTAAATATTCTTTCTGTGCTTGACTTGAGAGAGACGGTTGGTTCATTTTATTTATTTATTTTTTTTGTCCTGTTTGGCATTTTTACCTCACTGCCACAACAGATACCAGAATGGTCCTTGTGTGTTTTGGCTCGGTCGAGCTCTCCTCTCTCTCACCTTCCCACCGGGCACAAGTCTCTGCTCTTTGAAGACAAGTGAATGCAGCAAAACATGGAGCAACATGCACCACAGGCGGACAGCAGACATACAGTCTGCACTGTGATGATGCATTTATGCTCCTGAAGTACATCGATTTGGAGTATTTTTCCCCATTTTTCCCCCAAACAGGACCAAGAAAGGGAAAATTTTAGGCATCTTAGCACCTGGGAGGACAGGCATAGAAGGAGGATTGGCTGGAAGTTCCACGCCGCTCTTATTTGAACCTCCCTCCACCTCAGCACCAATGCATTTGCACAAATTTGTCGGTACAGCAGCTGAAGTGACTTTAAACTCGGGCTATCCTTAGTTTCTCCTCAGGGTGTAAGGTTCGGTGTAAACAGTGCAAACACTCGAGTATTTCTGAAATCCACTTCAACTCAAGTCCTAATTGGCCTTGAATCATTTTGTTGGATTAAGGAAAGATTAATCAACTGGCCAGACAATATGTATCTGACAAGATTAGCATATTACAGTTAGCAAATAAACAAAATTGTTATTTCTTTTTCTTCTTTTTCTCATGTTTTTTAAATACTTTTCTTATTTTTCATATGTGTGTGTGTGTTTTAATTTTGTTTTTGAAAGGGAATTCCTCTCCTTTAAAAAAGCAGCTGCAGCTTTTTTTAGAAAAAAAAAATCACATCATCCTCTTCAGCTGATAGAGCAATGTGGTTGTAGGTCAGCTCTTTTTTCTGGACTTAAAAGAGAAGGCAACAACAACAACAACAACAACAACAAAAACGCGAGCTGAAGCAAAAACAGGGAGGGGAGCGTGCAGCGGAGTTGCCTCCCAGTGAGTCTCACGCTGCAGCTGACGTTAGCTTGTTAGCTCATGAACAAAAGTTACCAACTGCAGCTTTAACAATAAAACTCCTTTCTGGAGAATTTGTAACATGTCATGACATTATTTGCCAAATGTTGACATACTGAAATAGAAGAGATACAATTAAAAATGTACATGTACATATATGATTGTTACATATTTCACACATATTTCAAAAATTTACAGGTTTCTTAAAGTGCACTGAACAAACAAAAATGGCAGTATCACTATTCTGATCTGTGTGGAGGAAACTTTTGTACAGGACAGCTGAACGTCTGTCTGTATTTTTGTGTATTTGCAGTTTAAGCTTTTAAAGCACACAACAAATAGATGTCTGGGTTGAACAGCTGAAATTGGCGTCCTAGACATAAAGAACTTATTCATGTAGTCTATAATCCCTCTTAAGCTAAGTGTCATTTAAAGTGTTTCAGACAGCTTGCAATTATATCAGTATTATGTCATCTATCATTACATGACTCCTAATAGTGCCTTTTCTAACAGTTAGTCCTGAGAATGTGAAGCTTTATTTCTTTTGCACATCATGACTCCATGACCTGCATAATGGCATGTACCTGTTACATGGATGTACTGCACCCAGCCAAATGCTGTTAATGCTGTACAGTCATGTTCGCACTTCAGCTGACAGTGTGTGTCTGTGTGTACACGCAGCCTTGCAAGTGTGTGCGCGCGTGTGTGTGTGTGTGTGCGTATCTGCGTTTTCCCGGATTTGGGCTGCTGATGATGATTTGATGTGTCAGGTTTCATTTGCACCTGTCTTTGCCAGAGACACTGTGAAATTAATTGAGCCAAAACATTAATTTGCTTAAGGTTTCTCAAAATGTCCAACCAGTCATTAACATGCTTCACGTCAAAGCTTGTGGGGATTTTTTTTTAAGTTTGTGGGTAACAGAGTGGAAATATTAGAGCAGAGGATATATATGTGTGTGTGTGTGTGTGTGTGTGAGTGATTGATGTACAGACAAAGGCAGTGAGAGGACGAACAGATCATAGGAAAGTGCTGCAGTGGAAGTTGATTATGAGGTTGTGAAAATACTCTATCTGCTGCTTTTTGAGCGACTATCTGAATTCATTTGTTCTATAGTGAGAGTTATTAAGTAGATCATCTGACAGTCCAGTAATAATGCAATTAATTATTCGCTGCTGTACTCCCTGTACAGTTTTAATTAGCTCTTTGCACAGCATCTGCCCATCAGAATTACAACAAAAAAAATCTGACATTTCATTTTCCGAGTGTCAGAGCTGCTGGGGAGCTGATAATGGCAGCGTTGGTGGGGAGCATATGATCAGTAAATAAAGCTGTTCACATAAAGCTTCTGCATTTTTAGACATTTTGGGGGTCGTGGAAAAACTGTGGTGAATAATAGTCTCAGTTTAGACATGAAAATATATCCTTACAAAACATATGTTGTTGACAAGTTTACCCTATATCTTATCAAATATAAATTTCACTGGTCGTCCTTAAACATACACTTTGTTTTCCTGGTTGCAGTATGACAGTAACTCTCTCCACCGTTGCCTTGTTGGAGGTGTATTCTTGGAGTTCCAGTCAGTTATTTGTTTATTTATTTTGTTGCTGTCATTACTTAGAGTATTAATTTCTTTAAGCATTTCGCCATCTCCCAATATTAATATTCAGGAGTTTAATTCAACTAGTGATCGTCAATCACTCGGTTATAGTTGTTTGTCCAGCAGAGGGCAGTTTGTTATTTAATAACTATTAGTGAAGTATTTACTGTTCAGTTCACTGATGTTCAGAATAAAGTTTGTTAAAATATCAGATGTCCTGCCTCCAATACATATCTTGGTCACAAGAATTTGATAACCACATTCAGTCCCCCTTTTAAAAAACAATTTTTCACAATTATTCATGTGCCATTTTGTCCCTTCTTTGCACTCTTAGTCAGCTGGAAGCCACAGCGCGGCATGCTTAGCAAAAGCAGAAGTAGCTGTATAGAGTTAGTGCAGCTGAACTGCAGTAACAGACAGAAACAAAACTGGACTTTTGAATGGCACGTTTAACTATATAAGACTCCCAGACGGTGCAGCTGACAAAACAACAGTAACATGTCTTGTGTGAAGCGGAATTTCACAGTCACTAGAGTACTTCAAGTTTACATCATCACCAACAAGCTAACCATACAGATGAAGCTCACGTCAGTCAGACTAGAGGTACACCTCTTCACCTAAGCACTATTATAGAGTGTGGGAATCACAGCAGACCCGTGAATGGATCTAGATCTAAGACCCTGTTTAGACAGCGTGCATCAAACGAAACACTTTTGTTGTGGTCTGGCCTTCCCTCCTTCCTTCCTTTCTAACAGCGTGCGACCCTCTTTTCCTGCTTTGTAAACTGGCAAACTGCACAGACTATGAAAGCAGTGACTATGCTAATGCTAATGCTAGCGCAAGTCAATGCATTCCGCAATAGAAACTAACAAACTCTGATTAAACTCTCCACAGTGCACCAAAAGCAAGTTGAACATGACAACAGTCCATTGAGGCAAATTCCAGCGTTGGTGGCATAATTTTTGAAGTCAAACTACAGCTGAATTTCTTTAATTGGCTGCTCCGGCCTTAGTAGCAACAGGAAGTAAACAAATTCAGCAGATCCTGACGGCGTCATTACAAACTTACACCACCGACTACCGGCCTGGCATGCACACTACAACGCTTTTGGTTGTTCATGTATGCGGGATTTTTTTAACAATGCAAAGGAAAGACTTTTCTGTTTTTAGCAGCGCTGCTCTCGTCTAAACATGGCCTAAGAAATTCTCAACCAAGACACTCTGGTAAGACACGCTTTCCATTATGGACTGTAAAATCCTCCTACAATGCAAGGTAGTGGCATTATAGGTACGCAACTAAAATTGTGGTTAATCACGATTAACTACTGAAATTTAGAGATCAATCACAATTCAGATAGCCCTCACATATATAAATGTTGGCTGATATATATTGGAATTTTTGTCACTCTCTAATATCGGCATCGTCCCCCAAAAAAAGTCATATCGGCCAGATCTTACCAGAATCTGTCCACCTCAAAAACATGAGATCACAATTGCAAAACTGTGGCTAAACTGATGTAACCACGGAGTCAGAACACACACGGTAAATCTGTGCTTCTATGCTGAAAGGCACAAAATACTTGCCACTCAGTTAGACTCATCATGAGATGTATGTTCCAGGTTGGTTGTGCTCAGTCTTTTCAGTGTTTAGCAGTTGGATGCTGCAGTTACTGCCACTGGTGCATCCATGTGTGTGTTGTATGTTGGAAGATACACGTCAAGAAGGCACCATTTAACCGAGTTGTCTTGACATGAGTGGTGATGACGAGTGAATGACAAGCCTGGCTGAAAACCTGAGTGGATGCGATCTGAAGCAGGGTTCCTGATGATTTCACGGGAAGGACCCACTGCACGGCTGATTGTGATGAAAAGTGGAAGGTGGAGGGGCGGAGGTGAGCCACATCAATCGGTCAATGAAATGAGGGCTGAGAGCGACAGAGAAAGGATCCGTTTTTTAGGTTTGACAGCAACGAGATGATTTGCTTGGCAAAATCTGATTGGTTTTTCCCGTCGCCCTTAGTCAGCTGATTGAGCTAGAGGCTGAAAAAGGTGCAACTTTAAAGAGAGGGCACAAAAGATATTCCTACGCTAGGTTTCATTTCCTTCATTTTTCATTAATTTGCACAAATGAAGATGGAAAAGTTCGAGCTAAGTAACCAGATTGTTCTGGTCTTTACATATCTGCAGCTGTGGCTCAAGTCAAATTAAAAATTCGGATGCTTCAGAGACTCGTTTTGCGACACAGTTTTGAAGTTTCCTTATCTCCCATTTTGGTGTGACATACATATTTTAAAGTCTATGGCCTGCAGTCATGGAGCTGTGTGTATAGAGAACTGTTAATGAGGTAATGCCCTGCTGCAAACTGTGACCTAGATTTATACTGGAGTTCAGCACTGACCAGTCACACCAGTGCTGCTGCACAGAGGCAGCACTCCTCTTTTATCTGAAACACAACCAGCTCCAGCCATGCATAGAAAGTGAAGAGCCAAAAGCACAACTGTCAATCAAAATGAGAAGAAATTGGTGAATATTTATAACAGAATTTATTGAGGCGAGGAAAGAAAAAGCCTTTGTTGATGCCTTTGTTTTGTCTTCATCCAAAGGAGGTCCATGTAAAGGTGAGAGCCCATAAAATTTGGATGCTGCTGGTGGTGAAGTAAATATGAGGTGGAGAAAATGTCTTGTGACTCCCTTTGGGCATGCTGGGTTGCTAAATAGCAGGTCTGACAAGGAGTGAACCGATTGACAGAATCATATTATGGTATTGAAAGACCTGCATCCAATGAGCAACTGGCTCGAGTAACGCAGGCAGAAAGATTGTTCTGAAGTGTTCAGAATATGTTGATGTGAGAAATGTTGACCGCATAGGCAAGAGGAAATCCTGGAGAAGATAATAGTTTCGGGGGGGGCAGTAGCAGGTTAAGTCTTAGAGAAATAAAGGCAAAATGTAAAAGAAAGGATCTTCCTGATTGAAAACTTCCAAGAAAAATGTTGCAGGAATCACAGAATTTAGAACTGAGTCCAGTTAAAAGGAATACATTTAAGGCATATGCTGTGCATCTTCACTTGTTTCTGCATAGCTAGGTTCTGTCATGTCAAGCCAGGATTCTGCCTTTTTTTTAAATTTTCTGTTTAGTTCCCGTTTCATTTTGAAAAATGTTCTCCCTGTGTCTCGTCACCTTTACTGCTTCACCTGTGTCGCATCTCACTCACGTGTGTTCTGTCTGTAATCATTCCTCGTGTGTTTCAGCCCAGTTTTTTCAGTCCATTCTATGTCAAGTCATCTGCTTTGTTTACCCTGTTCCTGTGAGTTGGTTCCTGATTCTGCACAAATAAAATACTTTATTTGAGCGTTTTCGTCTAACCTGGTAAACCCGACCCATTCACTTCAGATTAACTCTGTGAAAAGGATCTGGCCACGCTTGATTGGGGATTCTTTACAGAATTTGCAGCCTAAAACCGGTCGGCACTGACACTGACTGCATGACGTGTGTTGTGGGCCAGGCTATTCAGCTAAATGTTGTAAATCTGCCCATAATGATATAAACGTGGTTATACTGTGATGTGACTGAGATTCTGACATGTACCAAGCTGCTGCTGTCTGCTGTCTTCTGCATCTGCATCCACCCGTTCCTCTTATTGTGACAGTTATAATATTTTAAGTAAGAAAATGTTTTTCTTGAAAATACCTTAAAAAATTAATGTAACACAATCAACATTATCAGCAGGAACTTTTGAAAGTGAAGATGTCCCAATACAGACTTTAATTGGTGAGGGACAAATCGTCGGTCAAAACCAAAACGAGATCAGCGGTGCACAAATTCCAGGTGATTTTGTTCTCGTTTTTTCGACAATGCACTGTGGCAGGGGCGCCCATGTTTGCCCTGCTGAGTCCGGTGAGATAAAGAACACTGTCTGCTCACAGACATCCACCTGTCTGACCTGCTGACCATGATGCTACAGAGCACAGCCTTGTCACACGGTGACCTCGGTGACTCACGGCAGTCTGAGCAGTCTGCCTCAGCAACCCACTCTGCCGCCACTCACCCACTGACATAAGTTTTGTCTCACTGCTCGCCTGCCATCCTTCTGTTTACTCTCCACTCTCAGTCTTGTGCTTCACATTTTGTACTGCTGTCTCTCCTCTAGGGCCTCTGTTTTTTTTTCCCAACACTCTGCAATATTCTCTCACATTTCTGCTCACTCAGTCCCCGCTCTCTCTCTCTCTCTTACTCTCTCAATCCTCCACATCTTTTCCCAGACCTACCCCCGGTGGGCAGCAGGCGGGCAGCAGGCGATGACAGTTGTATTAGCAGTCAATTGTGAGGTCACTTTTCGCTCAGCTCCACTGAGACTCTACAGCACAGTCTGAGCCACAGAAACAAAGAGAGAAGAAGATGAGGGGGCAGTAAATGTAAAATATTGAAAAACAGCGAGATGGGAGACAGGAATATGTATGGAGGAGAGAGAAGGATAAAAAAAGGGCAGCAATGAAAGAGAGTTACTAGTCAAATGAAATCCAAGGAAAGTATCTGGAAAAAAATGAGTGGAATACATCATTTGTGAGCTGAATGTTTTATTTTCCCTGCTGCGTTTAACCAAAAAAAAAAATAAAAAAAATAAAAAATGGACTGCTTTCTGATTTTCATGCCATCGGTGAACTCCACCTACTCATATTTATGTTTATTTGCTGTAGTCCTTTCAGCTCGAGTAAGAGAAGTGTGAGACTGAGTGTGGGCGTAGAACCTAATGTGGAGAGCCCCGCCATCTCTTGATTGACATTTAATTGCCATGGCAACGAGTGGGCTGAGAGTGACTGCTCCCCTGAGAGCTCTTTAGTCGCCAAGTTGCAGGAAAGAAGGCGACTGAAGACTTTTAAAGCGAGCTTCACCCCTGTCATTTCACACAGGATTCTGCACCAAAAGCAAACCCCTCGCATCTACTGAACAGATCTTCATACAGATGTTCAAGCCCCTGCCCTTACCCCCCCCACCCCACCCCCCACCCAGCTGCTGACCCGCTATTCAGATTTAGCAGCTTGCGTTGGATCCTCGTGCCCTATCTGTCCAAACATTTTGGGTGTTTTTTCTCTCTCTCAGTTGGATGTCGGCCTCCAGCGTCATCGTGTTGATTACAGTGATCTGTGGTGATCTCAGGTTCAGGAGGACAACACGATGACTGCGACACCCTCCAGCTTCCAGATGGTGTTTGTCTCCGTGTTGTGATCTGGCTGCACACAGTGTTGACTCACCCCACCGTCTCCCATTGCCTGAGCCTCGCCTTCCCTCCTTGTCACTACTTCTTCTCTCTCTAAGCTCTCAGACACTAGTGTCCTCGCAAGCTTAGCATAATGTGTGGAATCGGTGTGAATTGTTGAGCAAACAGCGATATAAGCAGTTGCGCGAATGTTTGTGCACGGAATCCTGGAAAAGAGAGAGAAGCAGCCGGGTGGGAGGACGGGGAATCCCTACAAATCTGAACTGTGATGCAGTGTTTGTTTTCCACGTCCGCTACGTACTGACCAGCATCTCTGTCACACACAATATCCACCTCTGGTTCCATTTCATCTGCAGGTATTATTGGATGTGGATGTTCAAAAACTCACAGAGGAGTCACATCTAGTTACCATAGCATCCATTTGTAAGCACAAAACCCTCCTGCTGAGGTCCAAGCGCGGGGGCGTTCCGAGCCCTCTACAAATGGTGTCATTCCAATGAGCCGCCCAGCAGGGCTCCACTCAACTTAGAGGAGAGTCAGTGTGCAGATTCTTGGGCTGGCATTTTTCACAAGATGTTTTGTCTTGAGCTGTATTTAGACCACATCAGGCGGCGCAGTCGAAACATCTCTCCTTCCATTTAATTGAATTAATGTAGCAGTTGTGTTCAGGCAGTTGAGGTAAGGGTTGAAACAAAGATCAACTTTGAGAGAAATGTGACCCAGCGTCTTGTAAGCCAGTGATCTACCTAAAGACACCCTTTGATGAGAAGAAGTTGTAGCATTAGCATGCCAAACAGAGACACTCTCCCAGTTGTGCATGACTTTCCCACAATGCTGCTGCAGAACCCTGAACTAATCGCTAGGTGTTTAGCCTCGTCCAGACAGGCACATGGATATTTTTTAAAGGAGGGTTATTTCTTCGTTCTCACTGAGAACAAGCATGAATAGCTGCAACCAGCACCAAAAAATGTTGGGATGTAAAATACTTTATACATTTGAATGTTAAATCCTTTCTTTACTGTATGTTTGGAAAGAAGGAAATGACAGTCTGTCTGCCATGATGCCTCCTACACAGTCTACGACAAACGGAGACAAACGGAGTTATGGAAGGGGGTGGGGCTACAGTGTAGGGGCGGGGCAAGTCATGACCAATGTAAGTGTGTGTGTTTCTACAAAGCTTGTCCATGTTACATGACTCTGTTTAGGAGTTATGCACCTTTTTCTCATGGGCCAGTGCCACTTACACGCCCCCTTTTTGCCAGGTGGTCCAAACAGTTAATCAGCTGTTCTTTGCCTTGTGACCAACCTTTGCACTAAATCTTGCGCAAGTCTGTGAATCCGTTTGGAATTTATGCGCCTTTTTGCAATAGGCCACTCCCGTCGTCATGCCTGCTTAAAGCCAATTGTCATTAAGAGAAGCACAGACACACACCTTCACACACCTTCACACGCTTGACTTCCATGCCAAAATTCAGTCTCTTAGGGCAAAACTGTGGCCGCCAAAGGGCAGACAGAGTGATCTATAGAGCTGCTGGTTGCAGCTAAAAACAACCTCCTATCTGCCCAGGCCCTAATTTAAACTAACCTACAGTAAATCCAAATAAATAAAAAATAAGACACCAGTAAATCCAAATAAAAACGTAAAAACACAATTGAAGCACTGTCATGACAATGTCAAACCAACAGGTGGCGATATAATATCAACCCTCTAGCCCTGGGAAACGTTATTACCGGTTCAAAACCTGCAAGGACTTTGTTGTGGGAGTGTTGGATTACGTACATTGCACATTCTGAGGCCACTGTTTCTGAATATAGTGACAGAGTGACTTTGCTCCATAGTAAAGAGTCTTAGAGTTGTAGTCAAGACCACACTAACTGAGACTAGGTCTTGACCGAGTCCAGAGTGTGCCGAGTCAGGGTCAAGACCAAGACCATTAAAAAATTTTCCTCTGATTTCAAGGTGTTGATAAAAGTTTAATGTTTGCCAGCCGTCTCAGTGAGCACTGCCTCTCAAAACCTGCACTGTGCCGAGTGTTTTCTCTTGTATGTTGTTTTTCGTATGAATTCTCTGTGATTAAGGAAGCCAAACTTAGATGAATGAAGAAACTAACTACTATACAACAGTCAAACTACAAATGACTTGCGTTGTTGGCTGCATTTGAGGAAGGAAGTTTTACATCCAATCACAGTCATCATGTTAACAAAGAAATCTGTTGTGGTCTTGACTGGTCTTGATTTAAAATTCTGTGTCCCCTTTGTGCGAGACCGAGACAAGACTGGGTCAAAACGCTTTTGATTACAAGACGAGACCTTCAAGAAGTGGTCTTGAGACCAGTCTCGAGTGCTACAACACTAAAGAGTTCTTATAGCAGTGCTAGGGCCACTACGTGAATGTAAACCAAGGAGAAAACAGCGCACACACAAAGGAGCACAAAGCTGAAAACACAAGTTTCTGAAGGTCTTTAGGCAGGCTGTAGTTTTCCAAAATAGGCATTTTTTTTATTTACTGAGAACTGTGCTGGAACAAACGGCCAAAACCAAAAACACAAAGAAAAAGCTGCTGTTTGAAAAGTAACAGTGAATGTCGTATGTCCAAGGTAACATTACTTATTTTCAAAAGAGAAGACATTTAGTTTTTTAGAACTTGTGTATTATTAGGCTATATATTTATGTGAAAGATATGCAACCATTTTAGAAATTAAGCTTTTGAATAAATGTTTGTGTCATGATTAATGTTTTTTAAGAGGTTTTTTTTTTGTTTGTTTGTTTGTTTTAAATTCCCTGAATCTTCTGTCCCGTCATGACATGAACAAATAGGAGACAACACAGGAGGAAATATTTCAGGGTCGCCCAGATTTCTTTTCCTCGTGATATTTGCTTTTTGCGTGTTATATTGCCAAGTTTTTGCCTCTTCACACCTCTTCAGGCTCCTCAAAATTCTGTCTTAGCAGGAAAAGTGACTCATGTTAACCTGTGATGAGGCGTCACACAGAGGCTGGGAACCTCTGACTTAATATTGACTGAAAATGAAACTTCGACAGGATCCAGGAGGAAATCGGGGGATTGATTTGCACTTATTGATACTGGTTGCACAACCAAGGTTAAAACACTGTTTGGTTGTAGAGCTGAAGGAAAAAGATCTAACAGTTAATACTGAAACAACTCCATTTCAGTCTGACAGCAAAGATAACGGATGAGCTGTTTGGCCCGTGTAGCTGCAGGACAGGCTTACTCGAGTTATCACAGCCTTGAATCTGTATGTAAATTCTAGAAACTTAAGTTATTCCTCCTTTGGCTCCACTGAATTGTGAAAGTGTTAGAAGGATGGAGGGTAGAGCAAAATTCATTAAGAGTCATAATGCAAGCTGGGTTTGGTGTAATTTTTGACATTTTAAGTGGAGACGATGGCTTCTTAAGGATCTGCCTCCTCTGGATGAGCGCACAGCGGATGATGGGCCGTTTTAATGACCTATATAACACATCCCAGCAGTGCCGTCTTATTTTAGTTTTATTTCCTCAAGTACACTGCAATCAGAGCTCAAGGGTGGAGGATGCACGTGGATATCTTCTGACTGGGCACTTGCTTCTTGGCTCCACCCACCATTACATAGCCTCTCTCTTTCATTTTCAGCTGTCAGGTATAGTTCTGGTTGCATGGAGCTCCTCTGAGGTTTGGGGAAGGGAGCTGTGTGTGCGGCCCGAGGCTGTGCCGTTACTGAGCCAGTTCCTGGCTTCACAGCCAGGTTGGTGTTGCCTTTTTTTTCTTATTATTATTACTATTATTTTTAATAAATACTGATGCAATATGTACCTATTTTATTATTATATATTTCTGTTTAATTCAGTTTTTTTTTTCTTTTGCTTGAGAGAGTCAGTGTACGTGTATAAACCCACTTTACTGTAAAGGATCATTTAAGTGTTTCTGATTCTGATTCTGAATATAAAATGCTAAATATTCAGTGCAACGCTGATATTAATAATAACACTTAACTAAAACAAATCACAAATTGTTCTTATATACATTTTTTAGGGCTCTCAGTCAGTTAAAGTCTTTAATCACGATTAATCGCATATGTCCATAGGTAACTTGGGATTAATCGCAAATGAATCCCATGTTTTTCGTTTGTTCTATATGTACCTTACTTTTGACCTTTGGCGAGGGGGAGGAGGGCTCTCTGCATCAGCTGTACGTTCGGCCAGCAGGTGGTATTTGAGACTCGACATTCTCCGGTGGTGACTCACTTCACATCGACAGCAAATACAAATAAGTTTGGTTTTATGGAGAGAACCATCTGGCAGAGCTTTAAAGCTGAACTTGCCGCTCAAAAGACTTTTTTCTTAATCCATTTCTGCTCAAGGAGGTTCGTTTCTGCTTCCATCCACAGTGTTACTGCTGCATCATTTCACTTAATCACTTAATCGCACGACAAAAAATTAGTGGCATTAAAAGCAATTTGCTAATATCGCATTTATTCTGACAGCTTTGACATTTTTACACGACATATTTTATTAAGAATGCTAAGAGCAGCTCTGGTGACGGCAGTGTCACGGATGGCTTGTGCTCACAGCAGGGTCCTATTGTGCAAGGTTACTCTTACCAAAAATGGAGTCATCACATCTTTTACATCGAGCACAACGGCCTTGCGAATATCTGCAGCCTTGACTCATGCTAGTCTGAATATTTGGAACTAGTTACATGTTGCTCCTTTCATTTTAGGGATGAGCCGAGACAATATTCAGTATTGGTATATCACTGGACCGGATGTCGGAGAGGGGAAAATGTGTCTGTTGTGTAATTCAATTTGATTTGGTAGCCTAAACTCTCCCATATATGCTCAATCAAACTATGTGCGACATGCCATAAAGAGAGATGTCAGCACTGTACAGACTAGCAGCAAAGTGCTTCCATACAGATTATTTATGGCTTTGTTGTTTAAGAGAGGGGAAAAGGCTGTGTCAGACTGATACCTACATCTGCAGATACTCATTTTGGAAGTCACAAGTAAGTCTCGAGTAAAGTCCAAAGTCCTCATCTTTGAATTTCAAGTCCTAAATAAGTCATAGGCACTCTTTTCCAATTTACTGAATTGACAGAAATCGAGAATGCTTTCTAAAATTGTCATTTGCTTCTTAAGAAAAAGGTGATAACAACGTAACCCACCTCTTCATGGTTTGCTCTTTAAATTGATTGGATGTTGTTGGACGCCTCAAAAGTAGATTTTTTGGGGAAAAAGTGTCGACTTGCTGAGAATGAAAAGCATTAACTTCAGTTGATTCGGGAAATGAAGGGAGATATATTGAGTCACGGCACCATTTTAAATTATAAACATTTAAATCGCAACTACTTTCAAGTCAAAATGCTGAAGTCAAAGTGAAGTCACCAGTCACCATTTGTGTTAGAGTCCAAGTCAAGTTGCAAGTCTTGTATGATTTTGTCAAGTCGAGTCTAAAGTCATCAAATTTGTGACTTGAGTCTGACGTGTGACTTGAGTCCACACCTTTACTTACCGGTGTCGGTATAAGACATGAAAAAAATAGTTACGAAGCCGTCCTTGTCACATTTCAAAGTGGAAGCATCTGAAATAGTCACTATTTTTATTGGTATTATTTCTCATTCTTCTGTTTATCATGTAATAGGTACAGTTACTCAATGTAACTCAAGTTCTGTGAGTGCTAACTAGGTGTTTTTTGCACATTTTAAATAAAAAAGTTCTGATTCTGGCACATCGTCTGCGTGTCTATTGTCGTTTAGGCTATGACAGATCAATGCATCCTCAGCATTGAGGGGCTGTAGTGCAACTTTGGCCATGTCGACTTCTCGCCTCCTCACAGAGTGTTTTGTTTGCGTGGGTCAGAAACAGTTTACTGAATCTGAATTGAACTAAATCATTTCGATTTGGGAGGACCTCTTTGTTTACTACTTGTTGCCCAGCAGAGTGTGCAGCCTTGTTGGTAACACTCCTGACTTTTTACTTATTTACAGAATGTTTTGCGTGCACAACATCTGGTGTTCACTGCAATAAACAACACGTTGAGCAGAAACGCATCTGTTGTTAGTTTCTGTCTCTAGTTGTTGTTACTATTTTTTAAAGGTGAGACTGAGTCACACAGTGAGGTTAAACTTACTTTTGTGCTCCACGTGTCCTTCATTTGAAAGTATTTAACTCCTGAAAAAAAGGTTTTTTGATACAATTAAAGGTAAAAGACATTAATCAAGCTTCCACTACTTGGCTAAACTACACTTAGGCTACAACAAATGTTGGCTGTCAGCACAGAAATATCCGACTGCCAAAGCAAGGAGGGATACAAGCCAATGCATCCCATTAATGTAGGAAAAAAAAGGTTTGTGCCATTGTTGCTCCATTCAACATTTTACTAAAGGCAGAATCTGCTTTTACCAGCTTGTCTGTGTTTGAAGAGCTAATTGATGGAGACTCAACATGGGATACAGTACTATTGTTCTCGTAACTGTTAAGTGTATGAAGGATATGCATATTTCTCTATTCTAACAATGACTAAAGCATGGATTTAAAACAGGACAATTGTACGAAATATCTTTACACAACATTAAAAAGCACAAGACAATGCCGTGCTTATGTGTGTACTCATGATTTCTTAGGCCAATAAAACATTTGAGTTACTGTGAAAGACTTTTTGCCCTTAAAAATTAATGTTTACTGCTTGTTAATACATAAGTAATTGTGCTGTTTATGTTCATTCCTTTGTACACGGAAAGATATTTGCATGCTGTTGCATCACTCTTTTCACATTAAGAAAACATCAAGGGAAGAGGAGCGACGAGGCAGTTTGTCATCGCACTCGCAGGTTTTTTTGCCAGTGTCTTTCATAAAACGAGCCTCAACAAAATTGGATAAGAAGACGGAGAGAGAGATGAGAAATGAGAAAAAGGAAACACAGATGGTAAAAAACAAAGGATATTGGGTAAAAGGAGTGAGAGTGGAAAGCGAAGAAATAAAGCACTGAAGGCAAAAAGACAGACAGGTTCAGACTGGGTCACAGTGAGAGAGAGAGAGCCTTTCTGAAGCACCTTGGTCCAGCGCTATGCAAAGAGGTTTTGATCTCCATCTCAGGCCTCCTGAAGCTTCTGATCATGCTGTGAATTTTACTTTCAAATCTTGCTATCACATCTTTTTACAATGTCTGCACAGCGTGGCATGACCCGGTTAAAGCAATTCTCTTCTTGGTTACAGTGCAAAGTTTTTTTTCTTCTTTTTTTTCTCTTTTAGAGTGTTTCATGGCATTGCCTTGAATTGCACATGTAAGATAGTGATGACTTCACAGGAACAAATCTAGTATTGCAAGGTTGCATAAAATAACTGTGCTGGTTAAGGTCACTGCTGTCACTGCTTTTGACATGAAGGTTTCTGAGTGGTAGTAAGACTCTTGAAAATCTAATTACAGTTACCCCCATAAAAATTGACTCTAGTAAAGTAAAATCTGCCATTTGAACAACATATTACCTTTCATTTGAATTACTATTACTTATTTTTGTTAAATTCAAAGCCCAAAAGAGCACTACAGCTACATAGGTACTTAATGTCATTATCAAAATATCAAAGATTGACATTATCTGGGCAGCACAGAGGTTAGTACTGTTGCCTCACGGCAAGATGGTCCTGGGTTCAAATCAAGGTCCTTTTCATCTAACATTAAGAGGGTTCTGTGTTCGATACCCGGCTGGGATAGGACCTCTCTGGGTGGAATTTGCATGTTCTCCCCGTGTCTGCGTGGGTTTCCTCCCGAAACATGTATGTTAGGCACATTAGATTAGGTTGGCCCAATGTGGCGGCATGCACAGTCACATGGACTAACCCTCCACTCTAATGTCATTATTCGTCGTACAATTCATTGTATAATGACAATAAAGCTGCTTTACCTTTAGCTAACATTAGCCGGCTAACTACATTTACACCAACAGTTTTTTAAACATAGCTCTCTGTAGGTAGCTTAGCTTAGCATAATGGGTACAGGGAAACAACTAGTCAAGTTCTATCCTAATTACAAAACATGCCTCCCAGTCCACAAACTAACTTATTTCATTTTTCTTAGGTAATTAGGACCAAAACACGAGAGTAAAAATGACCATGTGTGTTTTCACAGCAGATTCTTCACAGTTCTTGGCTGTGTGTGATGCGGTTAAGCTAATCTAGGTTAACTGCTTGCTACTGCTTCACATTTAACAACCAGATACGGAAGTGGTATCGATCTTATTATCGAACACTCAGCAAGAAATCATCGCATTGGAAATGACTTGAAGATTTAATCCCCATAAGGGTGCTTTTTTTTTTTTTTTTTTTTTGCAAACGTTTTTGGTAGTCTAATGCACTGACTTACAACAGATCCAGCTGATAATATAATTCTTCAAACTAAACATTTTCTTCAGTGACATGTCTCATTCCTGTTTGTTTGTCCTTTGGATCCGGAGGATGAGGCTGTGCACAGGGTACGCCGGTGCTCCTGGTCTGACTCGGGGTCAGTGCACAGCCTCACAAGGTGAGCCTCTGCCATAAAGCCTCCGTTAACGACTTATTGACTGGGAGCCACTGAGCATGCTCCGCCCAGGGCGCTTCAAAGGTAGAGTAAGCTGGCAGAGTGATGTGTTGTTCAATGGGAAAAGACTGTTTGAAGTCAACTCTGTTGTGTCTCACACACAGACACTGTGTAGAATACAGTAAAAATACAACGATGTAGCAGAACGCGAGAAAACACAAGCCTCTGAAGTTTAACAGACATCTTGGAGCTCGGTGTTCTGTCATATAGCTGATAAAAATGGTGAATTCTCTGAAGAAAGGGCTCTATATTTTATATATAACATTGCAAACAGGCGTCAGCCTGCACTGTATGTGCTGCTTATGCACGTTCCCGTCTGTGTGTATGTTTACTGAGTAGAGCTTGTGTGTTTCTTTCCTTTCAAACTTAACTCCATTTTAAGGCAGTGCACTGTGTAAGTGTGAGTGTGTGTGCGCGCGCGTGTGTGTTTCTGTGTCATGCTATGTGCTTTATAGTGCTGCTTACATCCTGGTCTTCTTTAGAAACGCAACCCGACCGTAACATATTGAGCCTTTCTGAGGACATCTCTCTCTCTTGTGTGCTGCCTTTGATGGAAGTGTGTCACAGACTTGAGATGCGGTTGTTTGATGTGGTCTGATGTGAATTGGGGAGGTGACCTGGGTGCAAACACAGATAAGCACGCACACACACACACATCCACGCACACTAGCTAATTATCCACTCCCAGATGTTTAGTTTTGGGATGCGTTGCAACCCCGGCACAGAGGGAGTCCTTATAACGGGGCACCAACAACAAAATAAGGTTCAGGGAATTAGCTTTTTCATTAACTAGGCCCTTCTTCCTCTTAACCTCTTGTTTGTTTGATGCAGCTGTTTGATGTCTGTTCATGGCATACAGTTTATTAGCTGGCCTCATGTTTGCTCAGTGATAATTTGATTAAACACGATGCAGGAGGTGTGGCATCTGGCTCACCGCTACCTTCAGTAAAAGGCTATGAGCCATAGCCAGTGTACTGTAGAGTTTTATTTAAAAGTGTCAGAGATCTATCATGACTTTTCAGAATCCTAATTTTATACTGACTTGTGAAAAAGATCCAAAGATAGCTGGAGGGATCTTTGAAATACATGATAGAGTTAATTTAATTCTTGTCCTCTCCGTTTCCTGAAAGGTAGAACTGTCAAGGTGAACTACAGTTGAATTTGGATATCAAAGTTTTTGAAATCTGGACTTTATTCTGTTAACGCCAATGGATTTTGGTTTGAATATTTGTTGTCTAAAATCCTGTTCAGTCGTGTCAAGGATTTTAACATTTATAGCAAAAAGATCAAGCAGTTAGATTTTGCAAAAACACTCAAAAAAATATGAGCAGCAGTGATGACGCTGCTCGAGGAACTGAAGCTTGGTACATGAGGGGAGAATAACAAGCGTATCACCAGAATGGTGGACAGAGTCGGGTTGTAGTGTTCAGACTGTGCGCACACATGAATGGTCGTCAGCTGAGCAGCTGATGAATGAGCCACTCGTTGTGAAGCATGACTGATGCATCTGATGACTGAACTGATGCGATGGTTCATGGGTGATCAATGCTACACACTAAAATAAAATGATGCCATCTGTTGTTGTTGTTGTTGTTGTCTGGCTTCATCAAAGTAAAAAACATTTACAACGTTGCTTCATCTACCCGCCAAGTGGCAGGCAAGGGGAGGAGTCATGGGCTACATCAGTCATATTGACTCATGACTTTAAAAGCTGTTTTTTGGGGTGCAGAATCCTTTCTGTGTGTTATTATTTGTTAAAGAGATCTTTTTTGTTTGTTATTTTAAAGTGGGATTGTATGAGGATTTTATATAAGGCCTTATGATTTCTGCAATCGAGGAACTGAGGACAGAATCACAGAATTGGCCAATAAAAACAAAATCTATTGTTAAATACAGAATATCACAGAATTGACTGTAATTTGACTGAAATTGTGTTTTCATGAGAAAGAGGAACATTTATCAGGGGAGAACATTCCGGGGGGTCGCTAATGTGTGGGACTACCTGTGCGTCACTTCACAAACACTCCTGCCCCCATCCCGAACAATGCAGGCATGTCGAAGCATGCCAGCAAAGTTGGCAAAAAAACTGTGAAACTCATCACTTACTCCAAAATACAGAGCCGAGCAGCTTCTGAGCAGCTTCTATGCTTCAGGTGATATGCTGTTTTGCAAATTCTATCAACATACTGTCAATTGGAAATGTGTAAATACGTGCAAAGACCACTTGTGGTCTAAAGCCCATGTGAAAAACAAGTTAAAACACTGTGCTGCTGCTGCTGCTAAAGCAAGCGCGGAAAATAAAGTGGAAAAAACAGAATTTGAGAAAAAATAAAACAGAATTTAGAAAAAAAAAACTCACATTACATACTTACTTATGCCAAGTCATAGTCTTAGATGCAGTTGATAATGGTCAGTGCACTACACATTTAAAACTTTTAGCACTGGACATTGCTGTCAGACAGCTGTTTTCCTTGGGACTGCCAGGTACAGGTGTGGTTTTGCATAGGAATATGGACGTTGTGCGGTTGAATGAATGTAGTACCGAAGGAAACGACTGCCTGACAACAATGTAAAGGGCAAAAGAAATGTAAAAATACAGCGTACACTTGTATACATTGGGTGGGTGGTGCTGTTGGTAACGTTTACAGAGGGCAAGCTGACTTATCTACTGCAGGCAGAGGAGGCAGAAGTACACACTTTCTTTACTTAAGTAGAAGTACAGACACTTGTGTAAAAGAAGACTCTAGTAAAGTATAAGTACTGACTCAACTTCTTTACTCAAGTAAAAGTAATAAAGTACAGGTTGTGAAATGTACTCGAAGAATCAAAGTAAAAAGTTTCCCTCTGAAGGACATTACTGTGCAAAGTTAACTGAAGCTCACGTCATGTTAATATAAAGCAAAGACTATTAAACTTAAAGGTAGAATCAGTGGGATTTGTCCGAGCTGTTCCTGAA
>JAQLOL010000010.1:10441363-10458658 GCA_029783665.1 Naso thynnoides
CTTACTCTTACTCACTTTATCCGCTTGATTTTTCGCCTTACTAGGGCTTGTTTTCTTTTTCCTCGCTGGTCCTTACACATCAGTCATTTTCTACGGTCTGAGAACCGTATGCTCTCATTCGTTGGGGGACACACACCCACTCTACACCCAGAAACACCCCAAAACAACCAAAACATCAAAATACAGGCAGAGGGCGGGGCTCTGCAGACACAGTCACCACCGTGCATGTACAGAAGCCCAGAAGTGGTGACTGAGCAGCAATATGTTTGTCCAAGTCTGTATTTTACTTTTTAGAAAAAATGCTGCTGACCTTTAAGCCTGTGGTTAGGAAATACCACACTAGATATGCGCGTCACGTTTACCATTAATTACGCTAAGACTTATTTTTATTTGCCACATTAGTGGTGTTGCTCTAAAAATTGAATATTTTTTGGTCCGCCACTCCAACTCAGTCCAGACCAAGTGGCAACCTGCGGGGCTAAAAAATGGTGACGACACAAAAGGGCAGAAAACTGCAGTTCCTCAGATGACCACTTGAGGCTGGCTCCAAAAGCAAGTCAATCTACCTGCAGAAATAAAAAATGTTTACAATCTAGTGATGAAAACAGCAAATTACCCCATTTGTAACAACTGTATGGGGGGGTTTTAATACAAGTCAGTTGTTTAAATTATTTTATGGCCTGCAGTCATGCAAAAATAGGGGCATGGCAGCTTTGATGGAAAGCAATTTCACTCTCTTGTTCAAACACAGTCACTTCTGGACAAAAAAGACAAGATGGTGACCACCACAATGCCAAACGTGAGGCTTTAAAACAGAAGGTTATGTCATGGTGGCTCTGTCCGTCACTTCAAGCTGCTGGATGGAATTCTGAGTTTGTGTTGATTCTAGCAGTCACTCTGGACAAAAGCGGTATGACCATCACTACCTGATGTCACAGAGCTCTGGATCTGGCCGCCGGTTACTGTGTGCATGTGTTAAGGAAGAGAGTGAGATGCTCTTGTGACACACCTTGCACGACTGTACTTGATGCATAGAGATGAGGTAATACAATGCATGTAATTATGGTGTTGAAACAGTAATAACTTCTTCTGCTACGTGTGTTGTAGATCATATCGTCTGACTTCTGGTTGTTCCCATGGCAGGGAGTCAGAAATAGGAAGTTGGAAATATCCAGATTTATCGCTGTTGGTCTCGTTTCACTATGCAGAATCTACAGAGGGCAACAATACAGATTAGGGACCACTTCATAACCAGCTAAAAGTTGCAACCAGTAACTCTAATATACTGTTTATTGTCCAAACTGAAATATCTGCTCATGTGAAATTCTCATTGGTGTTCTCAACAACAATGATCAATTACAAAAAAATAGGCACAAGATGAATTTTAACAACTCTAGTGCCAAAATGAACAAGGCCTGCAAAACTATTCCCATCAGTCTTAGCTGTACTTTGTGTAAGCGCTAATTAGCAAATTTGGCATGCTTATATGCTAATATAAGATGGTATGCATGCTAAACATTACACCTGCTAAAAACAGCATGTTAGCTTTGCACTGCATGCATTGTAATTTGCTGCCATCAGCACTTAGCTCAAAGCACTGCTGTGCTGCAGCCTCTTAGAGCTGCTAGCATGGCTGCAAAGTCTGTTTTTTTCAAAGCGAGACATTTATGGAGGCCGTGAAGATTACTGTTTCTGACGGAGGCACTACAGACCAGTGGGACGCATCAGTGGAACACACAGACAAATGGAAATCGGGGGGATGGAGACAAAGGGCCTGTGTAGGTCTCTGTGGCATGTCATTAGTGAGGGAGAGGGGTTTACTTGTTCCATCTGACATTTACCAGTCCAAGTGAAAATGTCACGGAATGCCAGCCTTTACCTCTGGATATAATGGTACCTCCTACAGCCCAGAGCTATTGATCCAAAAACTTTTGTCCATGTTGAACCCTTCTCTTCTTCCCACTGTCAACTGTCCCAAGAAAGACCACCATCACCGTGCCCAGCTGGACCTTTCTCTATTTTTGATTTCTCCATGCATCAGCAGCTTTTACTGTGCAGGGACAGTATGAGGGGATACTTTGATTTTTTTTTTTCTTTCCACAATGTAGAATATATGGGTGTGAATCATTCAGTATCTCATGATTCGACTGGAGTTCGATTCTTGGGGTCACGATTCGATTCAAAATCGATTCTCGATTCAAAATGGTTTCCAATTCAAAACTGATTCCTAAATTAAGATATGGGCGTTTAATTTCAGAATCTACTTCAGTCTGTTTTGCAAAACAAAGTGGCAAATTATGGCATGAAAGCAGAGTAAAGAGTGTGCAAAATTATGGATTTTTTTAATGCATTTAACTGTAAATTGGTAAAATGTAAACACGCAAAGACAAACCTTAGACGAAAGGTAGAAGTTATTTATGCTAAATTTGCACAAAAAACCCTTTTGACCAAAATTTTAACATTGTTTTTTAATGCTCAATAAATTCAATATCAAGTTCAAGTTGTATCAAGTTGATCGACCAATAATCATCTCAGATATTCATCACTTATATCAGATATTTATTTACTGTCCGATTTTAAAAAAAAAAAGAATTTTAGGATTTGAACATTGATTTTGAATCTAGATTCATTTGTTAATCTTTTTTTTTCACAACTCAGAACAGGTGTACACATTGAATAAAGAACACCTGATTATTGGTTGTAATAATCGACTGCATATTTGTCGTCTCGTCTGAATGTGTTTCTGTTTCTCTGAGGGCTGCTGTGACACAGCTGCTCAAATGTTGCATTAGCTAGTTTGTCAAGTCTCTTATATTGTAGCTACAGTTGCTGTGTGCCATCATTTTTGCTCAGTTGTTTTATTTCCAGCGTTTAGGAGACTCTGGCTGTCTTTTCAGGTTAGCTAACTGACTAACAGACAGACTGGATGATGTAGAGGTTTGCCAGATTTGTCAGAAAAAGAAAAGGGAAGCAGAGGGAGCTTTGTAGCAATTTACTTTACTAGCTTGTGCTTGAATGAGACTTTTTTTTCTCCATATGAACTCATAACACTCACATTTATGGGCCTTTTGTGATCCCTTGCAAGAGCATGCTCAACTACTTGCCAATTACATAATTATTTATTGATCACAAGAAAAGTTAGTCTGTGTTGGGATCTCTGCGCACAATAAATTAAACAGTAATTCTGCAAAAATAACAACTGTGTTTAAGTTTTGTGGAGATTAGAGAAAATGGTTGTTTTCCCAGAAAACACAGGGTGTATGATCATTAATTATTTTTCTAGCACAAGGGAAGAAAAAGAGAGAAATGTTTCCCTCTCCTCCTCCTCCTCCTTTTCTTCCACATGCACCAGATGCATCCCATGTTCCCATTGTCACATTTAACCGAAGGTCTAGTGAGTTGTTTGGAGTTGTACTATGTATGGAGAATAGAAAAAGGTTAATGCTTAAATCTTGGCCAAAACAAAAACTGAGAGCAATCAGACCAGGCAAGACAATGCATTCTTTACAGAGCACTGTTTTCAACCTCATTTCAAATTAAACAGCAATCTCTTCCCCAATTGCTAATGCAGAAGCTAATTATGTTGAGAACCACTCATGAGCATTGTTTTGGTTTTGTTTGTTATGCTGCAGTGAATTTGTGTCTCACTTTTCCGAACTGAATTTAGATCTGTGGCCTCTCAATTTGTTTTTGAGAGCGCTACTGTCTAGTCTATTTCTGTCCTTGCTACACTATTGTCCTCGGTTGACTGCCTTCACATCAAGTGCTGGATTTATTTGGCCACTCTGCCAGCTCAGGCAGATAGGCCCTGCAGCTAGCACCCAATATGCAGTGGCTGAAGTCACTGTTAAGATAACTGTAACCCACTTTAACTGTCATACTGGTTCCACTGGTTGTTTTCTACAGGGTAAATTGGTTTAACATGTTTAAAGAGCTAAAGTTGTTTTACACATTAGAGGAAAAAAGCCAGACACACTGCTATTTTCCTTCTTTTTGTTGTCTCAGTTTACTCTTGTTGGATTGTTTTTTTTTACCCCTCACATTTTCAAGCGTGCGTCTTGATGTTCCCGTTCAAATTCGATCCACTGAATGTATTCCCTCACCGTTGTTTACTCGTCTTCTTCAGCGCATGTTAATTTGCAGCTCCGACTGCAGGGCTCCATTTCAAAATCCATACCAAAGAAGATTATGATCTTAATTAGCAATATCACAGCCCTGAGCATATTACAGTTTTGCTCAGCAGCACAAAATGACTCCCGGTGTCTTGTCCTTTTTAAGAAAAAAAAAAGTAGTGCTGCAGCTTTGATTGCAACAGGAGCTTGATTCAATTAGCTGCCACTTCTCGGCTGCATTATCTACCATCTCCTGGGTTTCACCACAGTCACTACACCATTATGAAACCTCACGTTCATTAAAATAGCGAGTCCAGCTGCTGACTGCATTTGGTCATGTGGTGCACTTAAGAAAATGATTATCGCCTCACTTACTCTGTGCTTTCTATTGCAAGTTCAACAAGTAAACCTTCAGAGGCCAAAGAGAGAAGGTAAATGTTTTTAATCAGGTAGAACCAGTGATGTTTTCCTATTGTTGCTTTACAAACAGCAGCCATACTGTTGAGGAAAGCTGCTAAAACTTGCAACTGGTTACCTGGTGCACAGGGAAGCAATAATTTTGATTGCTAGAGACTTTCTGAGTGCCCTCTAATTCAGGGGTTCCCCTGAGGTCTTTGCTATTTTTTTTCTGTTTTAAGAGCGCCTGGACTTTTTGCGCAAAAATGCATGTAAAACCTGAACCCTGTAATGCATAATCACAAGATATACTTAATTCTTTTTACAGGACAAGCTGGGCTATCAAAATATGTTGCAGGACTGTCACTTGAATGTGTATATAGTAGTGTGACTAGTAAGACAACAGAAAAAACAAAGTGAAAATGGAAGTGAAAGAATTTCCTACAAAAAAAATCAATAAAATATGGATGAGCAATTTTGACAACAGAAAAATGCTTTTTCAAGGGTTCTTTTTAGGTTAGAACAAAGAAATCAACTCAAAAACACATACAGAAAACCTTTTACGTATATATTTGGAAAATTGCCACTTTTCTCAGATTTTTGTGTAAAAACGCATGTAAAACCTCAAAACTGTAATGTGTAATCATGTAGGCTAATAACCTTTATTTATTTCTGGACAAGCTGGGTTATTAGAATATCTTTGTAATACGTGACTGTCCTTTTAATGTATAAATAGTAATATGACCAGTAAGACAAAAGAAAAACAAAACAGAAATGGAGTCAAAAGAATTTATTGAAAAAAATATCAGTAAACTTTTCTGTTTTATTACTACATCTTCTCACGTTCAGGACAATGTGTGTGTGTTCACAAAAGTTTATGTGGCAATAAAATTCATACCTAGTCCAATCCCAGTGTTTTTATCCTATTAAAGTCATATAAAAACTCCTCATAAATGCAGATTGACATTTCGTACTGTGTGTTTAAAAGGGTAGCAAAGTGTGCCCTCTAGTGTTGTTAAAAGTTAATCCTGTGCAGGTGTGACCTGTGAATTTTTGCATTTCTCTGAGAAGTACGTGTGTAGCAGTGTGTGTTCTTATGGTTTTACCATCAATATTGTGATATTTGTGATTATTGTGACACACCAGAATACTGCGACTGTCTAAATGTCCATTGCTCCTCTCTCTGCAGGTATATCCGCACCATGTACCTCGGAATACAAAGTCACCGGCAGAAGGAGAACCAGCGGCGCTTTTACTGGGCTATGATGTACGAGTATGCCGATGTCAACATGCTGCGACTGCTGGAGACTTTCTTAGAAAGTGCCCCTCAGCTGGTGCTGCAGCTCTGCATCATGATCCAGAGCAACAAGGCTGAGTGGCTGCAGTGTAAGGGGCTCCTTTAGGCTCCAGACGAGCTTTGCTGGAGTCTAATTTTCAAGACATCCTCATCATCTCTGTCTCTTTTGCATTATGCTGTGGTTATCGCATGAATCTGACAGGCTTTTATCCAAAACCATTTCTGTGAAGTTCACATCATTTTACTGTATTTGCAGTGTGGGATATTCTCAACCATTGCATTCAGTTTTCCACATTCATCTCCCTTGTTTTTGCGAGCTCTTTTGAAATTCCAGTTCCCTCATGCAATACAGCTCCCCGAGGAAGGCAGTTCAATCATAACAAGTGATTCTCTTTCCCATCTGCGTGTCTATAGAAATGCCATCAATACATCTGCTGAGGCACCATGCTGCTGCTATGCAGATAATCCGTTATCATTTCATGCTGCAGGTGACTGCTTTGACATATCTGCCGCCTCTGCTGTTTTATACAAGTCTTAAGGAAACTGAATTGGTGCCCTAAATGGGGACTGTGTTGACTGACTGACCTGTGATGATCTCGGTAATAATGTGCTCTCCAAAAATAGTGATGGATTGCTTTGGCTAGAGTGAGACATGCTTTGTACAGTTGCCTTGTTTCCACTGAGTGTTACAGCTCGGTTTGGTACGGCATGGAATGCTTCAGAACGGTACCCCTAGATCTGGCTTGCATTTCCACTGCCGACCGTACCCTGGTGGGCGGCGCTGTGCTGCCGTGTGAAAAAAATGCCTATTTCAAATGCATTAACCAGCAGAAATTCATGCGCATTTTATAAAGTTTTGGAAGATCCAATCATTACTAAAGCATACATCATCATGCAAGAAAGGCAAACGCAAATGAATTATTGTTGATGTTCAGACATTTTACCACCATTCATGTCGACTGAATAATTCATGATGTATTTTGTGCATTGAACAACATGTAAGAAAACTTTCCACCTCAAAAGATGCATCTAAGCAGCGGAGTGAATGAAATGATCCTTATTCACTAGTAACGTTAAACTTATGACGAATAATCAATGTGAAAAGGCAGCAAAGCATTCTTTCTTTTTTGTACAATGTTTCAAAAAGCTACAGAAACGTTACGGCCCGCATTTAATCTCCACACAGATCATCGGTTCCTCAGTTAATTTTCACAGTAAGACATGCCGGTCTGGTCACTGCAGCGCCTTGCAAGTCCGAAAACTTTGTGACTGACATACAAGCAAGTGCTATTTGGTTAAACTGACTACATATTTGAAATCTGCATCGTAAAATTCTCGCCTAAAAAATTTATAAAACTAACTGAAGTGACATATTAACAGTTCTACAACAACACTTGTAAACAGCTTTTTGCCTGCTCACAGTCAACAGAGTGCAGTGTGCGTAGCTCTACCCTCTTGGGACCCTTTTGGGACCACTTTGTACACCAACAAAAGGGTGACCAAAAAGGTTTGGCATGGTACGGTTATTTGGTACCTTTGCACAGTGGAAACACAAAAAAATGCATCCCGTACCGTACCAAACCGAACTGTACCGCACTGCTCAGTGGAAATAGGGCATAAATGGACTGACAGCCAAGTCAAGATAAGACCATAGATCTTTGGGAGAATAAATGAATTTTTGATGTTTTTTAGAATCATCTCCAGCATCTGTCAGTGTCTCTGAGTCTTTCCTGCTTTAACGCTCTCTTTCTGTGTCTACACTCACAGGTCTTTCTGCCATGTCCTCCCTCTTGTCCCTGGCCTGGGTGCTAGCCTCATACCACAAACTCCTGCGCGATTCACGTGACGACAAGAAGAGCATGAGTTACCGAGGTGCTCTGGTGCATCTGTTCTGGCGCCTTTTTACCATCTCCTCCCGGGTGCTCTCCCTTGCCCTGTTTGCCTCTGTTTTCCACATCTACTTTGGCATTTTTGTGGTGCTCCACTGGTGCGCCATGGCTTTCTGGGTCATCCATGGCGGCACCGACTTCTGCATGTCCAAGTGGGAGGAGGTACTGTTCAACATGGTGGTGGGTGTGGTCTATGTCTTTTGTTGGTTCAATGTGCGGGAGGGCCGGACGCGGTACAGAATGGTGGCCTATTACACAGTAGTACTGTTAGAGAATGCCATCCTCAGCTCTCTTTGGTATGCGTACCGCGACCCAGCCACCACTGACGCCTATGCCTCTTTTGCCCTCTGTGGCGTCTTCCTGTGCTTTGCCTCAGGTGTGGCCTGTATGGTTCTCTATTACGGGGTCCTACACCCCATGGGCCCCCGGCTGAGGGTGCTGGCCAGCTCCTGTTGTGCTGAGCTGCTGTGGGGCCTTCCGTTACCCCCTGAGGCCGAGCCCATGGCTCCCACTCCTGGCCCTCGCGGCTCTCAGGCCACCCCCACAAGGGGTCTGGCAGGGGAGTACGTGGAGTCAGATGAAACAGCCACGGACACCTGCCTTCCGGTTTTCCAGGTGAGATCCACAGAGCCTGTGGATGCAGCTGGCAGGCCCATCCGGCCTGAGGGTCCTCTCATCAAGATAGACATGCCCAGAAAACGCTACCCAGCCTGGGATGCACACTTTGTGGATCGGCGCCTGCGCAGGACCATAAATGTGCTGCAGTACATTAGCCCTAATGCAGTGGGCATCAGGTATAGGGACGGTCCGCTTCTTTATGAACTCCTGCAGTACGAATCTTCCCTCTGAAGGCATCTTCTCTGCAGCTCTGTCACCTCCTCTTACACACAACAATGCACATGCCTTTTCATTCTTTCATTCTCCTCCTCCTCCTCTCCAGATATGATCTCTTTCCATTTAACACGCGGCTCTCTTCTTCTCTCCTCTCTGATCATTCAATTTTTCTGCAGGAGGTGTGTGTTTTGTCTACTGAAAATCTGTCGAGACAGTCTGAACACACAGTCATGATTTATTTTTGGAAAAAACATACAGTACAGAGAGAAATTATGAACCTACAGTATCTTATGTGATATATACAGAGGTCTCATATAAATCCCCCTATGTTGATAGAGGGGGGTTCTGTATGAGTGTGTAGATAACATATGAATGTTTCACTATGAAATGTGTTTAATGCATTATACTGTATTGGTGATTCAACCTGTGAATACTTATGAAGGGCATATTGTATGTCCCTGTGACATGGGACTGGCGCAAAGCCTGATGGGAATGATGGAGGAGAGTCTCAAAGTCAGCAGGTCTTTGCACATCCCGACATTTACTGCCATTCTTTACGTAGATTATTGAAATGTTTGATGATGTTTACCGAGTCCTTAGCCCATGAATTCAAAAGCACTGAAATTTCTATTGTGATACCATAACAGAGAGCACAATCAAAGATGTGTCCTTTCTGTAATTAATGTAATTCAAAATGGATTCTCCTGCTGGGAGCTTAGTTGGCTCAAGTGTATCCTGGCTGTCCTATTTTTGTTCAAAATCCTAAATCGTAATCGCATCATGTATGGAAGAAAAAAGAAGCACACTGACCTTCAATCAGTTCCACCCACACGTACAATTTTTACAGTACAGACTGCCCTCCAGAGGAGGCAAGCTGTAACAGCACGCCTTACTTGGTCATTTCTGCCTGGAGTTATGACAGCACAAGGTAGCAAGGTAAAAAAAAATAATAAAATTTTTTAAAAAGCGCAAAGAAGAGAGAGAATGTAGTTGAAATGAGCACAATGTTTTCTAAATTGGTGGGTAGAAAAATCATATTAAAAACATTCCAAAGACATTTTTTAATGATTGTAGGAATTTAGAAAAGGGGTGGAAGAGTACAAATGTGTGTTATCACGCACTTTTTTTGAAGTGCAAAGACAGCCTGCAAGGAATCCTCCACCATTCCCCTCTGAAAATGAGAAAGAACTCCCTAATCCCACCTCCCCATTTTCTTTTCTTATCAACAAATGTTTCGGGTTGATTAATATATGCTTATCGGGTGCAAAGACTTGTAATAACTTCTTGAAAAAAAGATAAGAAATCTGAGAAGAAATTTCTATGCTACTATACTACAGCGCATATTTGTGTCCACATTTATAGTCATTGACATAACTATATTTTGCCAGAACACACACTTTTTTACATAACAAGAAAATGTTGTGCAGTGCAGTGTTTAAAGGTATACTCCTCAAAATCAGTGTGCCCTCCAAGAAGAGGTTGTGCTCTTACACGGGTGCACGGGCAACTGTTCTGGCACCTGCTAGCACAGTTGAAACAAAGCCAAATTGCATCCTACAGTACTGTCTTTCCAATTTATTTGCCCCCTTGAACAAGTAGAATGAGTCCTTGCAAAATGTGTGCCATCCATAGGCCTGCTGTGCAGCAATTTACATTGATACTCACCTCCTAGCTGAACCAGCGGGAGTTCTAGTCACAGGACGACCTATCGTGATGAGGAAAACGACATAAAATAAAATAATGGAGAAAAAAAAAAGCCTTCTAAGTCAAAGGAGCTTGACTCAAAATTCCAGCGAGGGCTACTGAACAATTCATAAGAGAACTGAATGCATTTCATATTCCAATTTTATTGAATTACTCAATGATTCATCTGAATATATAATGTGTGTTTTTTTACACTGCAGTGTTTGGCATGAGTTTAGGTGAAGGATTAGTATGAATGCACCCAGCAAGGGATGTCCAAGAGCTCTACACGAAGCAGAGATTCCTCTGTCCTGGCTCACTGGTTTTCTGCTTAGCTGTGGCCACGAGTGCCTGCTAACATCGTACTGTAAAAGGCAGATGCCATGTAAGTCCAGGCCAAAGGTGAGAGGGGTTTTTTGCCAGGGTTGGAAAAGAACATGAGGACAGACTGTGATAAAGGGTCTGACTGAAGTATAGTGGATAACTTCTCGTATGCCATAGGGGTCAGAGTGTGCTTGCATGGTGGCGTGGAGGCTATGCATGCCTGTCTCTGTGCCCTTTCCCACAGTTATGTCCTCTTGCCGATTGTTCAGCTCCATCCCTGGTTGCTGCTCCGCCCTCCTCCCCATCTCTGCGGTGCTGGGCCTTGGTGCCCTCCGGTGAAACACTCACACACTCTGGCAACTGAACAGCGGGGTTTGACGCTGAACAACTGGAGATCCTGACATGAGAACATGCAATGAGGTACACTGCCATAACCATGAGGTTCGACACCCAGGGTCTGCCACCGTTCAGCTTAAAAGCGATGTTCAGCCCTGAGCTATTGAGAACTGTTGGGTCAGCTAGGGTGGAACTAACATCCAACTCACCATATGTATAGATAAATACATGAGTATGCAAACAACCAACTTTTTCATTGTTTACCATAGTAGCCAGAGTAGTTCCTCTCTGTTGTAGTGAATGAAGAGCCATGTTAATAGTTAGTCAACAAACGAAAAATGAATAAGTATTGTTAAACTAAAAAAACTAAGCAAAACAGCCAATACAGGGGTTCCTCAGGACCAACTAACAAGACCACTGAACCAGCTGACTCAGGGGTGTCTCAATGCAGTTCTCATCCACAGGCATGTCCTCAAGGGTCTCCATTTTTTCCTTAACATAATGCATCCTGGACCTCTCCACGGCTGGGATTGTGCCACTAAGTTATGGTTTGCACTTTTTATTTTTGGTTAAAATTAGTACTACTCATCCTTAATTTTGAGGGCGGGGGGGCTTTTCTTTTGTGACAGTCGGCTGCCTGGCGTATGGTGCATTCTTTCCAAACACTGCTGACCTTTTCCAGACGTGGACACATGTCCAAATCAGGTGCAAATACACTGTGATCCATTCATTTGTTTGTTTGTGTGTGTGTGTGTGTGCGTGTGTGTGTGTGGGACGACTGTTTCATATAACATCATAAACAAGATTACGTACAACCGGGCTGTATTTCATGTAGTGGTGCTTCATGTCGTAAAACTCAGAATATTTATGCTTGCTTAACTGTGTCATTAGAGTAGTAGTAATGGCAGTTAATTATACTAATTATTTTGAATTAAGTCTGTATGTACAAGTTTAGATTTTTATGAAACATATATTTTATGTACTTCTACAGAAAAATCACCATTTTGCCACATCCTTCATTCAGTAATGATTCGCTAGACGCTGTTTAATAAGTGGGTTTCAGTTTTATACATTTTTTTTCCTGTTTAAATTTTACACGGGTTTTAAGAGCTAAGCTAAAAAGGAGTACAAGTGGAAGCCGTTTCTAAACTGTACAGTGTAGCATTCAGGCTGCCACACTTTAACCATACACCCACAAAGAAATCCCCCGAGAAATGTTTCTGTCAGGTTACCTGCCCAGCGCCACAGCCCTCGACAGCCACAACTCACAGCAAGAGCGTCTGAACAGCAAGCTTGTTCTTCTCAGTCCTTGTTGTGCCTTGTTATTTTGGGTGCTTCAATCCAGCCATGGCAGCCAGGTCCACACACAACAACGCCTGTGTCTTTCTTTAACAGTTTCATGTGCCAGCTCACTTACAAACACGACACCAAACAGTGTTTTCCCTGTCTGTCTCCCCAAAGCCAAGTTCTTAAATCTGTCAGCTTACACCTTAGTTGACAACCATATTCTGTCTAAAGCTGCTTTTCCACCAAGAGGAACAGTTCGGTTTGGTTCGGTATGGTATACACAGTTATCTGCGTTTCAATTGCTGTAATATGTGGATGGTACCAAAATAACTGATCTGTGCCGTCCTGGTTTTTGGTCACCCTTCCATTGGGGTACCAACCTGGCACACTGATCTAGGGCCCAACCAATATGGGTCGATATCGATACCAGTGTTAGGGAGCAAAAAAATTCTGATATCTGATGTATCGGCCGATATTCTAAAGCTAATATTTTGAATGTGGTTATCAAAATGTGTAACAAAGACACATTATGGAGGTAGGAAATCCAACTAACTTTATTCCAAACATCAGTGTACTGACCAGTAAACACTTCACTTATTACCAATTAAATAATGGACCGCCCTCTGCTGGACAAATTACATGATTATACTGTTTGAAATCGCTAGTCCAAGCATTTTGCCGAGCCTTAAAAGACAGTTTTAATATTGGCAGCTACTGGAGAACATACAGTTTACGCCAATGCATCTGCGATAGGCTGATACTGGCCGATAATATCGGCAAACCGATATATTGGTATACTGACCCAAGGTAGACACACTGCAGTCCATTGATTGGTCAACAGATTGGTCACTCCCATGCGACAAGGGCAATAATGCACAAACACAATACCCACCATGTTTAAAAATATCCTCAACAACAAGAGTGAAGAATCAGGACTGGTTTTGTTTTCTGAGAGAAATGTCACATTCTCTTTCTTGGTTGAATTTATTGGCAGGCTACACTGTGTTGAGCTGCTACTATGTCACAATACTTACTAACTGACGTGGCTATCGCCATCAGATGTATACTCCACCAACCGTAAAGGTACAGACGGCAGTGGAAACGCGAGCCAGATCTAGAGTTAACCGTTCCCAGGAGTACTGTACCCAATCTGTTCTGCACTGCTTAGTTGGAAAGCAGCTTTACAGTCTCATCCAAGATGCCATCTTCAGGACTGTACTGTTTCCCAGTCAGTGTTCCAGTTGACCTTCACAGTGTGACAGAACCAAGAAGTGGATGCTGTGCAAGCCCACTCATTGGTTCTGTTAAAGATGTAGGAGAAAAAGTAAGGCATTACTGAACATTTCCATACTTGAACATGGTTTCTCATCTCTGTTATGTTTGGGTAAGCTGAATCGCAGCATCCCCAGCTGATTCAGCGAGTTGGACTGAGCTCACAAGGTAGTTTTGGACTGTTTGATGATGGATAGTCTTAACAGATGCCAGCCACGATTCCTGAACGATTTGGTCGACGATTGTTTTGTACTTTTGTCTATGCCTTTACATCTTCTTCTGTCTTGCAAAGATGAATGATTTGTAGTGCCAAGACCTAAAACTTTCTGTGTTGTTTGTCTCGTGTGAAGAAAACATCCTCTAGCCAAAACAATAATGCCTGCAGTCGGAATAAAAACATTAGACAAAGTCGATGATGACAAAATGCGCAAAAAATCACCAATGTTGCATTTTCTTACAACAGAATGACAAAACAGGCCCGATTGCTGATTCACTTTTTAATAACCTCATTTCCTGGTTTTCCCAGCATGCCTTTAGAACTCATTGTGAGGTGACCCGCGACATTTAGCATGTAAGAGCTCTCGACTGCACAACAAACCCTCTGATTTCTGCATTCATGTGTAGCAGCAGGTCATTGTGGTGTTTGACTTGGTTTAAGTCTGTACCTTTGTGTCATAACCATCTGTTTGACCATTGGCGCAGTGTGTTCAGATGACTAAACGGTGCATTTCGTCTTTTACTTTTGATCCTTCCTTGATTTCTGTTAACAACCTGGTGCTGAATAAAATGCATTTAAAAGGTGCTATACCACCGTGGGCGGCAGTCCACATTTTGGCTTTCTGAGAGCACAGCCTTCTGGTTGACTGAAAGAGAGGGCCCATGCCCCACAAACTCGCAGTCTCAAAAATGCTCCAGAGCTAGCACCTCAAATCCACACAGTTTACAGCAGAACTCAACTCTCAATGGTGCCACTTTGATTTCCCAATCTGCTCAAAACAACAACAGTTACTCTACTTTTCATATAATGTTAATTATACTGGTTTCAGCATACATGTTTTTGTTTTTGTTTTTATTTTACTATGATTCAATCTGCACTAGGACTTTTTTTCTTTTTCTCTGAAAGAAAGAAACTGGCAAATGATAAAATGCATCTTTCTGACAAAATGCACAGGAGCACAAATGTACTTCTGCTACTAAAATTTGGGTAAAAAAATAATATATATATATATAGAACGTGATTGCTGTGTTGTAAATTCCTGTCATCTATATGTCCTTAATCTATGTGTATCGATTTTTGTTGTTGGCTGTAATATTTTGTTTAAAAATGGATTTGATATTCCAATGAAGCGAATATGGTTGTCATGTTAATTGCTGCTGATTTTTGAAATTGTTGGGAAATTTTGCTTTGTTTATATTCAATCAATTTCTAGATTGTGTTAGCTTGTTGGTGTATTTCACAAAAATCTATCAGGATACTCCCTAGACTTCATGATTTATCCGGGGTATTCTAAACGTTGGCACAATGTCAGTAAGCAACTTAGCTACAATGTGTAGCATCTTTATGAGAGTGTACTCATACAACCTATGTTGTGACTGAGAACATATAAGGAATGATTTCTTTGTTGTTGTTAAATATAAAATGTAAGTAAATTGTTTCATGGGACCCCCGTTCTTTAAAAAAGCAAAACTGATGTCCTATTTTTGGGAACAATATGAATATTATTAATAACATATGGTGCTAAAGTTCTTTTTGTATGTTTTGGTTTTTAGATGAAAAGAGAAATATTATGCTGAAAATGTAATGTTAAGCCTTACTGTAGATTCATATATCAGACTGTTCATCCCAGAAGAGAAAAATAAATATAGTATTTGAAAGTGCAATATATCGGTACTGTATTTACATGCACATTACACATTTTAACATGTGAAAGCAGCCGCAATATACAGCCTGCAAAGGTTTGAGATGTGAGCATACAAACGCTGGGGGGAAGTTAAAGCTGGGGCAGGCAGTTTATTTTTGGTGTCATTGGGAAAAATTCTGTAACAACCTTTCAGCATATAGAGTGTCTAAGCCACGCCCCTTCCAGTGGACCCCTTGGGATCTTATTTCGGAAAGAATATGAGCGGAAGTCAATGGAAAGACACAAATTGTTTTTTGATCCCATTTAAATTGTGCCACCGATCTCAAATATGATGTTTGTCCATTTAAAAGATAATTTTGCAAGTAAAGAAAGTCGCAGTTTATCACACAACTGCTTTAGTGTAAGTGTAAAATAGATACATTATTTAGAAACCAAACACACCTGATCGTCAAGTGACGTCTTAACAACGATCTCTTACAGAAGCGAATAACTCTCTGTTTGCTGAGCTGCAGCTCTCAACATGCCCATGCTTGGAATGATTTTGACTTCTTTTAATCCATTTTCCCTTGTTCTGAAGGAACTAAAGAAAATGTGCTAAAGTTACAGCCATGTCAGCGTTGGTGACGCAGACAACAGACACAGTTCAGTGAGTGGCTTCACAGAACACGGTGTTTTACTTTGCTGTTTTGGTACAAAATTCAGCTGTCTTGAAAAGTTAGCTTTTAAATTGCCAACCATAAAATGTGTAATTCATGGCACAAGCAAACGGACCGGAAAATAATTTCTTTCTTGCTATAGGAACGTTGTTTTTTTTGTTTGTTTTTTTTTCCCGGAATTACGGTTCCATGGACTGTAAGTAGAAGGCCTGGACTTAGAAAATGAAGACTGTGATGGGCATTGTTCTGGGTCATTTCATTTCAGAGCATGTGCTGTGGCCTGCGTTCTACAACCAGCCTTACAGGAGACACCGTCAGCCGGCTTGAGTTGAGCTGAAACAGAACAGATTACATTGCTGAAACTTTCCTTGCAACCGTTTGGTCTTGTCATAAATCTTTGGTGAAACTGGCCTCGCTACTGCTTGCTTGACCTCCAGAAAGAAAGAGAGAGGTGATACAATTTTTGTGGTTAGATAGGTGGCACTGCAGAGTAGTGGTTAGCATCGCCTTGTTAGCAACGCCTTGTAGCAAGAAGGTTCTGGGTTTGATTCTCGGCTGGGGCAGGACCTCTCTATGTGTTTGGAGCTCTTTTTGGAGCATGTTCTCCCCATGTCTGTGTGGGTTTTCTCTAAGTGCTCCAGTTTCCCCAGTTTGGTCTCCGGGCGCGGCGCTGTGGCTGCCCACTGCTCCTCAGGGTTGGTTTAAATGAAGAGAACAAATTTCACTGTAAACTGTGTATATGTGATCAATAAATATCTTTATCTTTACTTACCCTCATGCCAATGGGTGATCAGGTGATCATTCCTCATCACATTACAAATCATATTGCAATTGCTAATATCAGTCCAAATAATCAAATGGGGTCTATTTTAATCTTGCAGTCTGCTGAAAGTATTATCAAACTAAAGCAGCCAAATACGTCCCCAAAGACCAAAACACAAGGTTACTTCATTTAATACTTTTGCAGATCCTACACTGTTGTATTTCAACATTGATGTTGCAATAGATGACGTCTGCAAACGAGCTAGAAAGCTAATGTTAGCTGTAGCATGAGACTCTTTGGGAAGCAATTCCGCCACGGCTGTTTGTGCTGGCTCAGGCTTTATTTCATTTGTTGTCTCTCTCTTTTAGGTCCAGTTTGAACTGAGACCAAACGGTTGCAGGGAAAGTTGCAGCGGAGTAAACTGGTCCGTATCAGCTCGAGTTTGAGCCGACTGACTTGTGGCTGCAGACACTCTGTTGTTGGCAGAGGCGAGTCAGAGCACGGTGAACTAATCAGCTCGTACCAACGTCACCTGTCACTAAGAAGGGCAGAGTAGACCGGCCAGTTAGGACAGAGCACCGAGA
>JAQLOL010000010.1:10488458-10503163 GCA_029783665.1 Naso thynnoides
TTTAATTTTATTTTTGGTCTTGTTTGATTTTGTACAATTGCATCATTACTATTGGACTAAAAACTTTTACTTGTTTTGTTTATTGTTTTTGTATGTCTGTTTGAATGTATGTGACTCCTGAATGTAACAGAGCTGTCAATAAAGATTTTTTAAAAAAATGTGTTGGGAGATTTAATGTAACTGTCATGTGATTGAGGAATTCAGAATTTCACTTTCAACACCTTTATATAGAATTAATCATTTTAAATAACATACCATTATATTAGCCTATTGATTCTAAGTGTAAATATGTAGTGAACGCATGGTTATTTATTTTTAAATATTGAGGTTTTGATATTATATTGATATGGTTTTGTGCTGTGATTGTGACGTTGTGTTTGTTGTTGTTGTGTGTTGTTGTTTCTGTTGCTGAGTTGGCAGTAAAGCCACACTGAAGACCAGCGAACTCACCGTCCTTTAATTTCTTATTTCAGAATATCTTCCTTATAAAATATTTGAGTCAACTCAGTGAGTCTGTGCAGCCGTGGCCTGCAGTGCTTGTTTGGCTCTTCTCTGATTAACAGAACAGTTTTAAAAATCATTTTTATTTCTTTTCTTTTAGGAGCAGGGAGAAAATCTTGTTGTATTCGCCCCTTACTCATAAATAAATAATAATTTTAACAGGATGTCTGTCGATCGCAGTTGCTTAGTTACCAATACTTTCAACTTTCAGTAGCATGAAAACAAACACAAACAATACTGAAACAACAATTTATCATCAGAGAAACAGATTACCTGTTACCTTCATACTGCCTGATTATTCTTTCTTTATACATTTTTCAAACCTAAACATATTCATACAGCCCTTTAAATCGTTTGGTGAGGAATTCCTCAGTTTAACCCCAACTACACAGATACACATCTGCTTTAAAGTAGTCCGTGCAAACTGATGCTTAAAATTAAATTCCCTTCCACGTTCATCCTCTGAGGCTAAAACAAACAATTTTCGTAGATTTTCTGGTAATATTCAGGTTTTGTTTTGTTTTTTTTGCTCTATACACGAGCTGATTGGTCAAACTCAGGAGCCAGTGTCGGCCACGAGCATTTTTAAAAACCCAACAGCTTTATAAACAAAACAACACAACACAACACACGAACCTTCACCTGTTCATTTCATTTGGTCTCAGGTCGGTTCGAACCGTCACTCGGTCTAAAATATTTCCTCTTTTAGCTGATAGATATCAGCTGAATCAGTTCTCTGTTGCTGGAAGCAGAAATACAACACCATGACTTGAGCGTACTCTTGGTTGTGTGTTTTCTCTTGTGTATGTCATCCTGGTGTGTAAGTGCATGGACATGATCAGAATGCAGGAGCCAATTATTTGATTATTGTTGAATCATATCTTTTCTTATTCGAGTTGACCCCAGCTAGTGGCTGTGACCAGGATGGGATGGAGGGTTGCTGGCTTACGGCGAGGCTGCAGGAGGAGGACGCAGTCTTTGTACCTCATTCATCTCACCACGTTTTTCCTCAAGAGAATCTTAATTTATCTTTACAATCCTTGTTTTAATTACGCCAGCAGCATCTTGAGTTTTGGACATCTTTTTGTGGACGTTGATTTTTAACGAACAGACAGGCTGAGGAATAACCACCATGTAGCGCCGAAATAAACAGGAAATGCATGCAGTCACTTCCACCTTAATATGTTTTTATTTTTAATAGTTGTTTTTTTTACGTGTAATTGACCTGCTTTATTTATTTACATTTAATCGTTAGAGTTATTTCAACAAAGCTTTCTCTGGGATCTTTTATGTTTTTTTACTCGGCTATTGTAAATGAGGTTTCTGCCTTAATCTGTTTCAGAGTTAAAATAAAGGTAAAATTTAAATTCAAACAAACAAACAAACAAAAACAGCTTTACTCGCTCACTATGATTTATTTTCATTAAAAAAAAAATAGAGCGAAACCTTCTTTTTGACATCAATAACACCGGACAATACTTTAAGTACAAAAAGTGAAAAGTGAAAAATACAAGCAAAGTTTTCATTGGTTCCACATTGAATCTCTTATGAAAGTTATAATGATATATTTTCTAGAATAAATACAAAGAGCTCTTCAAAAATGGACATATCTAATGAAAAACACACAAGTATCAGTTTTACAGCTTCCTGCTGCAGACTTGTGACGGCCATGCGCCCCATCGGGAGCGGCTGTAAAACTACATACTGAACTGATTTTTGATCGTGGAATTTTCAATCTACGTAACTCACCCCATAACCCTAACATAAATAAATAAAAACAGAGCACTTTGTCTCTTCACTTCAATAAACTTTGTAGCTTCTCCTCAGCCACTGATGGTTCGTTTGAGTGCTGATTGTCTTCCATTAATCGTATCAGTGCAGGAGACGAGGGCCCTGGAACGAGCCACGCGACATTTGGAGCAAAAAGAGTCTAATAATGAATAATGCCCGTTATCTTTATGCCAAATGAGTCAAACAGAAAAAAAATCGTTGTTAAAATAAACATACATGTACCTGTTTGCTTTTACTGAGCTTGTCTGTCCCATTAAGGATCATGTGATTACAGGGCATCCTCGTATTTCTGAGACAGTTTTCTTATAATAGGATATTTATGTATCAATAGAATATTAATTCTCACACATCTGCACAAAGTTGCAATTCTCATGATGAATACTTATTCTAAATACTATAAAATAACCCATTCTATTTAACTGTCACACATTCAGCGAGCAGTAAACAGGCTGTGATTGTCGTGTTGCTTAGTGGTACACTTTTATGTGTTGAACTCCAGAATAACCCTAAAATAACAAGTTTCCAAATTGCGTGAAATAACACGTGTCCAAATACAAACACACAAAGAAATATAGGACCTCAAACCAACAAATACTACAAGCAATCCCAAATTATTATTACCGAAAAATATGACAAAGTGCTTAATTATGAAAGTCCAAAAATGTGATGTACAGCCGAAAGTCACCGGTGGCTTACTTTGGTTTACTGGACAAACATTCAGAAGGTTAGACGTGGTGGCTCTGCTGTGCTTCTTTCGGTCTGATAAACTGAAAGTCGTATTCGACCAGAGGAAATGGAATCCAACCTGAGAAGAATCTTTAAATAACTGCAACCATAAAACTACTTGTGCACAACCACTTTAAGTTCAACTAGCATAAAAAACAAGAAGGTCCAGAATTCCTCTGAGCAGTTTTAGCAACGGCGTGAACGATCTTCCTCATCCACGCGTAGAGGCGTCACGATTCTGCAAATCCTCGATTCGATTTTATTTTCTTTTCAAGTATAAGGTCACGATTTAATTCTCGATCTTTTTTTTTTTTTTTTTAACACAGATGACCGCCATTTTTTGATTAGACTAATCTAGTCTAGGATCATTGCTTTTATGCTTCAATAACTCATTTAATTTTTTATTTCTTATTTGGGAGATGGGCTGCATGGTGACGATATAATCTCCATTATTCGACCTGCAAAGTCATCAGGTCCTTTCACTGGGAGGGGCTTCTGACGAGTGGTCCCTAATCACTCAGTGTAGTCAAATACTGTGACATCGTTTTAAAATCAGCACTAATGAGCATTGTAGTCAGTGTAAAATATATTTTAAACTCGTTTTATTCAGTCCGGTGTGCGATCTGAGAGAGCAGCGCTGGCTGAACAAGAATGAGAAGAGAGGGAGCGTCGGTAGAAATAAAATGTTACATTCTAATTTTAACACCACTGGACCCTCGCACTGCCGTTTGTTTTGCCGTGTGGCCACATGTAGGCTACTGTAGGAGCTAGGTCGCGAATTCTGACGTATATGTCTGTTGGCTTTTCCCTCTTGTCATGACTGCCAGATGTGACCCGATGGCGGTCTGAATTGTTGATCCCCTTTTTAATTTCCATGGTTGAGATCATGACGTCAGTTCGATCAATTTTCAATTTCCAATCGAGACTGTGACGCCCCTTTCAGTGTGTCTGCACACATGCACCTGAATGCTCCAAGGTCTCAAGAACCATTAAAAAGACAAACACAAGTTAAATCAGTCTGCGTTTCTGTGGTTTTGTGGTGTTTCAGAGACAACTTTTTCCTCTTCTGTTGATACTGTTGACAATTTTACTGGAAAATCAGTGGTGTTGAGATATAAATTCATAGGCTGTAACAATCAGTTGGAAATAATTTCACCTGCTATGAGACTGAACTACTTCATGTCCGTCTCACAAAGCAAGTTCCTCGATGTCATCATCGAATGAGGCGATGGCGCGGATGGCAGGCCTGCTGTCTGCCACGTGTAGCGTGTTCAGAGAGGATGCCAGAGGAGTGGAAGACCCTGAGTTGAAGCTGAGCAGTCCTTCCCTTCTTGAATGTACTCCATTCATAGTTGGAGGACTGTTAAGAACCTCCATTTTATTGGAAGTGCGCACAAGGTCACCAGCAGGCGTTGCCAGGGCACCAAACAGCTGCTGCATGAGGTCCGACTTCCTGTCCTTCCCCACTCCTCCTTCCACCTCCTTTTCTTTCTCTGTCTCCATCTCCCTGAGACTAAAAACACCAACTGCTTCTAACGCAGAGTCCCTGTCCTCTACAGGCGGAGGTGGAGGGAACCCCGTAGAACCTCTGGTGGCTGAATTTCCGAAGGAAGGCGCGTAGCTTCCGAATGCCAAATCATCGCTGGAGTTTTGGGGCCGTAGCGCTCTTCTTCCTATTCCTGCTAAAAGAGCTCCACCCTCTATGCCTGATCTCCTCCTCCCACCCTCCCTGCTTCCAGCACCAGCGCGCAAACTGGCCGTCTCCTCCGATTGTGTGAGGTTAAAAATTGAAGAGTTACGGTTCCTCTGTTCAGAGGGAGGATGAGGAGAATGCTGACAGCGTTCCTTACTGGACTCAGACGGACTAGACTCGGCAAATATGGTGTCCTGGGCAGCCTGGTTTTGACGGTCTATTTCTCGCATCTTAGCCAGCAGCTGTTCTTTTTTGTGACGTGCTTCCTCTGCCGCTTGCTGACTGACCAGAGCATCCTGGTTCCACTTCTTCACCTCCTCCTGGACATGGCCACGCTTCCTGATGTTCTCCTCTTCCTCCTGGTTTAACAGGGAACTTGTTTTCTTTCTGTCTTCTTCCTCTTTTTTTTTATCCCAGCCTGTGGACATACGATAAAAAGCCATTATTGCTGCATATGTACTTTTTATTGATGCATATGTACACTCTGTGTTTGTCTCACCATCTTTTGGTCTCTTAGACTTTTCTTCCAGCACATTTTGTTCCCACGTGAGTTGCTGTTTTTGTTCTTTCTCCTGTTCTTTCTCCTTTACCAGCTCCTTCTCCTTGTCTTTTTCTTTTTCTGTGTCTCTCATCTTCTGCCGTTCCCCCATGTGTTGTGTCTCTTCTGTCTCTGCCCGTTGGTTCCCTCTGTCAAGCTCCTGTATGACATAAATTGTTTGACAGAAAAAGACATGAGTAACAGTGACAGAAGAAGACGTTTGAGTAAAGTGATGTGGGGCTACTTCTTTGTACCTTTAGTGATAAGTATTCGTCCGCTGCTCGTTCCGTGTACTCGTCACTGGCATCAGCGACGGCAGGGGGAGGTGTGGGGAAACCCAGACTAGACATCCTGTCTCTTGTCTGCACAGCCTTGCTGCTGTTCCTGCTGGGAACTATGTGTAAAAAATAGATTATATATAGAGCTACGTTTGCTCACTCTGTTCCAAACTATGAGCAACAAGTTCTAAAAGTAGCTGAGGTTAGTAGAAGTATATATTGTTAGTTACCTGTCCGCTTTGAGCCACTGTCCGCATCCTTTCTTGGTGAGGGTTTCATGCGGTGGGCATAAATATTCTTGGCATCTAGTTCTCTCTCCTTCTCCTAAACAAACAAACAAACAAACAAACAAAAAAAAACCCGCACATAACACAATCAAAAAGAAAGATGTGGTTTCGTTTCAGTCGGTATGTTTAAGTGTATTTATGTGCACAGTTTTTGAACCTTGAGTTTATTTGTCAGTTGCTGCAGCTCGTCCTGCAGAGTTCTGATCTCCTCCTGGGCACTGATGGTCTTCTTCCTCTCTGCAGCCAGCTGCCTCTGGTAACTGCTGCTGCTCAGCTCCATGCTGCGCTCCAGTTCCTTCAAACACACGCAGATAAACAAATATAACTTACAACTGCTGCAGGACACGAAGGAGCTCAAGCTCTGTAATGACATTTGCCTGACCCTTTAATTCCAATAGATGCCTGTGCAGTGCGTCTCCGTTCTGGAACGGCGGCGGAGCCGATACGTTTTAACTCTAGTCAGTGTGTGTGCTTCTACCGGCTGCAGCTGCAGCTCCGGTGATCCGGAGCCTTCCACAGCAGATACACAAGGTTTCTGGTTTTGCCAGATGATGGTGCACAACGCAGCGATTCAGCACAGAGCAGATCGAGTGGGACAGGAAGTCAGACACACATTCAACATTAAAACATCCGGTTAATTTTCAGAATAAAACACTGTGTTGACGCCAGATCATATTTCATAAATAAACCATCACTGTGTGTAGAGCCAGGCCTGAAGTCAACAGATCCGAGGTTTTCAGAGGCCGCGGTCACATGTGATTCTGTAATAACCGAAAAATATCACAGTCTCAAGACTCCAGCTGTCTGGCTGTGCCTCGCTTTAAAACACAACCAATGGGTGCTGATGGACGGCGGAGCACGGAGCAAATACGCAGCAGAGCTGTTCATGAACACACACGCAGCCAGTGAAATTCCAGAGTTCGAGATCTCAGAAGTTCAGACATAACTACTGGATTGCTTATTACCTGCAAATGATTGCTGACCTCGCTAGTGGATGGAAGCAGTACTGCATCTTTCTCTCTAATACCAGTCACTTGTAAGCAGGTGTATTGCATATATGAGCTTTATTAAAAAAGAAGAAGCAGTCTATTGTACGCCCAAATTCTATCAACTGTGAAACTGCCCGAGCCCTTTGATACTTTGCAGTAAATTACATAATTAAGTCGAATTAAAGTTACCTTCATCTTTCGCTCTGCCTCGCTGGCCCGTGCCTTCTCCTCCTCTAACCTGCGGCTCAGCTCGTCTCTGGCTCCTAACTCTCGCTGGTCAACAAGCTTCTTCAGCCGTGCGATGGTCACCTGACTCCTTTGCAGCTGCTCCTCGCTGTCTTTCAGCCGCCGCTCGGCCGCCCGTTCACGCTCCTGAGTGCGCCTGAGCCGCTCGCGCAGCACATGAGTCTCATTGTTGTGGCGTGACAGGAGCTGAGAAATCTCGCTTTCTGTGTCATCGTAGCGCTGCAGGGCTTTCTCCTGACGCACCTGAAGCTGGAGGATGGAAAGGGAAAATTGCATTTCAGGATGCAAACTGGATGCCGAGGAAGAAAAATAACTTCAAAGTTAAAGATTATGCGACTGACTCAGTTGGAGGGTTTGGTCTACCTGTCTGAGAACACGATTCTCCTTCTGCAGCTCGTCGGTGCGCTGCTGCAGCTCAGCAAGCGCATTACGCAGCTCATTGATCTTGAGCAGGCGGGCTGAAAGCATCCTCTTGGTCACCAGGTCCAGGTCTTTCGAGGGGGTGGACTCCTTGTTTTGTGAACGCACTCCCCTGCGATGCTGCTGTGTCAGTGGCTGGCCACACGGACGCTGTGGGCGAGACACGCCCCGACGCCCCACGCCACCTGCACATGGGAGAAACAAACACGATGAGGACCAACTCACGGACAGGTGCACTCATGCTGGATGGCACCAACAAAGATTAATTTAATGTAAGATTAACTCTAATCAGAGTTTAGTAAAACAAGGTTTAGATTGAATTCATCCAGCTTTTTAAATTCCGCAGAGCTCTTTAGCACCATTCGAAATTAGTTTCAATTTAGTAAAGCTTTGATAATTTATTTAAACTGAACTCAAACTGAGTTTAATCAATACAGACAGGCATGTTTATTGAAATCAAAATAAATAGCCTCAATTTGTAAATAAATACATAATCTACATGCTGTCAGCACCTTGTAAGTGTAAGAACGTGGGTGACGGGGCTGTTAACTGTTACAACAACTGCTTTTCTAAAACAAAATATTACATTGTTGCTAGCTAGCTAAAAGGTTGCTAGCTTAACAGTACTTGTGATGGCTGTAACTGTAACTGCCATGTTTGACAGTTGGTCCAATCCTCCTATTTAGCTCCAAAGCAGTTTCCCCGGTGAACCAGTTTCTTGACAAAAATTTATCATCATCATGAAACTCAAGTGGCTGGAGTTTGTTTCTTAGTTTTCTTTAAGGAAATGGATTATTCTGGTCAATTAGTCACAAAAACGCAGCTACTGCAGAAGTTAAGCCCCCTTAACTAGCGGTTTAAAGTTAACCTGAGTTTGCAGTTTGATTTGGAGTTGAAAGTGACTGACTTTAAACTTGAACTTTGTTAAACTTTGGTGCAGTCCAGCCTCAGAATGTCTGATTGAAGCTGAGGAATGATCTAAATCCAATTTAATTTTTAAACACATAATTAGCATGTTGTTAAGAACTTTTCAACCACTCCGATGGAACTAAGTAGGACTACATTTACCTTGCATAACCTTATATTTTTGTGGCAAAGTTCAGGCTAAAAACTGCCCATAAACAATCTTAATCCACGTCTAAAGAAAAGAGGATTTAAGTCTTTCTGCAGAATACGGCCCGTTTAAATCTGCCTTACACTGCCATCATCAGGACACTACAGCACATTGACTCAGTGAGGGTAAAGTTTCATTCATTCTTCTTTCTGTGCTTCATCAGTTCCGTGCTTTTACATACCTGCCTTGAAGAGGGGGCTGCTAGAAATCCTCTTAGCCCGAACCCCTCTTGGAGGTGAAGGGGACGGACTCCTGGAGTGGGAGTATGGCGAGAGCGAGCCCTCTGAAGGAGACTCATTCTCATATTCCTCAGAGTAAAGGGACCGACTACTCCTCCGTCCTTCTCCATCTGATATTTGGTCCCGGTCTGGATCTGAACGCCACGTTCGGGTTTTGGATCGACTCTCAGCAGAGCCGTCCTTTTCATCCTCGTCCTGGCTCTTGTTCCGAATGTTCTTCTTGTGGTCTTGGAAGGAGGATTCTCTAGAATCTTTCTTTGTACTCCGAAACGACTGGCGACTTTGACCGACATCCCGGTTGTCTTCGTAGCGGTCAGTTCTACTTTCAGATTCCATGTTTTTACTTCAAGAAGAAATGCTGTGTTGACTTTAAAGACAAAAGGTGGGAAAAAATCTATCAGAATCTAAACTAGATCAGGATTTTTAACAATAATAGAGGCTTACTTGTGACCTGATTTAACAGATTCTAAAATTTTCACTGTGCAACTCACTTGAATTTTTTTAAACTCATACAAAACAGCTTTAAGAAGCTCAGCCAAGTGGTTTCTCTCTGGTTTTCCGTATTGTGTGTCTTGGTCACTAAGCGACGCACACGAGGTGGAATTTTCCATGAGGCTGAATGATGCATGATATCACTATTGCACGCCACTGCTGCTACATACAAAACATTAACCTGCTCCTGTCCGGCCCGCTGACACAGCCAGATCATCATCTCTGGCTGCTGCAGGCCACGCAGGTACACACATGTTCAGAGAATACAGAGAATGAGCAGAAAAAATAAATATGAAGTGTTCAGGTGCTCTCAGCTGATATTTTAATTCTGCTGACTCGATTACAGATATAATGTTGCATGTTTAAGTTTCATTTTCCTGTATAAATGATGTTATATTGCCAATGTTGTAGGTGCTTTTGGATTTTTCTACATCAAACATTTCCACACATTTGCCTCCTCAAATTTGTGCCCTGTCTTTAAAACATGCTGCACCTTCAGATTTTATTTGCTGTTGTTGTTGTTGTTGTTGTTGTTGTTGTTGTTGTGAGACATCCATCCAACTTGAGGAGCTGGAAGATTAAAATCACAACGCACACTTCGGTGCCACTTAATTAACAAAGCTGTCAGTTATGCTATCTGCCCTCTGGTGCTGCGTAAAAGACGTAACTTACTCACGTTTGTGAGTTATGTCACTCGCTCACCTACGTGTATTTATTTTGATTATTTTTAAATGTTAATGTAAGTGTTTTTTTCCATATTTAAGTATGCTTAAACGGCATTATACTGTTAAATTTCAGGGTCTAATTTGCCTGAGCAATAAAAAGGGGTGTCCTTTAATTTCAGAGTCTTTCTGTGCTTAAAAAAAGGCGTCGATTCAGGCAGTGGAAGAGTTTTAAAGTATCAGTTTGGCACCCGTGTCGAATAAAAGCCAAACGATACCCAACCCTAATTAAAAATACGGTTGGAGACTAATACCGCGGAACTGTCGATTTTTACTAATTTGTGTTGATGGCATAAAGGTCATGAACTCATCTGGCCCTTTGATCAGCTCCCACAGTAAAAGAATCACTGGATGTGCTCGTAGCTATGGCAACAGTGCACACAGCAGCATCACTATAAATAGAAAGGAGCATAATGAGGTGGGGCAGGGCAGAAAGGTCCTCCACCTGAGGACAAACCTGTTCAGTGTCAGTTGTTAAGTAGCTTCATGAAATGTTTTTTCTCCTCTCCACTAATCAGCAGGAATTATAATCAGTGGCATTGTTTTAAATGTTTCTGATGACACAAAGTGATTAGTTCATTTTACTTATCAGCATTAAATAACCTATATAATTCAACTAATAATCTAAATCTAAAGGAGAAAATGACTGGATGCACAACAGTCCTAAATGTCTCCACACTTACCACATGAGTCCCATTACATGCTCATCATCTGCTGTCCTCATCATTCACATCTTCCGCCCTGTGTGACTTTCTCTGGAGCCACTAGCTGTGAAAATCCGTGCAGTCAGCTCACAGGTTACCTGGTGAAAGCAAGCAGCAGACAGTTAGCTATCAAATGTCACAGAGCTAGCCTCCTCCTTATCCTCCCTCTGTGCAGAGAACAGAGAGGATTAGAAGGGCCCATCTGCTCCTGACAGGTAGCTGCACTGCTGTGAGACTGTCTGCAGTGTAAAAGCTACAGAAGCTAACGTTAGCTTAGAAGCTAGTCACACATATCATGCTCTATGGGCCCTTTACTCACATCAACATGATAAAATAAGGTTAAACCAGAGGCTAGAGCGCCGCACACAGCATTTTGTTAACGGTTAACGTTATAGAAGAAAGACTAAACTTAACTTACTGATGTTATCTTATTATGCTAGCATAGCAACGTTAGATCACCATCAACAGGTGAGGTGTGTTCCCGCAGACTTGCCTCTTGATGTCTGCTGGCACCGACTTGTCCGTTTTCCGCGTTTCAGTCGCTCCTTTACATCTCGTTTTTACTTAGAAAACACCAACGTTAGCGGCTAACGTTAGCCACATCACTAGCAAGCTACGTTAGCATGATCTTTAGCTAACGTAGCTGTTGTTTACTACACAAGGCTCTCTTCATGGGAATAAACATCCGTGACTGTCGTTTAAAATGCGCCGTCCTGTAACGCTAACGTTAGTCAGCAACTCAGCAGCGACGCGTATTCTTGACCGTCGGCGATATTCGGATGTTTTTCACGTCCACGCCTTGAGGTTTGACCACCGACGCTGTACCATGGCAACCGCAGAACTCCCTGCAGTACCACCGCACCACCAGAGGGGCGCTGTGGCCCGTTATGTGACGTGACGGGCCTTCTTCGAATCTTTTCAGGTATCAACTTTAAAACAAAAACATTCAGTGGACGGACTATAAATGTGCAAATATACGGATAAACAATAATATAAATTAATATATTTAACAAACAAATATAAAAAATAAATAGAAACATGGCAGGGGTCAACATATAGTTGTTATTGTTATTGTATATTTATTATTGTATACTATTGAATGAGGTCACAGTCTATTATTTTAGCAGCTTTTTTCCCCTAACGTTATAATTTTAACACAAGCTCCAACTTCATCAGCAAATTCACACTTCTCTCTGCAAGAAGTATAAAGAGTCTGATTAGAAAATTCTTTTTTTCAGCTGACATGTCAGCCTTTAAGAAACTAAAAAAAGCACATCCTCCATGGAAAAGCTCGACATTACAGATGATATTGTACAGGATAAATCTACAGATGTTTTTTTTCACAGTTTACGAGTAAACCTATTTCACCTTATTGAACACACAGACTTTGTTTGGGACCTTTAATGTTTATAGTAGCATCAAGGATAATTAATGAAATAAGCTGCTATAATAACAACAAAACAATTTGAACTAGATATATGTTTACATATTCAAAATGTTTAATTTACAAATGCTTTGAGTTTGGATTTATAAATTTCTTCTATGCATTTTGTAGCGCAGAATATTCACATGATCAGCTCCATGTTGTGCAATGCATATTAAAATCACATGCATGTTTTTTTTAAGACAAATGATCAAAAGTCTGTCAGGTCTTATTGGCAGCAGTGCAAACACACACGAGAATGACTTTTCATCCTTTTCATCTTTGTGAAAGTACACGCAGGGCAACTGAGTCTGAACCACACCAGCTGCTGAAAAAGCCCTAAAATTACTCAAATTTGAAGGGGAATCTAAACTCGCTGCTAAGTGACAAACTCACTAAGTAGCTGCAGAACCCTGAGAAGCCACATTTCCCTGTTAGGCACCTGAAACTGGGTGAGGAGGTTACCTGCGACAGGTAACCGGATATCGTCAGAATAAACAGATAACGTCTGACACTGATGGTGTGTGTTTGGAAATATTGAAATGGTGAACTATCCAATAAATACCGACCTAAGGCTAATTGTGCCTAGTCCAGAAAAAAAACATGTTTGTTTATACGTCATAATCTCCCGCTTGAGCAGTCTGGTGGTTGCAGGTTGTTTGTTTGTTTTGTCTTATTTTGAAAGCGGTGACCGGAAGCGCGGTGTCTTGCACCTCTCTCGGTGAGGCGTCACGGCCGGCGGAGGCGCGCACTGTTCACTGTTGTCCGATCATGCCTCAGTTCAAATGTTGGAGACGCGCGTCAGACAGCTTTTAGTTTGAAGGCGGCGCTTGTTTGTTTGTTTGTTTGAGCCTCGCTGCCTCCAGACTGTTTGTTTATTTTGTTTGTTTGTTTTGTTTGTTTGTTTGTCGGCCGTCCGGAAATTCATCTGGGATTAAAATGGTCATCAGGGTTTACATCGCCTCTTCGAGCGGCTCCATCGCGGTGAGTGTTTGCGGATGTTTTCCAGCGTCGTTTGTCGTCATCATGAAGGGATGCTGAGAATTAGTGTGACGGCAAATCTACCGAATGATGCTTCCTGGCATTATGTAATCAGACTGTTTGTACGCTCAGCGACTTCAGAGTTCAGGCAGTGAAAGTGAGCAGCATCACATTCAGACAGACAGGCAGACAGGCAGACAGACAGACATGGTCCTCGCTGGGTAAGATGTATCATGCACAATAAATAAAGCCTGTGCTCAGTTTCCCTGTTGGATTTTTATTTTGTGGAAATACTCTAGTGAATAAGCACAATAAATATTTGTGAAACTTTCCCTCCTGTAGGCAGATTCAGGTTTTTATTAAATTAACAGTGTGCTGGCAGCAGGCTTCATCACCTGTAGCCCGGAAACGACGATCTGTGTCTCTGTGTGATGAAGTCAAGGCGGCACATTTGTTTGCTGCTGTTTCAGTCTGGAGAGCTCAGTTTTAACTTGAAACCATCACCAGGCTTTTGCCCTTTTTCCTGGAATAGTTTTACTCTTGCACGGTGTTGATCAGGGAGGATTTCCTGTGAGGGCCACATCTGAGGATGCACGACTTTAGGGATTTGCCAGTATTCAATATGCTGATTGTCTCCAAACTTGTTCTAACCCATACTGATGCTGATATAAAAGTCACTTTTGCATTGAAAAGAACATCAAGTCTCTCCTGTCACTCTCATTGTCACAGAGTATTTGTTTTTTTAAATAGATGTGAAATGAGACATTTGATTCTACTCAGAAATGATGTAGGCCTATGTATTCTTTTTTAATTATAAACGGTAAAAAAAAAAAATCTGAAAGTATTACATACATAATGTGTCAAACGTATTTTTAACAGTAAAAAAAGAATCAGATGCCTTTTTAAGAGTCACAAACAGCAACAAACCAGGTGACTGACAGTGAGCTCTGTAGTGCATAAGATAAAGACTTTAATGGCGCTCATGCTTTCAAATTAAAATGAATCCTGTTAACTAGACAACAGGTCTGCAGGATGGCCCGTACGCATGGATAATATGTCAGTCACTGCAGAGAAAAAGACATTTTAGTTTTCTTCTGTTTTGGGCGAAATCACGTCACTACGTTGATTTCTAGTCATTGAATTGCGTCATATCGTATCGCTCTAAATGAGCCCATATCGTTCTTGTATCGTGTCACCAACCATGTACCATGATACACAAATTTTCATCGTTAAAATAAACACCGTAGTTCCTGCAAACCACGCGGGCCTGAAGGACTTAATCCAAATATGGAAGAGGCTTGAAAATAATGGTTCGTTGCAGCCACAGTCCCATCGGGCCTCTTGGGAGGAGGTTTGGGAGGCACATCACTTTGAGAAAGCCCAGCTGATACCGAGTACGAGCGGGAAAACCATCAAGCAACACTCCCGCACGAATGCTTCAAGCCTGAGGTAACGGGACCAATGAGTAAGATATTTATTTTATCGTGCTCCGTATCGAGCGGAGGGCAGCGCAGTTTTTGAGCGTTTACAAAGGAGTTATTTTTAATCCTATGACACATAC
>JAQLOL010000010.1:10507123-10521031 GCA_029783665.1 Naso thynnoides
ACAACACAACACAACACAACACAACACAACACAACACAACACCATGCAAAAGCTAAGGCATGCTAAAACTAACGTAAGTAGCTAGTATGACATCACAATATATCAACATCTTTGTGATTATTTATCAGTTTGTGGAAAATTCACGTTAACAGCCACGCCCCTCGTCCGTCTGTAAAGCCCGCCCCATATAAGATAAACGGCTGCGTATGGCCCGTCCGGTTTCCGGACAGGTGGAACCAGCCGTGAACGAGAGGGTTCGCCGCCCACTGTGACAGAGCAAATTATTGGCGAAGTGAATGTTTGTGGTTTACCGGGCTAATGGTGATCAGCAGTTCATGAGAAAATTAAACTGGTTTTGGGTCAGGACGCTCTGAGGGAAGTCAATATGTGATTATTAATTACTGACTAGAAGGGGAATAAATCAGTTTATACTTCTTTCTGCTCTTTTTCAGATAAGTTCATTTGTTGAACTATTTTGTTTGGTGTATTTACTTCTTAATAATTTTTTCTGTTCGAAATAAAATAAATAATAATTTATCAGATCATTAATCAGATTATCTGTTTGTCGGAGGAGGTGATTTGATCCTTTTGGTCTGTGGCCGCCTCATTCAAACTGATCAGAAATGTCGGCGGAGACAGGAAGTGAAAACTTTCTGACATGGATTTCAGAGAAAAGACGACGCTGATCTGCCGCCGCAGCCAGAAACCTGCAACTCTACACTCAGCTCTTCCTGTCACTTCCTGCTGAGTCAGTCTGTGAATGTAACTGGCTGTGCACAGACCTCATTATGAATGGAGCAATGTTTTTCACTCTTTCTGCTCACAGCTCCATCCAACACCGTCACTGCAGATTGATGCTTCACCTTATTTTATAGTAGTGTTATTGATTAGCACTGTGCTTGTCAGTGGTGCATAAAATTAACACCGTGTTATAGGGCCATGGATTTCTGTCAGCCCCTGACAAGATGGCCCATTATTGGATGACTGCTCCTAATTTGTTTTTGTTTATTTAGAAGTATAAAGTAACATTCGGCGGGCCCCAATAATAAGTCTATTACATGTCAGTCCATCGATAGCCACTAATCTTTGCTGCTCCTAATTACATCAGGATCCTCAGCCTAAATTAACCAATCTTTACCTAATTTCAACCGCTTCATGCTGCGAGTTACCAGACTGCATTTGTTTTAACGCCTGTTTGCTGAATAGCAGTTTCTACTTCTTTACACTTCACTTTCAAACCTTGTGAGTGGCGTTTGATAAATGCATATTGTAATGTTGTGCTCTGCACAAGCACCGCACCTTACCCGCATCGCTGAGGCTCTGATGGCTCCCACGGATGTCCTGGGAGGTTTTAATGAGCCGCTGCAGAGCCCTCCTGTGCCGGGTCGCGGGCATCTTGTGTCTCTTTGGGATGTTTCCGGTCAGAATGCTTTCTCCTCTGTAAGAGTTGGCAAGAACTGGACACAATCATTTTGCTTTCTTGAGTTTTTGTTTTGTTTTGTTTTGTTTTTTAAGGAAAAAGAGGGTTTTCTGGTTTGAAGATGTATGATGTCCACGACAGGTTCTTTGTGATGTTGATTGCTGGAGACCTAAAACTAGGTATTTTCAGTGGCTGCATTTACACTACAGGTCTTGATGCCCAGTTCAGATTTCTTGCCTGTATCCGCTGTTTCTGATTGTCTGCTTACATCTACTTTTAACAGTGACCCATATCTAATATCTGCATTTACATTTGGTGGTGGTTTTGCTCTTTGAGGGTTTAGATTCTGACCTGGAAAAGGAAGAAAAGGAATTGACGCTGAAACTACAGTTAACAAACAGCCAGCTGCAGGGGCAGTGCACCGGCCCTGTAGCCTGAGCACTCAAAACCGCGCTCTCAACACTAAAACCTGTTTCTGTACAAACCCTGTGTTACACCTGCACCGTCCCTTCACCTTCAAGCTCTGACAACTACACAGCTGGGCTCCATTCAAACTCATGCAATCTTTTCAGGTTTTTGTCATTTTCAGGCCGGTTCTGTGGATTTTGGGCTCATCATAGTTAAAAGTTGAGTCTGCGGCACTTTTAAAAGTGATGCTCGTTATTCGGCGAGGTTTGAAGGAGGTTTACGTTCTTTACCTTTCCAAAATCAAACACTGAAAAGTGTAACGTGATGCTCTGGGCTGAACTGTTTGCCCATCCTCATTACCTGTCGAACCCCTCACAGTTTAACAAGCACAGCTAACATCACATGTGCTTCGGTAGCCCTTCAATAAACATTGAAGCCATGTTACATTGTTATACATTGATATTAGCTGCTTAATTTGAGTTAACGTTACTTTGAGCTATTGAGAGCGCTAGCAAGCCTGGCCAGCTAAGCTAAAGTCTGTGGCTGCAGTCGGGAAATAGCAGCTCTCGACAGTCTGCAGCATTTAACCTGAACTCAAACCCAATCAAGAAGTCCATCTTTACTTTTAACATTAATATACAAAGAGACATGTCCTCCACTTGTCCTAAACAGGTCCTAACTTGTTACAAGGGTCCTTGTTTGGTTTATGAATGAAGTGAAACACAAGTTGAAGCAGCTGCACTGTGATCTGTAGCTTTAGCATGTAGCTTTATGTTCATAACTAACCTGTTGTCACTGCTGAGTCACTTTGACTTCCTGTTTTTATCACTCGAAGGCTTATTGCAGAGCTTCTGTCTGCTTCTGTCTCAGACCATAATTCTCTAGGGAGCGCAGTTAGTGACAGTGAGTTTAATGCTAGCTCCAATAGCTTGACAGACATAGCAACAGTAACTAAGGGGGGCGTGGCTGAGGGTCACTTCTCCAGCCAGTCTCCAGAGATCCTCTGTTCTCTGTGTTACTCTCTTTTGGTTGAATGCAGGAGGATATTTTTCTTCAAATCATTTCAGCGTTTTATTTTTATGACCAAACTGGTTTTTGTACAGATAAGTTTAGTGTTTCTGTCACTCTCTTCCAAAACAAGTGCTTGCACTGAACAGCATCTTTGCGACAGAAAGCAGTACCACTTTTGTCCACGCACGAAAGCAACACAAAATCAAAGTTCCTGGGAGAGGTTTTAAAGTCCCGATTAAATGTTAGTTAGAGCGTCTTTACTTTCTGCCACAAGACAAATTTCTAAGTGACAGTTCTGAGAGAGACTTAAAATTAAACCCATTATTATCCTTTATTACAGCAAATACAGAGTGAAACAGAGCTGCAGTGCAGACAAAACTGTGGAGGATTGTTGGCCTCCACCTTCACCTTCATTCAGATCAGGAAATGGAAAATACAGAGTTTTCTAGTTGCCATAAATCACCAAGAGACAGATTTTGATTTTTCATTTAAAAAAAAAGCAAAAACAGTATGAATACAAGTTTTGAATTTATTTTGAAGATGGAAACCATGAGGTTGAGTTTTTATACATGTACTATGTTAAGTAAGTAAAGCCAGTATTTCTGATTGATGAACAAGCCAGAATGCTGCGGAGTGGGTTCGATCAGTCACTGCTTGCCAGTTCATGTCCTCCGCTTTGCACACTCCTCTGTAATCCCATCGTAATCCAGTTTCATGGTTGGGGCAGATTATCTGCTCTGCCTGCCGTCACTCTCACTGGCCAAGGTAATCCAACATTACTCTGCAGTGTCATGGTCACTGAATGATATTAAAAGCAGCAGCAGCAGGACGCTTGGCAGGGATGTTTACAGCCATCCTTCACACATGGAGAGATTGTGTAACGCTCGACATCCTCATTTTATTTTGTCTTCCCCTGCAGGACTATGAAGACTTCTTCCAGTCGAAGGAGAACAACACTGTGTTTACATTCCTTGGGCTCAGTTCCCAGCCCTCAGTGAAAGTAAGGGAAAGTATACAGACTTTTCTGGCAGCGCGTTCAATAAACAGATGAATTTACAAGTGAACAAACCGCTGTCTCTGCGGTGTAAATCAAACAGCCAATGAGGTTTGCCGTCAGTTCCAACTTCCTCAAACACAAAACACTGCACCGTCTCTCACCAGTGCTGGATCAGCAGCTCTTCTTTCTGCAAGCTGACACATTTGATCTCTAACTTATTGGTATTTTATGCACATCTGTTTGGTAGAGTAAGAGGAGTCTAAGAAAAGCAGCTAGGTTCAGCGGACTTGTCTCCTTCCCTAAATTTGTTTCACAAACATCGAGATTTATGCGCTCTGTTTCCCAAAGATCCTCTTATATTTCAGATATTCATCAACCAATGGACAGAATTCATCTTGGTCGGGAAAACAAACAGTACACAGCAGAGAAACCTTAATCTTTATATTGGAACAGGGCTGCAGCTATGTTGGTGATTTTGAAAGAATACAGTAATAACTTACCATTAATGATGCAATTGTCAGACATCATATTTGATTTTCCGCCCGGTCGCATCCTTTTCTGTCTCTGTTCCAGGGGCTGATTAGATGACTAAGTTAAAACAGATTCAATTACAGTACCTTCAAATCAGCAGGATATTGCAGATAGATTCAGCTTTAAAATGCTCATGTTTCATATTTAACAGAGATCTACTCGTGTATATCTAAACCAAAACCTAATTGTTCCGTCTCTTTACCTTTTTTCCCTGATTTCCAGGATTCTGAGTCATAGCTTTGATCAAGCTACCATCATCTGACGTCCAGGGAACTTTAAAACATGAGGACAAAAACTGCATCGCTTCCTGTGTTTCTTCTGTTTCAATGCCAACATGTTGCCGGACACGAGACCCCGACGGATTCACCCTGTACGACTCTTTAAACAACATTCCGCAATCGCATCCGAGTGTCTGATTCTCAAGAGGCTGCACAGAAGTAATCAGAGAAAAGGGGGTCAACGTTTTAAAGGATGCATTTGTGTTTGACGCACTGTGACAAAAACAGTTAGTAGCATAAATTCTGCACAAACTAGAGGACTTTGTAGCAGCTTTTGCTTCAGTAAATCGGTTGCTTTAGGTCAGTCGACAATGCAGTGGACGAGGAAGAACTGATCGAGCACAAGCCACCAGAATACACACCTGCATTGTGTGTGTGCATGCCTGAGTTTTGTGTGTGTCTCAATCAGCAGCTGTTAATGAAGGCTGCATAATGTGAGGGGACCTGAGAGGCAGCACTTAGTGCAGCCTTAGACAAAACGAGGCCAAGCCATCGTGTCTGGCTATGAGAGGGTGTGTGTGTGTTTCAGTGTGTGAGAGTGAGGATGCAATCCCCACGGTGACAGTGACACTGCAGCTCAACGCAAAGCAGATGAGACCAAATGCTCAGATTCCTGACACACACGAGGGGTAAGGAGTGTAACATCATTGCCAAAATGCCAGCATTCATAGTTGCTTTTTGTGATGTGGGGGTTGTATGAAGCACGTATGCCTCGTCAGCGTCTGACCTGTCGTAGATAAAGATCAGCTCGCCCTCTGTCTGGAGAGGCAGCACGATTTGAAGGAGCAGAGTCGGGTTTTCTGGCACAACCTCTCCAACTGCCAAGGTGCACTAAGGATGAAAAAAGTCCCTAAGAAGTGAAAAAGCTTCAGCAACACTTGTTGGTAACAGAACAACTTTGTTTGACCAATGCGTGTCAACTTGTGGCCTGAGACCCTGATGAGGGCCACAGAATAAAGTGCTGAAGCAGCACGATTCATCGGCAGGAAACAGAGCGCAGCACTGCCGTAAACAATACCAACAGCAACACGTCTGTCAGTCAGCAACAAGACCACCCACTCAACGCATGTATGTCCCTTTATGTGAACGCCACACTTTTAAAATTATTTAGCAACTTACATTGTCGTCAGACAGCCATTTCCTTTGGGATTACATTTCCTCAGCTGCACAATGTCCGCACAAGGGGTGTAACGATACATCAATTCACTGATGCATCGATTTATATTTCTATGATCCAACTACATCGGTAGCTAAATGGCAAATCGTCCTTCTAGTGTGACTTATATCGATCTAAAATCATTATTCAAAGCAAAAATCAGTCGTAGATATTAAGAACCGGTGCCTTGTATTTAGCTTGTCAGATGTCATGTGGATGTATTTTTCACAGTTATAATGGTAAATAGATGTAAAGGTTACTCCAGTTCATTCTCTGACGTTCTGCTCGTGTGTGTTGTGTCAGCAGCGTCTCTTCAGATGATGGTGGATCGCGGCAGGAAGCAGCAGGAGAACGAGAGATTTTCAGTCGGCGTTTGCGTCCTCACAGACGGAATCGAGGCCTTGAACTGAATGTTTGTGGAGTTCAGTTTGTCAAGCTTTTCCACTACAGAGAAAAGCCTTTTTCCTCTTTTTTTGGCAACAAAACTTTACTATATCGATTTGTAGTCTTTGAATCGTATTGTATCGTATCACTCTAAATGAGCCCATATCATTCTTATATCGTATCGCCAGCCATGCATTGTAGTACGCATCGTATCGTTGTTAAAGCTGGTCTGTTTTCCTGAGCACAACCCCTGGTAGTTCCCAAAGGAAACGGCTGTGTGACAACAATGCAAAGTGCCAAAATATTAAAAAGTGTAGAGCACAGGCAAAGGCACGTACATGCTTTAGGTGGATGGTCTTGTTGGTGGCTTAAACACATGTTGCGTTTGGTGCTGTTTACAGCAGAACTATGATCTGTTTCCAGATGCTGCACCACACTGCTTCTGCAGCCAGAGGGCGAGCTGATCGTTATCTAGTGCAGGTCAGGTTCTGACTGGGTGTAACTCATACAACCCCACACCAAAGAGACGAGCTATCCCTTTAAGTTGAGTAGTTGCCTCCATTAAAATATATCGTTTTTGTATCATTCCACTGCCAACATTGGCGTTATTTGATATATATTTCTTATTGTCTACAAATCCAATAAAAAGACCAAAAGCAACAGTGTCTCTCAGTACATTCTGTCTTTGGAACCATTTATTATTAAATAATGATTCCTTAAAAATACAAGTTTTTTAGTGTATCATTTTATTTTATAAAGGCCTTGAGGTTTCTCAAAACAGTGAATTGTAGTTTGAGGCAAATGTAACAGGAATTAAAAAGTGCATTAGTTTGGTTAAGCCATAGAGCAATACATAGTAGGTGCTCTATTACAGCAGTAAGCTGTGTGTGCTTCATTATTAAGAAGATACGTGGCTAATTGTGTTTGGCGAATAGCAGATTACAGCAATTAAAGCAAGTTTGTCTCTATTTTTCACCTGCGTGTTATTGTTCAAGAAATACTTCTGCAAAGAACGTTCACCTGAGAAAGCAATAAAAATGATACAGTCGTTGGAAAATGACATTTTAAGTCTGCCAGTAAGTAAGTAAGTGGCATCTTTTCTTTCCATCCTCTCCACTGTTGCCAAGTCCTTGCTCATGTTTGAGTTGCTTCCAGTTTCGGCACCAGTAAATTATAATGTGATCTAAAGCTGCTCTACATGTAAGCTGGAAAGGAAAAAAAGGATGAGAATACAGTGTAAACTAGAGTTTAAAGAGAGGGACAACAAACGAAATAAAATGCAAACCAGAGCAAAACAGGAAGAGGAGGCTGCAGTGGAGTTGCTTCTTTAGGAGTCTCATGCTACAGCTAGCTTGATTTTCAGAGGTTGCCCACTCCAGCGTTAACTAGAAACGCAAGACAAAGGGAACTTTCTGTGGAAGCCGAGAGCGGCCTTGGTTTGTACTTTCTTTTTTTCATTCTGTTTTCTCGAGATCACAAAGTCATTCAGTTATCATGGGATAACAAGGCTCGTTTTGCCGTGATAATGGATTAATTTATCAGCTGGGTTTTCACCACATGATCAAAAGTGATCCCACAGATTTGACCCATCGAGATCACACTGCAGATCTTCACAGATTCAAACTTCCGCGATCAGTAACTCACAAGTGTTAGAAAGTAAAGGACACCTCTTTCTCACCGTGGTAACACAAACAATGACCTAATGAAAAGCAACAGAAATATTCATGTAGTCTTTTTTTTCACGTATGCTTGACTACATGGAGAAATCGCAGTGAACATGGCGACGTGGTCAAACTCTCCCACAGTGGGTCTTCATACTTTGAAGAATTTAAGAAACTTTAAAATCTCTGTATCCCCCAACCTGGCTGCCTCCATCGATGCATCGAGGTCCTGATTGGAAAAAAAGTGGGAGTTGGGGGTGGGGGTGGAAAAGAAGCAGAGAGACAAAACCCCCAAGGCTGTCATACAGATATTCATTAAAGAACCCCTAAAACACTTTTTTCAGCTGACGACTGATGCGTGTAAGTGTGTGGTAGCGTTTTTGATTGATTCAGGTCTAAATCTTGACATTTTATGTTTATTTGCATAGTGACTGCCCTCTACTGGTTGAAACCCCGTTACTGAAAACAAATTTTGCTAATCGATCATGGGATTTGTGATGTGTCCAGTGGTCGCTTTCATCACCAACCAAGCTCTGTGCCCTGCCCGCTCCAAAAAACACAATGACTCATGATTCGGAAGACTGTGGCGTGAGGAGACATGCCCAGTCACTCTAGCGTTACTCACCCTCCCATACATTACCACGACCACATCCAACGAACATGTAAACACCGCCATAAAAGCTAAATCCATGCTCAATCTGACCTCCTTGTGTGAAGCTCTGCTCTGCTGCTCACACACTCGAGTGAGTGTGGAGATTGAGTCCCGCTTCGATGTGAGTCGTGCACGTGCTAAAGAGTCCGCTATCTTGAACTGTTCGCCACAGCCACTCCACGTGGACAGATCATATGTCACAATCTGAGTTTTATGTTACAAGTCTGGCAGAGTTGGATATCATTACCATCTCTATTATCCATTTTCAATTTATTTTATACATTTTTATTGTACTACATCTATTATTTATCTACTTTTTAGACTTGTTCTTGAGTTTGTGCTTGACTAGTGCTTGAGCTTTCTAAGATTTTCACTATAAGTTGTATTGTGCATACAAAGGAGTTTGTTTGGTTTGAGCTCCGACAACTGGCTCAATGTTTGCAGCAACGAAACGTCAACTGGCAAGAAGTTGGGTTGGCTAATCACATAGTGGTGAGTACAAGCGCACATTTCTGGTGGATTACTTTGTAATGTGAATGAATTTTTGACTGCTGAAGTTTTGATCATCATGACCAAAGATTGTCACCGTGTTAACTTTCAAATCTGGTCTTTGAGCATTGCGCTGGTGTCTAAATCAAAGGCAGAACATCAAGAAATCTTTTGGGAAAAGTCTTGTGGGATTTCTAGTTGAAGAAATAGGATAGTTGTAAAGATTTTAATTTAAAATAAAACCCTCTTTCAGCAGTAACCTGTTTGGGAATGTCAGAGTAAAAATTGTGGTCTGCGAATGGCAAATGAGCTGTTTCAGTGGATGCAGTAAGGACGGTTGTAGTTGCCCCAAAGGACTGCATTGCAGCAACCGCAGTCATGCTACGGTGTGCTCTGAGGCAATCGACTGGAAAATTTACAAAGTTTTCAGTTTTCAAAGTCCAGAAATTCCCCTTTAGGCTGAGGCATTTTTCAGTCAAAGCGAAGTCTGGAAGGAATGCTGTCAAAGCCCTCCAGAGGCAATGCAGTGCATGTGAGTGAGAATTTAAGGAAGTCCGAGCAAACAACGTTTCCCACAGAACAAGAATAAAAATGTGGCGGTTGTTGCCTGAAGGGGGGTTGGGGGTGTGGGCGTCTAGTGTCAGACCTGTCTGCAATAGATTAGTCTGCGTTGCTAATGGTGATACGATTAAGCTAACAAATCTTCGACTTTTAAGAATGCAGTTAACAGTTTCGCTCACATTGAGCCGCTGCTACCAACTTCTTGTCAGCACACACGCTTTTTTCAACTCTCTGTCAGGGCCCGTTAGTCTGTCAAGTTGTCTGGATGACCTGCATCAGGTTCAGTTTAGTTCCGCTTCATCTTATGTGTACTTCCTGTTTTATTCTGATAGTCTGTGTTTCTCATTCCCCACGTCCTGTCAAGTTTCCCTCCTGTGTGATTACCTCCCTGCCCTAATTTGTGACACCTGTGTCTCATTGTCCTCTCCTCTTTGTGTACTTAAGCTGCGTTCGCTCTCCCTTCTGTGCCAGATCGTCTGGTCTGTCTTCAGTGAGCCTTCCAGCCTCTTCCCTTGAGCATTCCTTGTGAGTTTTTTCCCGTGTCTTTGACCTGGTGCTTTTGTTCTTAGTTTAAGAGTATAGTCTAGCGTTTTGGAACATCCACCTGAGTACTAGGGATTTTCTGGCACCTGTGGGCTGAATAAACGGCTTTGTTTCACCTTAACCCCCATGTCTGACTCTACATCTGTGGGTCCAGCCTGTCTCAGTGTCTGATCGATACACTCTCGTCCCTTTAACTTTAACTAGCAGCCAACGTTACTTTACAGCCCCCCTCTGAGACGACAGGATGCTCCTCTTCATTGGTTTTAGTGACAGACTAAAAGCCACATTGCCACCGACTGTATCGGGAGTATGACATCATGCTTTTCACTGGTGTGCTGTCTTGACTGAGCGAATGGGATGCGTAGCTCCACAAATAGAAAATTAATATTTGGCGCAAATGTTCTATTTACATCAGAGTTAATGTTTTCATGAATCTTATGACTCGATGAGTCCTTTTCAGATGTTTTGGGTTATGATAATGTTGATGTTGGTTGTATTGATGGAATGAGGTTTTTCCAAAATGAACTGGTATCAATTAAAGGAATTCCAACAACCACTAGAGAGTTTTTGGGAATATGAATAAATGTCTGAGGAAGTCTTAAAAAAAAATCAAAAATTAATAGGCTTGATTTAGATTAAGATACACAAGCCTTAAAATACGTTCACATTAAAATCTGGTGAAAGTTTGTATTTTCCAAAGAGAGGAGCAGAATAGTCAAACCTTCAGAAAAACTAAAAAATCATCATGAGTTGAGTGAATGAAAGGTAACAAGTGTGTGAATGATTTCAGTCGGAATTTCGTCAGTTTTTAACACACTGACAGGCAATGAAATGTCTTACTTTTGCAGGTAATTGTAGGTAATTGTAAGACTGAGCCCACAGTAGATATTCCCAGTGGATATCTGAGGTGGCTGTGCGTTTTGGTCTCCTGCAATCTGCTTCATCAAAGTCTCGTTTGCTTTATTTCCAGAAACCTCCAGAATTTTGAACTCGATATTCGTGCTTTTCAACAATGAGCTGAATTCTATCTTTTGCGTGAAGTTCTAAAGAGGAAGGGACATTTTAGTCAAAGTTTGCAAAAATGTGAAATACTTTTGTGGCCCTCTGACCTCTGACAGTCTTTTGTAATAAACTCTACAGTCCATAAAGAGCAGCCACACAATTAAAAAGTAAAGACCATACACACAGAACGTGAACTTTCCTTCACATATTTCGTTAAATGATGCCATAATGTCAGTGTATTAACAATAGGGCTATGACTTAAGTAATAAAATGAGGCAAGCCAGACTGCACACTGCACCTGTGAGTTCGTCATTGCAAAGAACGGTTTGATCGTCATTTCTACTGTTTTGGACATCCGGATGTAAAAACAAGCAGGTTCGCAGAAAGACAGACAGAAAGAAGTGAAGACACAGAGAATATTTCAGTGTCCTAAATGCATTTCAACCTTACATAAGCTGAAAATCTTGTTGTGACATCAGTGGTGAGCGCGGTCACATGAACCTTTCATTAAAAAGAAGCGACTGAGCAAACAGACATTTGGATGGAAGCGGTCCGCCCCCTGCGTGTTCAACATATTACGAAGTGAGAACAGACTGACACATTACGGTCGACTCCCGGTCCGGGCCTCCAGTCTGTGGACTACAGTCTCTCTCCCAAACACCCACACTGAGGGTCCTTATTAAATTTTCACGGTTGGGTGGCTGACTGACTTCTTTATGCTACACATGACGGACACACACAAACAGATACACCCTTACTTTCCATACCTCCAAGTGTTTTGCCATGAAAAGACACTTACTTTCATTTGTAGGGGACATAAAACGTCATGTACAGCCGTCACTGAACACACTGACAACATTTCAGAGTTGTAACCTCATCAATGGTCAAACTGTGTGATGACTTGTTGTGAGTGTCTTGTGAATGCACACTGAGAAGGCTGCTGGGACCACAGACTCACTAAATCCTCTTTATGTCTCACTTCTCTGACAGTTTTTATAACATGCTCATGAGACTTATACTCAGAGCCACTGTATTTGTATTTTACAAACAGCAGGTAACAATATTTAAAGCTATTTTTCCTGTGTATTTTTTATTTTTTTTACTAAACTTTAAAAAAAAATGATTACAAGGAACTTTTAAGTATTTATGAAACAGTCTTATGATTCCTCTGATGATTGTAAATTTCCTGCAACAGCAAACAAGACCCTCACCAAAAAGATGACTATTTTTATGTATATGCGTATGTATAACATTTACAGATCTGGCACAACCAAATCAAATGAAAGGCAACAGAAACATTAATGCAGTCTCTCTCTCTTGTTTGTTTGTTTGCTTTGTTGCATGGAGAAACTGCAGTGAACATGGTGATGTGGTCGAGTGTGCTGTTGCTTTTAAAGTTTACGAAACTTCTCCAATTCCTCGACTGCCTCCTCAAATGCAGCGAAGTTCTGAAGGGATAAAAGAGGGTAAGGGTGGAGAAGAAGCACATTTTAATTTTATTTCATGTTCATGCCAGATGCTTTTGTCTTACTCTAAGATTCATCTAGATGTTTATCTACGTATTACAGCTGTTCTGGAGCTCAGCACACATTATTTTCACTCTAGATCCTACTGTGCACAGAAACACTTGATTTGATTTAATTGAAAATGCTGTGCTCTCTCAGTTTGAGAATACAAATAAATCTTTGAGCATTGCATTGGTGTCTTGCTCCAAGAAAAGTCTCGTCTCTCTCGGAATTTCCGGTTTGAGGGAAAGGGCATTTGAAAGAATTTTACTCTTACGTGAAGCTGTCTCTGTAGTGATCTCTTTGTGTTTGCCAGCATAAAAATTATAACCTGCGAATGGAAAATGAGCTGTTTTAGTGGATGCAAGAAAGATGGTTGTAGTTGCCCTAAAGGACCGCATTTCAGTCACTGCAGCCACGTCACAGCTCACCCTGAGGCAGTCGGCTGAAAAAATTACAAAAACTTAGTAAGCGCTGTTATTCATTTAATGTTAAAAACGTAATAACGGGGCCCAGGTTTTAAAAGTCAAGAAAATTCCCCTTTATGCTGGAGCATTTTTCAGTCAAAGCAATGTCTGAGAGGAATGCTGTCAAAATCCTCCAGAGGTAATGTAGTGCATGAGTGAAAACTTCAAAAAATGCTGTTTGGGTAAAGCGATGTTTTGACTTAACTTGTTTTAGTGTAGAAAACACTGATTCACTACAACATTTTAAACTGAAAGACTTCTCATTTCATTCGACAACAACAACAGAATACAATACATCCCATTCAGGTATGAATGTGCTCTCCTTCACGTCTGCAGAACCTTTATTTTTTTTTCCCCTGTCGTCTCTGCCTGGACGACACAGATTTAGTTGTAGCTGCAACGTGAGTGACATTAGTTTGGCTAAAAAAGATCAAAGTGCAGCCACTAAAACTTCTTCTGTTATCTTAAGTTCATTCTGCTGCAGTCTGTGCACTGCCAGACTACTGCAAACCTTTGTTTTAGCATGAATGAAACTGCTTTCCCCGTCTGCACGAGCGAGCAATGCAGAAAGTATGTTTGGGCCTTAACTAGTTATATTTCACTAGCAAGAACCACGCCACAACGATATGATGATTAAACGTTTAATGGTTGAGGAGGTTTGAGTTATAACAAAGGTGTTTATGATGTGGAGATGAGGTCGCTTCGGCTGCTCGGGGAGGATGATGTGGTTGTCGAGCAGAAGGGGACTCAGTGTGGGGTCCCGTCTCAGCTGATCTCTGCCCGGCCAGACGCTTAACCCCAAGGCAGAACCTAAAAATGAGATGAGGGAGAGGCGTGTGCCGG
>JAQLOL010000010.1:10553013-10564010 GCA_029783665.1 Naso thynnoides
ACCATCAGAGCCTGAAGTTCACTTCCTGTTGCCGCTGAGCACTGAGCAGCCACAAATTAAAGAAATTCATCCGCAGTTTGACTTCTAAAATTATGTTACCAACACTCAAATTCATCTCAATAGACTGTCATATTCGACCTGCTTTGGGAGCACGGTGGAGTGCCACCTGAAAGAGGTCTGAGAAATGTTGCTAGAAAAGCTTTGTCAGCAAATTCCTTGCATACAGCGTGCCTATCAGGTGCTCCACTCTTGCTGATGTATGACACATTTTTCTAGTTTTTTTTGGTTCGCACATATCATGAAAGAAATTCAAATTTTCAGCTCAAGAAGCAGAGTCACACCGCTCATCAGTGTCACTTCTGGCTGAAGAAGTCACTTGAATCAAGGGTGGGCCCTGCTGCTCACCATGTCCTTCCTGTTCTGTTGCCGTAGCCACATTAGGATAACTGCCGAACACATACGAGAAGTTAATACTGAGAGTATTTTCCTACAGATGTGCTTCAGAAGTGTGGCTGGGGCAGCTGTGCCTCTGTGGTGTGACCGACACTTAAAGAGGCTAAAATGGGAGAAAAGTCAGGAAGAGAAACTGAGGCAGGATCCATTTACAGGACAGACAGGAAGAAGGACTGATGATGTTTACAAAGTTTCAAAACTCAACTTTTCAACATCACACCTGAGTTACATGATCTCCTCTTCAACAGAGGACCTGAAGGAGGACGGATGACACAAACACACACTCACCTTTCACGCAGTGGGATGAAAACAGTGAGGTGGCATCACACCCGGCGCCGTGTGTGTGTGTGTGAGTGTGTGTGTGTCTGGAAACTGAATGTTCAAACTGAACGACTTCATTGTCACTGAATGAATCTGGAGCTTTTATCAGTGGAGCTGCTCACTCGAAAGTCGACAGCTCGGTAACGACGTTACTTCCTTTGTTAACTTACTCAAATACTTAAGTACTGAGCTCTGAGGTATTTGTACTATGTTTGATTATTTCTGTTTTTGCCACTTTATACTCCAAGCTAACAATCCAGGGGAAATATTGTACTTTTTGCTGTACTGCATTTATTTTCAATTTTCATATTCAGGTTGAAAACATAAAATCAGCAGATTAAAGATGATGCATTATTGTAATTAAAGATAAATTCATGTTATCCAGCAGGATCTTAATAAAACCAGCCCCACCTTCAGCAGCTGAAATATTTGAGTTATGAACCCGATGATGATTCAGAATTATACATAAGCACATATTTCTGCATTCATGAAATGTGAGCTTTTCCTCCATCACTGCTGGAAGATGTTTGGACTGTGAGGACAAAAACTGTGTTGACTCTTAGAGAATCGTCCCCCTGGTTTCTGCTCAAAGCTGAACGTGGACGTTCACAGTGTGAAGAGCAGCAGCAGCAGCATGTTGACTCAGACTGTGGAGGCTCGTCAGGCCTGCAGGTTAAAGGGTGACAGACCACACAGAGAGGACGACCACTTCACGACCACACACACACACACACACACACACACACACACGCACTGACATGACAAAAACTCACAAACATTCAGTGTAATCTGAATCTCATTAGTCTGAGGGGTGACGATCTGTTCTCTGCCCATCACAACATTAACTGCTGTAACACACAACCATGAGTGTGCACTGCTACACACACACACACACACACACACACACAAATAAGATATACTTACGACTTTGAAGGATTGACAGTAACCCTCAGGCTGCATCACTAAACATGAGTTTAAAGCCTCTGTTTCACGTTTGTTTTGAGACAAACATCATGTGACATTCATGTGCACGTGCTACATGTCCCCTTTAGGCCTCCGTATATGTGGATTGGTACATAATGATGCAAACTTTCTCATATAAAAGATGTGATCAGATAAATAGATCAATGCATCTTTTTACAGCTGAAATAATCACATATGATCAACAAAACTGTTTCCAGCTGTTTTATTTCACGTAACTGAACATTTGGGGTTTTCAGACTGTTTGTAGGACAAAAGTCGAAAAATGTCGCCATGGATACTACGAAAAACCTGGGCATTTGAATGAGTTTGGCACAAACCTCACTGAAATATACTCAACTTGTACCAATATTATTCACTTAATCTATTGGTCTCTTTGCATCTTAACATGTTTTGATTGTTTCAGGTCACAGAGTGAGACAAACGGGGTGTCATAGTTCAGTGTAATCTGATTACTGCATCCAGTGACACAAATGGCTGAGAAATCAAATCAAAAAGTCAGAGTTTCGTCAAATGTTTGTTTTTGAAATGTAGTTTTACTTAAAGCAGCACTGACTTAAAAATATAGAGAAAAAAAAGAGATGTGACTCTTGCAATCTTAAACAAAAACAAAAAAAGAACAAATATACTTAATTTGTTAATGACAGCACAAGTTTTAATCAGTGTGAGGGTGGGCTCACTGTGTTTTTACAGAGATTGTCTTCAAAGAGGGTTTACAGGGAGGACGACATGAGACAGACAGGCCATCCTGGAACACACACACACACACACAGAAAAAAACTGAAAAAAACTGAAAAAATTACAAGCAACACAAAAACACTGACAAATAAATAAAATTTATATTCAATTTACACATTTCTTAAACAATAATACATAAAGGACATTACTCATTCACTTGCAACACACACACACACACACACACACACACGCACACACACACGTCTTTCCAGAGTAGCTTAGGTTTCACTCTGTGATTTCATAGTAACAAAATGGCCTTTAAAAGGACCAAACACACGCTGAACACAGAGCAATCCCACAATCCTCTGCTCTCAAATCTTACTTGAGCCTCTAATTCCCAGTTCCAGAAGAAACTGGGATGAAAATGAAAACCAGTTCTCCTGTGTGGTTGATAAGGAACACAAACAAATTTCTGATCAGTGAGTCCGAGGTGAGAGACATGTTGATGGATCGTCTGCTCTGAGCAGAGGGGCGTGCGAGTGTAACAGCAGCAGGTTTTAGTGATGATGACATTTAGTCAGTGTGACAGTGATCATCTCCATACACATGATATCTGCGTCATCACCACTATTCCCTCAACACGGAGAAACAGAAGACGCAAATCTGTGCAGGGTTGAACATCAACACAAACAAAACAACCTGATCACTGCATAAACATGTCACTTGCAGTTTGCTTTCAGTACATATTTGATTCTAAAATTTCATAAAGTGCTAATCTGAGTCTAAAAATAACATAACATGGTAAACAAACAAGTCTCAACAAGCACACAGGATCATTTAGAGTTGTTGGAAAGTTTATCTGATGACTTTAGGTGGAGGCAGGCTAGCACTTCCCATTGATTACCAGCGTTTGAGCTAAGCTAATTAGCGGTGGGCGAGCTCTGCCCGTCTCTTCCTTGTTGCTGCACACACAGTCGAAAGAAACAGATCTATCTTCTTGTCTGGAACTGGAGGGAGGCAAATAACAGAAAGAAAAAAAAAGTTGCTGTATTCCTTTAAGCCAGTCACAGCGCATGGTAGCTTGTTTGCAGCCTGTGACAGAAAGTCCAGAGCAAAGCAGAGGTCCACAGAGCAAATGCTGCAAGAGCACTTGTAAGGCTTATTGGGAGGTTGATGCCTCAGTCATAAATCCACCATTTGGCCATTAGTGGTAATTTTTTTTAGGAGTGTTCATCATCCTTCATTTAATCAAAATCAGACCGATGTAGCCCCAGCTGCAATCTGGGATTCTACTTTGGCAGAGAAGAAGAAATAGATACAGTGCAGGATTGTTATAGAACTGAAAACAATAACAGACAGCCAGTGTAGACAGCATGACGATCTTACCTTTCCATATTTCTGTGCGTAGGAGCCCGTGAGCAGAGAATGGAAGACAATGATCGTCTCGTCCAGATCCCACACGAACACCCTCTGCAGAGCAAAAAAAAAAGAGACAAGGAGGTGCTCTTTTAGAAATGGAGCGTCCATCTTTTTTAGACTGTTAGTAAATTCTCGATCAACTGGACAAAGACATGTGTGGTCCTGGTCTTTTTATCGACCTCCCCTGTGTTGTATTCTGGTCTTTAGTGAGCAAAGAGGATGAAGATCAAAGAGAATACCAAATATCCATTGAGACATGAATAGACAATCTGTCAGTGGGTGTTTTTTGGAGCCTTACCTCCAGGTCACTATCAGGGGGAGGGGAGGGGTTGTTCTTGCGGCCTCTGCCCCGGGACTTGGACGCCCCGCTCCGACATGCTCGGTCATCCAGCTCTTTGATGGGTGTGGAGGGGCTCTGCACTGTGTCGAAGTCCCCTGAGAGTGTACGCAAACACAGACAGGGCTGAAGATTTTGAAACATTTAAAGTGAACGAATGATCAAATGTCTGTCTCAAACTGCACAAGCGATCACAAACTGCATTTGCTGCATTAAAGCAGCGGTAATGCTGTGGTCGGAACCGATCCCACATGTGCTCTGGAGCTGTACCCACTTCAGGAAAAGCAATAACTCAGACTTTGTACAGTAATAAGACATCTTGTCAGGTTTAATAACTCAACATAATTGGCACGACAGATCAACTTAAAGACTACCAAGAAAACTTAACAAAAGTACCGTTGATATTCTGACTGATTGATGATAACATGCAACGTAAAGATTTAACAGAGGAGGAGAAAGATGGAACCGTGCAGTAAATTTGAAAAGTTAGGTAATCTGATGCTTCGTTTGCAAAGACTCAAAATTCTGCAGAGCACACACACATTCTTGTGCGCATGCACACACACATTCTCTTAATGCCATATGCTCCCACTGCCGTGTGGTAACTGGAACCAGACTCTAAGCTTCGGCTCTCATATTGTTATGTCTCAATCAGAGAGAGAGAGGGGTGGAAAGAAACACGAAAAGACGCAAAAAGCATGTGAGCGACACACACACACACACACACACACACACACACACAAAGAAAAGATATGGACTGTAACTCCAAGAGACAAGAGAAATAGTGAGAAAAGCAGCATGAGGGGAAATGCCAGTGACAGGAAGAATGATAAGCTTCTTTAATCAGGCTTGTTGAATTTCAGCCAAGATAAACCAAAGAAACAAAAGCACACCAGCTCTCCTGTTTTGCCTTTTCTCCTCTTTCTCTGACTCCTCTACAAAAGTGCAATATTTAACACAACTTTACTCCAGTCAAAGCCTCTGAGACTAGAGTAAACAAATGCTGATCCTCCAACTTGCAAGCGTGATGCCAGCTAACTTTAGCTAAAGTCTAAAGTTACTTCCTGTGTTCATCACGGCTGAGAGGAGGTTTTGAGCCCGGCAAACTAAACTTTGGTGGATATTTTGGCTGGCTGAATGGTGAAGAATCTGACATTTGTTTGCATATTTAAGATATTAGAGTTGGTGATTGAAAGTCGTTGGTTTTACTGGTTCACTCCATCAACATGAAGACAGACGGACGACGCAGCTCAACTTCCTCCAGCTGTACAAAAATAAAGTCGAAATAACACACATGACGCACCGGTGATGGTCTTTGGAACGGAGACGCTTTATTAGGATCTTGCCTGACTTACTGTTATCATGACGTTTCATCATCATTTTTTAATATCAAAAACTTAAACTTAGTTGATGTAATAAAAAAATTTTGGTTGTGTTATCACAGTTTCCAAAGTTAAGTGTTCATTGATGTTTTTGCTGGACATTTTCTGGGAAATTTGCTGCGACATTCTCAGAGATGAGTGGATCAGCTCATCAAAGCGACACCCATCTGAATTAATGAATTTCATTAATTTAGTTTAAAGAGCTGCACCGTGTAGATCTGCCTTTCACAGCACCGAACTGTGGGCTGTTGCTTTTTTAACTTATGTTGAGCAGCTCCAGCTTTCAAGGTACTTTTTTATTGTGCATTGTATTGATGTGTGTGTAGTCAGCAAGCTGATATGTGTGTATTTTCTACCAATTTACTTTTGAGATTAAAGAGGCTGCTTTCACTAATGTTCATGCACACAGTAATATCACTGCTGTAAGCCAAAACCGAAAACTACCAGTAGTTGCTGGTAACTACCTGTACCTGTACCTGACAGGACAGGGAAAATTCTCCAGGTGAAACGGAATTAAACTTTTAGCTTCGGAAATATTTCTGTGAACTTTTGGATGTCTGTAAGAACATCAGATCCTGACCGATCATGTCGGCATGTTTGAAGATTTAAAAATCATAGTGGCACCACTCTGCCAGGCGGGCAGATAAAGATCATTAGGTTTTTCTGCAGAAGCAGGATTGCTTCTGTATTTTAAGTATTTAAGCTGAAAATATTCTCACATTTTGGCCAGTTTTCCTTCATACATATTGGCAAAACCAAAATGATTAAGGTGTAAACTCAAAGTGCAGCAAACGGCTCTGCTGTGCAGAGAAAAAGAATGTTACATGCTTCAGTTTTTAACGCGTAGTCATACCTCTGCGGTTATTTTGGTGAAAGTAACGCAAAAGTAACGTAATCAGTAACTCATTACGCTAGACAGAAAGTTATACTTTAGGGTAACTTATTTCTTTCCAATGAAAATAACTAGTAATACCTAATATATTACATTTTGGAAGTAACTAGCCCAACATTGATTTACAATACTGCGGACAGCCAGCAGGGGGCGATCATCATGTTTAACTGTCTTTGTTAATGCCATGATTCACTTTGACTGGCATGTTTCTTTAATACAAACCTGGGTGAAGCTCAGCAGCCTGTCCAGTCATGGCGGGGGCGGGATCTTGCAGCTGGTAGGCTGCCGTGGAGCCGGTGCCATCCACGTTGTTGGAGGTCATGTAAGTCCCATAAGTGGACGCGGTATAATACTGGGCATATTGGTTTTGGCCAAACGTCGTATATGAGGGATAATCCTGCAGAGAATACCAAGAGTTATGAGCACAAAGACAGACAAAGAGCAGAGACAAAAAGAGGAAAAACTTTCTGGGAAGGTTTAAAGCGACTTTTGAAGCGAGGTTTTACAAGTGTTTCCTCTCATTTCTCTAATCTTTTATTCCCTCAATTCTGTATTTTATATCTGAAAAACAATTAAAGCCTTGTGTTGCTGCTTTTTACTGACCCAGTGGAGATGGACGTTTTTATGAGGCAGCTCTCTAAACCTGTCACTACGTCCATCTCTACAAGTCCTTGTAAAGTGCAGCACCACCACATGAATGCACACACACACACAAAGTTGGTGTGTAGCCAGCAATGTGTGTGTGCAGGCATTCACACATATACATATAAACTCGCTTCCAATCAGCCTCTCTCTTTCCCTTCTTCGCTTGCTTTCTCTTTTTCTGTTAAACTCATAGACGTACACACACAAACACACACACTATATTCCCCTTAATCCACCCACACAAGCCAAACTTTGACTTTCTTCCCGTAAACAGCCACATCTATCATAGTGGGACACTAAAATCCCCCTTTAAGCACTTCACTACCCCAGTACAATTCATCAAATGGACAGAGAGAAATATTCAGAACAAAACACTCTTTCAAAAAGACTAATTGTCCGCTTCTCTACTAAGTTTGTCCCCGGTGCAAGGTCATAATGTCACTAGAATTTATTTCTTTAAGTGGTTCTGAATGAGGAAAGTTGTGACGGACTCGAGAGGCGTTATCAATGAGCACAGACCGAAACGCCTCTGGACGAAACTGGATGGATCTATAAGCAATCAGAGCGACACAAGCTAGGGCCGTGCTTGATTTGATCTTTGCGGAGAAGTCGGTTTTTGCACATTAAACCTTAGAGTAAGGAGATTTACAATCAAATACAACGTCCAACAGCATTATTATGACAAACGGTGCAGTCACGAGACCTGGAGCTCCTTACTGAGGCCTCCCTTCGCTGAAAATGGCTCGAAACAATTGAGGCTTCAGAGCATATCAAATGCTTTGACAATTTATCGAATAACATTTGTTTTAAAAGACGACACAACCGCCAAATGTTCAGTGGTGTCCTGTCAGGTTACGACACTAAATTATCAAGTTGAGCAGCAGGTAATAAGTTGGAAACTCCTGTTTGTTTTCTAAAGCAGTTGAAACAGCTGTTTCTGGATTAAAAGCTGTTGTTAAACTTTGTGTTTTAGTGTCTGTAAGTGAGAGGACAACACTAAACTTTTGGCAAAGGTCTCGTCTTTTAAAACGAGTGTTTTTCGATGGATTGTAAAAGCACTTGACATGCCCCTTGACCTTTGCTGTTTTCAGCCGTTTTCAGCTAACGGTGACCCATGCAGTTTAAAAGGAAAACATAGTAGTATTTACGAAGCCCAAAGGACAGCCTGCACACACACACACACACACACTGAGGTACCTGCTGTGTGGCAGTGTAGTTGGCGGGGTTGGACACTGAGTTGTTGGTGGAGTAAAGTCCGGAGGAAGGAGTGAAGCTGGAACCTTGGGACAAAAGATGAAAAATTAGACCACAGAGAAGAAAAATCGAGACAAAAAACATTTAACACACTAAAACTGCAGTCAGTCACAAAGTGCACTGGAAAGTTAAATAAAACTTCTATCACCACTTTGAGCAAGAACATAAAATAACTGAGGAAATGTGTCTGTGTTTAAACCGACCTGGCATCTGATAGGGTGAGTATGCGGTCTGTCCGGGCTGAGGCGTGGTGAAGCCGGGACTGTAGCTGAGGCCCGTCTGCAGAGGAGACTGACTCTGAGCCAGGCCGCTCTCTGTCTTAATGCCCGGCAGCATCACACCGAGGTCTGCCACGACAAATGAAGGATGTCTGCATTAGCAACATCAGCAAATCCTACTGCTAAAATTAATACTAACAATTTATTTTTGTGCAACAACATATTTTAGTAATCACTGATTCCATTCTGGATTTTATGTTCCATCCAAATGTTGGTTTGGCTTGAAAAGATCCCACTATATATTTAATTTATGTTTGAAGAATCTTTTAATTTTTTCAAACTTTTTTGAGAAGGACCTAGCTGCAGACAAGGTGACGGCCTGAGGGGCAGACATCTTAACCTCTGCCTCCGCAACTGACAGAAGTCACGTGATCTCAGTGAAAGTTCGTCTTGTGCGTGTGCATAGTCCACAAATTTTTTTTTTTTAAATTCTTTATTCAAAGGATGTATGTACAAACAATATGTCAATTATTAACAGGCTCTCATCATTGTGGCTAGTCAGCCCTGGCACTAGCAACGCCCTGTGTTATAATTTTAACTTGTGGTGGCTAGTTAGCTACCACTGAGCAACGACGCTAGCATACAGTTTATGCTAGCACACAGTTTACGTCCAGTTTACATCAAGAAATGCCTTTGCCTCCAACCTCTTGTTATGCTAAAATAAATATAAAGTTGGGAATAGTAGAAAAGGTTTCAGTAACGTTTAACATTAGCATGTGTACTGACAAACTTCTGCTACAGAGATTAGTTAGGGGGCAAAAACAGCACCAAGAAGATGAACTTCCACTATGGAGATCATGTAACTGGCAATTAAATTGCTTATCAACAGCTTACGTCCAATACCTTTGCCTCTATCTCAATTTGTTATGCTAACATAAATATACAGTTGGGAAAATGTATCAGTAAACTGTGGAGAATACGAACTTCCTCTACCGAGGTCACGTGACCTGTCAGTTGTGGAGGCAGAGGTTAAGATGTCCGCCTGCATGGTCTGCAGACAGGTACTGCTGAACCTTCTTGAGTATAGAAAACTGAAGAAAAGAAACTGAAGACTTCCTACACTTTGAAAGACGTCTTAGACATTCTGAGTACAAGTTTTGTTTGCTCGCCAATGTTACAGCCAATCAAAAAACAAAAAGATAATAAACACATTTGAATTTGTGCATTTCTTCTCTTTTTTCTAACTTAGTTTGAATTCTGTATTTTTGTGGTTAATGCTCACGTCTCTAAAAGAATCCCTCTGGGGTGGACAATACTTTCATTTCTTTGACTCAACACCTGCAGTTCTAGCTCAGTAAATCTGTGTGTTTATTGATACCGTAGGTTGACAGTCCGTATGGCTGTCCTGTCTGGGAGTAAGCAGTGTAGACGGTCGACTGCTGCATGCTGCTGAACTGTGGTTGGCCGGCGTATGTCGGCATGGGAGGCGCCGCTGGCGTGGAGAGAATGTGAGGGTAGGGCCTGGAGTTGAAGAGGAATGAACAAGACGGAAACGGATGATAACAACTGAATGAGCAGGTAGAACGGTGATATCTAGTACAGTTAACTGTGCTGCAAAAGCAAAAGAGAGGCTAAGCGGATAAAGATTCTTGGAAAAAGCCAGACTCACTTTGATGGGTAGAGGGGAGGGGAGTACTGGTGGGCCGAGCGAGGGCTGTACCCGCTGCTAGTGATTACTAAAGACAGCACAAAAATCAGAAACAACAAGGCAACACTGGGTTATGAACAGTGTCAACTCAAATCTTCTGTTTCCTCTCACATGCAACAAAACCACTCCTGAAGAGCACAATTCAGGGCCTCCGCTTGTTTAAGTAAACATAATTTCGAATGGAGAAGAGCCAACCTCTCTCCCCTTAGAGAGCGAAGCCCTTCCAGCAGGCCTCCGAGTAAAACACAATGTGTGTTTGTGGTCATTGAGATGTCAGAGCTCAATGCTGACAAACGCCCCGCTGCTTCCAGTCCCTCTCTGTGTGATGCCTGATGGCTTTGTGTGTCAGTGTGTGTGTGTGTGTGTGAGTCCAAAATAAAAAGACAAGTGTGAAAATGTCTCTCTTTCTCTGTCATCCCCCTGCCAGCCTTTGATGACGCAATCCAAGGACGTGCAATTCTTCATGGGATTAAACTTTCAGCGCCGCCACCACTGAGCTGAGATGGATGATGGCGTTTGTCCGTGTCTGAGTTGACAGCTAGACATGATTTTATTTTTTCCTCTCAATGAGGAAAAAAAAGTACATGAGGGCCTTTCTATAGGAAGATGTGTGTGTGTGTGTGTTTGTGTGTGTTACCTGAGCCTGCATATGTGTCCAATACTGAGTCGCCTGTAGTAGTTACTGTATCGCTGTTGTTCATGGGCTCTG
>JAQLOL010000010.1:10654693-10664790 GCA_029783665.1 Naso thynnoides
CCTGTTGCACACGCACGCAGGTGTCCACGCACGCAGGTGTCCGCGTGGTTGCGTCAGGACGCGGTGGTTCCACATAACCTTGTTGTGTTCAGCATCTCTTTCAAATCGTTTTCCGGTTTACCTGCAACCATGAAGGGCCACGTCTGCGGGGGGAAACACAGGCAGTTAGAGAAAAGAGCTCGCTGCCATATTCATTGATTTAAAAAAAAAAAATAAAGTAGGAATCAGACCAATATTGTGCCAAATAATCACCCAGATAAACAACAACAATAATAAAGTTAAATAAAAGGTTCGCAGCTGCAATAACCCAGTTCTAACAGTTTTATAATCTTAGACGATTCCAAATGTGTTTTCTTCCAAACACTTTTCAAATTCCAAATTCAACAGGCAACTATTCTTGACTCTCACTTTCAAAAAACTGTTACGATAAATGAGATTTTGCACATCTATTATTTAAGTTGTTTGGATGATAAATGAAAGCCCAGCAGGCCCACTGTGCTGCATTCTTTTAAAATGGTTTAACAAACCCACATTTTCTGGCCTGATCTGTGATTCCTGCTCTGAGTCCTTTTTTTTTCTCAGCAGCATAATTAAGGACTTGTTGCTTTCTGTGCACCTGCTTCGTGCAGCAGCCGCCCTCGTTTGTCTTCTGGCTGCTCTTCCCGCGCTCATGAGGCCTTGCAGGAGTCTGCAGCTCAGGTTAATGTCCTCAGAATTTTACAGGCAAAACTCAAATTAAGTGGCCTTATCAGTCACTGAATTGTGTAAGCCGACATTTGAAGAGTTTGGGCCTTGACTACATTTTAATCATCCCAAATTTATTTTTTTTAAACTTTGTTTCACTCTGATTATTTCAAAAAAACAAACCAAAAAATAAAAAATAAAAAAACCCAAACAAAAGATAAAACCTCAGTTCGTGCCCCCGCCCCTGTGGCCCCGTGATCTCACCAGGTTAACGGGGTGGATAAATCCGTTTTCGTATTTGTCGTTGGCCAGTATCTGCCGGAGGTGCGCGATGTAGCTGGACGCCAGGCGCAGCGTGTCCAGTTTGGAGAGCTTGGTGTCCGGCGGTACCCAGGGTAAGGTCGTCTTCAGCCGGGAGAAGGCTTTGGACAGGACGCGCATCCGGGCTCTCTCCCGGGCGTTGGCCGCGTTCCTCTGTACGTGCTTGCTCTCGTGCTGCGCCACACCTTTGGGCGCCGTTTTGCGCGACGCCGTCTTCCGTTTCTTGCCTGGCGCGTCGCCTGCGCCCTCGCAGTTGGAGCTCTCCTCCGTGCTCTCGTTGGAGTCTTTGCCTGAGGAGCCGAACTTCAGGATGCCGTCCAGGAGCTCGTCGTCGACATCGCTGAGAGACCCGGTGGACATGGTGAACTGTCTCCGACCGGAGCGGGCTCAGAACATGGGCGCAAAAGGGTGAGGCTGGGCGAGAAGGAGCAGGGTGGACGAACGCACGCTGTCGGGGTGAGTTCATGAACTGCCAACTGTGCGTAAAAGGAGCAGAATGAACAGAGTTTTTATCTCCATGGCTGCAGAGGGCGTTACCTCATGCTGGGAGGAGACATGTGCGCTCATCTAACATGCTTGTTCCCAAAGGGACCCCAAGGGACCGTGAGAGGGCCTTCAGTGAAATGCAGACCAGCTCAATATATATATATTTTTTTAGTGTGAATCGCACTTTAATTCATAGAATTTTTTAGAAATATGAAAGTGCAAATACATGATCGATTACTGGGATTTCCTTTTAGGCACTTTTTGACTCTTATTTATTTTTATATCTTTATTTATTTATTTATTTTTCAAGAAAAACCACCTACGTGTAAACAAGCCTGGGGCCTACACTCAGGAACACAGAGGTTCAATCTGCAATATTCACAAATGTGTTTATTAAGGTTTTACGCTCTTTTTAAAATGTCCTAAAAAATATTGAAGTGTTGGTGGCCATGGGCCCATTTTCGTTGCACCTTTAATACCTAAAAAAATTACCCGAAAACGGACGCAGAATTTTAAGAGACAACATTCTGCTGACAACTTTGTTTTTGTATTTAATTTTAACAATGCAGCACAGTTCACATTCAGTCTTTCATGTAGATGTAACTGGCGTGACAATGCTTACCAGTATTCTCATAACCTGAATTTAGGAGGTTTAGTCGCCTTATTTTATTTCCTTTTTTAAAAATTTTTTTATAAAAATAAGTTGCTTCTTCAATCCATGGTTGTAAATCAAAAATATTGTTGAGGAAATGGTTGATTATAGGACTCAGCTTGTTCCATAAAACATAAATCAATAAATGGAATAACTTTACAGGAGGCTTAAGCTTAAAATTCTTGTAATTAAAGTTTCTAAGGGTTTGGTTCTGGCCTGCTCTGCTCACAGGTCGCATGTAACTTTCAGCACATCATGCCAGTTAACAGGATAAAGTGCAAGGATTGGGGGGGGGTGTCACGTCTCAAATGGCAAACTGGCGCCTTGGTCCCTTCTGAAGTAATGGATACCTGCCAACCACAATCCTCTGTTTGACCTTCCACATCATTCCACACCGATGCTCCATGTGCCGGTCCACTCAGGGCCAAGTCCAAACAACAAAGTCTCCGGAGCTTTCCGGATTTCCCTGAAGTGGAAAATGTTGAGTTGCACCGAGAGAGCCGAGAGAATGCTGATGATGTGTCCAACTTACTGACTTCCTTTTTCATATAAGCTGTTCTCAGTGAGAGAGAGAGACGGGAAAATTTAGTCCAAGTGTTCATCTAGCAGAGGATTTGCATGACACTATGGCTGCAGGGATGCAGTGTGTGTGTGTGTGCAGGGATGAGAGGTGTCTCTCTGGAGAGATGACCTTTGACCCCTGTGCTTCCGGTGTCACAGTGCACTAAACAGGCAGCAGCACCATGTTTTATCTACTAGAATTAACATAGTGCATGCACACATACACACACACACACACACACACACACACACACACGCACACACACAAATAAAAACATCATGTATAACATTATTTTGAAGGCAGAAACATCTTAAAGAAAACGGATATTGCAAATCTAAAAGACAGAAGGAAATTTAGGAGATAAGTTCACTGGACTGATATTGCAAAGAAAACAGAGAGATGGTGCAGAGTCAGAAATGAAAAAGGCAGAGATAGGTGAGGGGACAGAGGGAGAGGAAAGAGAAGAAGGAGAGGCGGGGGGGCGATCTCCTGGGTGGGCTGGAAATCAAAGCACTTTGTGGAAAAGTAATAATAGAGTCTGCGAGATTGATGATCACCTCTGAGATGCACGGATCCACCAGAGAGTAACAGAGAGAGTCGAGGAGAGGGAGAGGAACTAAAATAGCTCATGAAACAGAGCACAGCCCTTCTTCTCCCTCCTGTGCTTCAGTAAAACAGCCTCTGATGTAATCCCATCGTAACATCATTTATGCAGGAAATAGCCTGTAGCAGAGAGAGCCTCAGTTATATCTGACACTTCATGTTCCTGCATTAAGACTGTGTAGTTGTCCGACATATTTTCCAGTAAAACAGTGAGCCGCAACCTACTCAGCGTGCGTTTGTCCCTCTGAGAGCCTCGGTCACATCACACACACACACACACACACACACACACACACACTGACATGAGGCAACAGGTGGAGAGGGGGTAAGTGAGAACGATGGCGAAAGAAAAAAGCGGGGACCCCGGCAGTTATGGTGGGACGAGCTGCTAATTAGCCGGTTTGGGGTCAAATGTTAGTCTGGTTGTGTGATGTCACCACAAAGGGACGGGTTCCAGATGTTTCCGCAGGGCCACCAAGGGGGGGGACACCTGATGCGTAGGGTCATCATCATTTCTCTCTCTGTCACAAACACAAACACCTTTGTTAAATATTTGAAACCAGCTGCACATGATGAGAAGAGGTGGATCTGCCATGTGACGTTTCTTATGGAAATGTCCTGTAACAAATAACTGTACCTGTAATGACTTTTCATCTCCATGCAGATGGAGAGTTGGGTTAAGTTGATTTTTTTTTTTTTTAATCCACAAACATTCAGTTGAACAGCAAAACAGTGTTTTGGCATTCTCGTAACCAACAGAAGCAGCTGGAGATTTGTTTTAAAACGTAAAAAAAAAAAACAGACCAAAACCAAAAAAAATAAATCCCCACATATACAGCTTTCCAAGTCTCTGAGAGCCTCAAGATCCAAAAGTGATTTAAAAAGACGTTATTTGAGCTTTTTTAAAAGTAGAAATCTTAATTGAAGCCATTAATGGGTGCACAAGCTCAAACACACACACACACACACACACACACACACACACACATCACTGCTCTGCGTGCCTGAATGTTACCTCTGAACCAGAAGCTTGTGTCTGCTGAGGTGGCAACAAATGCCTTTAATGGATCTAACATTACATTTATTAGTATTTAATCTATAATCCAGAGGTGGAGAGGTACTGACTCAACTTGTTTATTACATAAAAGTAATAAAGCACAGGTTGTGATATGTACTCAAAACTTTCCCTCTGAAGGACATTTCTGTTCAAAGTTAACTGAAGCTCACGTCATATTAATATAATGCAGAGGATGTTAAACTTAAAGGTAGAATCAGTGGGATTTGTCCGAGCTGTTCCTGAACGCACCAGAAAATGAGCTGATTGTTGAGTCTCATTCCCAGAATGACAAAGAGACATTTTGTGTATTGAGAGACAAAAAAAGACAAAAGCATTCAAACCGAAGTAACGAGCCTGTTTGGAAAATGTAACGAGGAGAAAGTTCAGATATTTGTGTTCAAATGTAGAGAGGAAAAGTCAAAAGCTGTCAGAAAAATACATACTCAAGTACAGATACCTGAAAAAAAAACTCTTAAGTACAGTAACAAAGTATTTGTACTTAGTTTCTTCACACCTCTGCTATAACCTCACCATTGTGGCTATTTTTTTTAAAAAGTTTTTTAACAGCTTCTGTCGTGAAGCGTGTTTGTATTCTGGATGTTTGTATCTGACTTCAAGTTTGTGCAGCCGCTTCAGACAGGGTGCAGCCTGATGCTGTTAGCTCAGCAGCAGAAGAGAAGATTCCAGCCTATGGGAATAAATAAATTATTTTGCGATGTTAGTGCTTCTAGAGATGTGGAACCTGAATTTAGCAATTTTATGCTATTTTTGAGATTTTTTCAGATTTTAAAACAAGTCTGCAGCAGCATTAGTAGTTAAGATAAATTTGCATTGCCGACGGCGAAACCTCGCTAACCTTTCAACCGCCCTGGTGATGAGGAGATTGTGACAGAACTGCTCCTTTAAGATTCACCCTGACTAAATCAAATTTATTTTTCAAGTGTGCTGATCACATGTTCTCACAACCAGACTGCACATTCATAAAAACAATTTTCCTCGTTATCTTTTCTCAACCAAATATTGCAACTTGAGTTTCCTGGAAAGAAAAGACAACGCACAACGACAATGCATTAGCTAAAAAAAGGAGCATACTCTCAAGTAAAACATCCTTCTACTCTTTGACAAAACATTCCACTTGTATTTTTGTGTGACATCTGTAAATGCAATAAACAACTGAAAATGAAAAAGAGCTAGTTGCTCGTTCCTGTGAAGAACAGAGTGAGAAATTGTAATCTTGGAGTGAAGCTTGGGGTGAGAAAAACATCATCCATCTATGTCCAAGCACTCCAGTTCTCTGTCCCTTATCACAGCCTTACTCCCCTTCATACACACAAACACACACACACACACACACACACAGAAACTCACACACGCACACACACTCACGCATGCACAAATTGCTTTTCGCCTCAGTTCAAGTACCTCTAAAAAAAGAAGAGAAATCAAAGTAAACTCACTAAAACAGAGGTTGCAGAAAGTGCAAAGACACAGCAGGGAGGGCGAGAGGATGCGGCGGACAAACTGGGCAATAAGAGAGAATTATGAACTTGTTTATGGGAGTGGAAATATCATATTATATTTCAAAAAGGCTACAATCCTTTGATACTCCGTGACAGGAACATCCGCAGGGAGGCAAACAGTGATTCTACAGAATAAGACTGATATTCCGTCACAGTTTAGGTTAACGACCTGGAAGTCTTGTCCTTACAGTGTGAGGTAGTTGGAGTATAATGGTGTCTGGAATGTGTGCACGCATCAACACTTATGTGCATAAGTGCATGCGTCTGTACTGAATGTATCTGGTTTCCCAATGTGTATGATGGATGCATATGGATGTTGTGGAACGTATGTTAAGAAATCTTACGATGGGTTGGAGAAAAAGTGCAAAGTGCCCACATACAGGCTGATTCAGTGTTGTTCCCCTCACGTAAGGCCACGTTAAGACGAGAGCAGCCCTACTAAAAACAGAAAAGTCTTTCCTTTCTTTAAAAAAAGTCTGTGTTTACATGAAGAGCCTAAAGCGCTGTGGTATGCATGCCAGACTGGTAGTTCTGGTGTAAGTTTGTAATGACATGCCATCGGAGGTGCCGAAGTTGTTTACTTCCTGTTGCTGCTAAGTGCATCTTTACTGTAACCAGAACCACAAATTAAACAAATTCAGCCGGAGACTGACTTCTAAAATTATTTTACAAACCCTCAAATTCACTTCAATAGACTGTCGCCATATTTGACCCGCTTTCAGTGCACTGTGGAGTGTTAAATCAGAGTTTGGTGAGTGGCTATTGTGGAATGCATTGACTTGGGCTGGCATTAGCATTAGCATTAGCATTAGCGTAGTCACAGGCTCTCACAGGCTTTGCAGTTTGCCAGTTTACACAGCCAAAAGAGGGTTGTAGTCTCAAAAGATTACACTCTGGAATCCAGTCTCAAATGTTTGCGGTGTCAGGGGCGCCAGCATGCCGTTGTCATGTAAGGAAAGGCTGAACTGCAACAAAAGTGTTTCGACTGATACAAAAATTGCACCTTCTAAATGGGGTCTAAATGACCAATCAGTTCACAGGAACAACAGGCTGCTTTGTCCAGAAAAAAAATTAGGACGTTGTTCCCTCAAAGACGATGTATTAGCCTGACTACAGGAAGATAGAAATGTTTGATATTAACACCCATGGGGGACATCCCTTTTTTCTTTTTGGGAAGATTTCCACAGAACTTGTGTTCTACAGCAGCTAATGGCTTCTCCGAAACATCTGGTAAGTCAAAGAGAGAAGCAACATTTGTTTACGTGGAAAGCAGCATGTGCTTTCAGACAATCTTTCCTCGAAAACATTCTTAGCGTATCATTTGTTTGTACATACAAATGAAAGTTGAGAGACACGCTCACACATCTGGCCTACCACTGTGTGAAGTGGTCATACTTCTGTTTTTGGGAGGGGTTTTATACCGTGGAAAACCCTAAAAGCTCTTTGTTTGAAGCATACAGACCCTTTTAAAGACGAACAGAGAGTTGACTTTTTGCTTAACTGCTACACAACCCCTGACCTGGTTGACATCTTTCAAATCCCCTGATTTCCAGTCAACAGCAGGACCAGTGTGTTCACACTAACACTGCAAAAACTCAAATTTTATCAAGTATAATTGACTGGTTTCTACTTTCTACTGAATTTCTTTGTCTCTGTTCAGAATTAGTAGCAACAAGAAGGTGCCAAACTATTTACTCTCTGCTAATAAGCCACAAATTAAAGAAATTCAGCCGTAATTTGACTTCTAAAATTATTCCATGAAAACACAACTTTGCCTCCATAGACTGTTGTCCTGTTCAGCTTGCTTTGGGTGCACTGTGGAATGTTTAATTGGAGTTTAGTAGCAACGACTCAAGTTGCTACTAATGCCATTAACTTGGGCTAGCATTAGCATTCATTGCTCAACGGCAAGTCATCCAAACCATACTGCATCAAATGAGCTGAAAAGTGTCTCTTACATCAGGAGTCGGACTGGAGAAGTCAGCAATGACGCCTCTTTTAAAAAAAAAAAAACATAAATATCGCTTTAACCGCTACTGCCAGTGGGCAGGACAGTGAGGAAGAACGAGTGCTGAGCACAAACAGAGAGAGTTTGCTGTATTAAAGCTCTGCATACATACATATATACAAATATATTAAATGTTTTACTGTAGAGGAAACTGACAAGTCTGTATAAACCACCCTCTTTATTCAAATAAAGTATTTGTAAACTTTATTCAAATTTGTTGGATTTTTAAAATTTTATATAAGGAGACATCACAAAATATTACAAATGATGTTCAAAGTGTCGTTTGAAACCCTCAACAGAAGTAGACTTTCTGATACCAATACCAGTATCGAAAAATGCTGCTGATACCTCTGAAATTGCCGGTACAGGTATCAGCAAGTACATCACCCTGTGCACCATTTAGATACCGTACCGTGTTATTTATGAGCGGTAAGAAAAACTTGACATTACATAACTGAAATCAATTTTTCTCTGCTGCTCTAAATCAGTATTCAGGAAGTTGCGCTGTCCTGCTTCTGGCAACGACTATTTTTAAGAGCAACAAAGACAAATGGAGAGAGCCAACAGAGTTAGCAAAATATTTGCATTCAGCAATATTTTACAGTGGAAAGTCAAAGGACGTGTGTAAGAAATTGTTTTTTTATTAGCTGGTATAGGATTGGTACTCGATCCACAAGTTTATTGGGGAGGAAAAAATGGTATCAGAACATCTCTAAACAGAAGTTTTAAATGAAAAACGGAATTACTTTTGCTGCAGTCCTAATTTTTGCAGTTTGTTTTCTTAAAGAACGGTTCTCTTAACTCCAGTTGTTAAGAGAAAAGGAAACAAACAGATGGAGGTCAATCACAATTCGACCTCGGCAAAGGAAAAGGACAGAAACAGAAGTAACAAGGTGAATAAAAAAATCCATGAAAAACCTACAGAGGAATTATCAGCATTCTGGAAAGAGTGTGTGGTTAACACACACACACACACCCACACACACACACGGTTACTTAAGTTGTATTGGCTTGAACTTGAATTGGCTGGGTGCCCAAAGTGTCCTGTCGGAAGTAAGCGAGACGTGATGCAGCTGCAGCCGGAGTGTGTGTGTGTGTGTGTGTGTGTGTGTGTGTGTGTGTTTGACTACAGTGTGGCACTTTTTGAACCTCTGCTGCAACCTCTGGTCCAGCTTGTGTCCTGGTGATTGGATGCACAGATAATAACGTGTGTGTGGGTATGTGTGTGTGTGGGTGTGTGTGTGTGTGTGTGTGTGTGGGTGTGGGGGGGCTTCAGTTTGCAGCACTGAGCAGTAGGGCAGTGTAAGACAGTTCTGGGTTTCAGACTCAAAGGTCTGCTCTCTTTCACTGTGATTGAGGCTGCAGTTTATAAACACAGAGGGACACTGCTCAGTTTTCTATCTCACACAGCCGAACCGATGAGTGTGTGTGTGTTTGTGTGTGTGTGTGTGTGTGTGTGTGTGTGTGTGGTTTGATCTTCCAACAGACCAGAACTCCCAGTGCCCTCTTAAATCCTCAGTGTCCCCCTCCTCCACTGTCCCCTTTGTTGACTCCGCTCTCTGTTGTTGGAGGTCTGGTCATTTCTGTCCAGCCAAAGCAAACAGAGTCAAAACAGTTGAGGAAAAACAAGTTTTTAGACCAAACCACACACTTAATCCTGTTTAAACGCTAATACCTGCATTTCATAGCAGTATTCAGCTTTAAATCTCCATCCAGGTTAAACTCACATGTGCGGTTGTTTGACTCTTTCTCTTCTGGCAAGAAAAAAATGAAGTATCTGCCGCAGTATGACCAGGCTATAGCAGCTTGGTTTCTCATTCTGTGAGACGCCGCCATTTCATCCTCCACACTCCATAGTTAACATAGTTTATATTAGTGTCTACAATTTGCTTTCATCATTCTACTTGTCGCAGAATGATAAAAGGATGTACCTTTAACCCTGCAGACACATGAGGAAAATGTTAAATACATTCTTTCATTTCTTTAAAACATTCATTTTTACCTTTAAGGGGATACACCAACTTTTTTCTCTTTTTGTTATTTGCCTCCCTCCCAAGTTCCAGACAGGAAGATAGATCCTATTCTTTGGACTGTGTGTGCAGTAACAAGGAAGAGACGGTCAGAGCGCACCCACCGCTAATTAGCTTAGCTCAAACACTGGTAGTCAATGGGAAGTGCTAGCCTGCCTCCACCTAAAGTCATCA
>JAQLOL010000010.1:10671713-10687171 GCA_029783665.1 Naso thynnoides
AGCACAAAGTGGAGGAGACTCTTTGTACACACACACACACACACACACACACACACACACACACACACGCATACACACACACACAGATAAAAGAAAACATGTCCAAAATCTTGACTGTGGTTTTGGCACACACACTCTCCTCCTACACACATTGATGTACATTAAGACACAGATGCCGCATTCACTAATGTAAACCTCAGATCCTTTTTTTGTTTTTTTGTTTGTTTCATTGTTCATATTGTTTTTGTGGAGAAAACTACTACTTCTGTACAGAGGTGTGTGTAGATACAGACATATATAGTGCCATTAAATGGGGTCATGTTTACCCTGTTTACGAGTGGAGACCATATGAACGCTCCCCCCTCTCGTGGTTTTCACCACATCTTAAGTCGAATTTATTAGAAAGCTCCGTGTTCACGAGTTGCGACGTGTTTGCAAACGTTTTCAGAAATGGCAGAGCCCGTATTTTGCCCGAACAGGACCAAAAGTAGCAATGGCAGGTGTAGACAAGTTGTTAATCTGGACATAAATCATCACCTTTGTTGTCGCGTGTCTTGTTTCTGCACGTGGAATTTATTCACAAAATAATAATGCAGCATTTCCGCGTAGAGAGTCGAAGGAGAACAAGAGATCTTTTGTATCCATATGACCTTTTCCTTGTTGCTCTTGGGCAATCACCACACTAACAACAAGCCTTTCCTTTAAATGACTTCATAACAACAACGACCTAACAAGTTACTTAAAGGCAGCAATAGCCAGAGGTGTCAGGGTTGAGATGTGAATGACTTCACTGAATTAGACATTATCCCAAAATTTAGCACGTGAACGGATACTTGAAACTACATCTGTCAGACCTTCCTCACACCACTCTGGTGGCAAAACATGCACACGAGTGAGTGACGTGAAAGTTGCGTGAATTCTGATACGACTGCTAAGGGCCGTCCACACCAGCCACTAGAACTCAATATACGGACCAAACAGTTACAGGAACTATTTGAGAGGACCTGTCCACTGGGAAGTTCCCGGGGAAGTCAACACCTTTAATGGCTTTTTCTGTTGGCATTCACACCACCAACAGGAACTGCCTACGTAAGCTACGTAAACTGGCCAGCAGTTGGTACATTAACATCACTTTACATGACTCTACAACTCAGCAAATGGAGGCTAACGTTACCGTGTTACCACTTCATGCTTTTGTCCAGTCCGATATATTATACCATGAAGCTAATCAACTGAATGCCATTAAATCTCAGAGAAGATACAAAGACAAAACAACCAGGATGTCATTAGGAGCTCTGGTTCGTGTTTTGTTCACACAGCTGGCGAGTTTTTAAAAACAGCGTTTGCCAACCCTGGCTCCTGAGTTCGACCAATCAGTGTATAGTTACATCACCATAGTTCCTTAAAAAGTACCTACTGTGGAGTTGGAGCTGAAAAAGTTTCTCAAAATGTTGTTTGAAGAACTATGATAGCTATCGGTTTCTGTGACGCAGAATCAATCAGACAGGAGGTTCTTGAAACTATAAAAATGGTTCCTGCAGTCCAAAAATGCTAATGTGAGCATCCACGCTGAAACTTCAGAGACTCCATAAGCGCCAAAATGATGTTTTTAACTTGTAATTTGCAGCCTAAAATTACACCAAAATTGTTTAATTAGTTGCGTACCACATTAGGCAAGACTTGGTGATTAGAGTAACATTAGACCATCAAAAATGTTTCTGAAAGGCTGGTAATTAGCTTAAAATTTGGTTTTATTCAACATACACCTGCTGTACAAACCAAGTCATGAGCGGTTTTTAATCCAAACGTGTGGAAGCACGTACTGTGTTGACACTTGAATAAAGATTCTGCATGAATTATAATTTTTTCTTTTTACTTCTATTCTGCAAAATACATAAACATTATAATACATCCGTCTGGGTCAGCCACATTTTCTGCTGACAGATGTGCTTCTTCTTGTGGCATAAGTGGAAAACAACATGTGTGCTGTCATTTTGATCAGCTGTCAGTGCTTCTATCATTCATCAAATCGTTCCGAAAGCGATCCCGACGATATCGTCCGTCACTCGTTGTTCCCTGTGGTTGTAGTGTGAACTCTGCCATCCACTAAAGTTAAAATTGGATCTGTATCTGTTTTAGAACCACATATGAAAGGCTACGCTGACAGACATCAAACATGGCTCAAACACTGACCAACAGATGAGACGAGCGGCGGCTAATGTGTCGTTTTGACAAGCTGTTAAATAATCACATAGACGTTGTTATATTGTGATTGAATATTAGCTGTTCAGGTCAGTTTGAGTGCTTTCGCCCGATGTTTTTTTAACCTGTCGTGATGACTCAGACTAAAAGCTTCCATTCTTTCCTATGTGTAGTAACCCCCAAAAAATAGTACTTTCTGAGCCGCCAAGGTTGTAATTCATCTGGTCAGAACATTCCTTTCATTTAATATTGTGGGGTTTTCAATAACGAGGGGTTTTTGGCAGCTTGGTAGACCCACAGGCAGCCACCATGACTGAATGACGGCAAACCAGTGCTGGATTTCTACGTTATCAAAAAACATCTGAACTTAACATTATCTTTAAAGAAAAACAAACCTTGATCTGATTTACATTTGTGCAAAAAAAATCTGATTTGAGCCACTTGTGTGTGCAATGTGAATGAAGCCAGAGTGACAATGACTAACACTGCAAACACACACACACACACACACACACACACACACACTTAATCTTAAAGGGCATCCAGGTGTGTAGCTCCACCTCCACTCGCACCGAGCAGCTCGTGTGTTTGAGTGTGGTTAGGTGCCGTTCAGACAGACTCCTCCACACTCTCACAGCAGTTTGTTTTGGAAACGCTCTGTTTTCTAGTGACAGAGGAAGAATCCACTCCACACGGCTTACAGCAGCTCCTTCGCCGGCCAAACACTGTCTGTCTGTCTGTCTGTCTGTCTGAGGAGCTCACATAGTGGCCAGCGGGGCCACAGTTCTGTAGCAGAAACGAGTTGTTTGTTCAGATTTTGCCATCTAGATTTTACATTTAACTCTCAAAGCAGCAGTTTTCTCATCTTTATTATGTCTGTCCAAACTGGATGAGGCATCCCTTATCTGCTTTTTGTTTGTTTGTTTGTTTGTTTTTCCTTTTGTGTGGAGTCTATCCTTTGAATTCAGGGTCAACAGATTAACACAAAATAACACTTGAGCTGTAAAGGGAAATGATAGATATGTATTATTACTTACTGATGCAAATCCCAGGGGTTTTAGCAGAGACGTTTGAATGGATGGTTTTTTAGTTTTGAGAGATCCATGTATTGTTTTTTATTATGGTTTTTGGAACATGGTTACTGTTACTTTGCCTGTAAGTGATCATGATGAAGCTTTAACTCAAGTGCTGCATGATTTCACTTCTTATGTTGCAACTAAAGAGGCATGTACGCAGGAATGCACTAACAGCATCCATCAATGAATTCAAGAAGTCTAGAGATATAATCACAACAGTTTGTGTGTGAATATTAAGAAAACTGCAGTTAAAGGTTGTCTGCCATAAAGGAATAAAAGACTTTGATTTCATCCTGAGCTCTCAGCATTATTTCATTTCTCTTTCTGTGAGAAGAGCAGGTGCTTTCCCTGCAGACTGAAGTTGCACCACAAAATACTCACAGCAGTATCATCATTTTCAAAACTAGTCTAAACAAGGCTTAGCAGCGAACTCCATGACATTTGTGCAGGTGTGTTAATGTTAGGCCTGTTAATCTGGCACGGTGAATGTTGGGAGTGATTGTCTGAGCTCGGGTATGACGGCACGGTGAGAAGATTTCACTTCTTTTAAAAAACTTCTCTCTGTTTGGTTAAATGTCAAAGCTTTTTTTTTGGCTTTGATTGTATTTAGACTCAACATTTCGGTGAGTGAATAGACAGAGTTTGGGCTCTGTTGGCACATTAATGACTTGACTTTTACAGTATTTTTAAAATGGTTTATTTACTGGTATTTTGTGTCCGTCATGTAATTGCAAATGAAAGCTAAAATAAGGTATTATTATTCTAAGACCACCTAAATTATCAAACATTTCATTATATTGACAGATATTTGCTTATTTCTGTTTGTTTCCATCTTAAATGCTATGAATTTTTTACTTGAGAATAAATAAATAGATTATGATTAAGTTTGATTGACATTTAAGTTAAAGCTGGGGCCTCCTTTTGCCCTTCTGAAGATGTCATTAAAAAAACTACGGACAATACAACAGTTATACACATACGTACATACATGTCTATATCTATATCTATATCTATATCTATCTCTCACTTCTCTCTCTTCTTTCTGTATGCTGCCTCATACTTGTGAGTTACACATGGCCAGAAATTGTTTTACTTTTCAAAAACATGTCCACTTTGGCGAGCTAGCTTTCAGCTAGCAGACCGTACCAGGACGAAACTGACATCTTCTGACATTTTGAACGTTTTGAATGGCACTCATTAAAAAAGACGCCATTTGCAAATATAGTTTTGATATGTTATTATTTGAAAAGACCTAATGTGCACTCATCCCAATAAAATGCAGGAGGTGCAGAAAAAGAAAACCGTGCTCGGGATAAACACACGTCCGCACGTGATGAACAAATTGATTTTTGTTAAAAGGCAACATTTCGTTCTCTATAAGGTCTTCCTCAATCAAACTGTGGAAAGTGACAAACAGTCTTTTCAAATATAAGGTGGAAATCAGCCAAAAACCATTTCCACCTGTTGAACAGTCAAAGCAGAGACGACACTTTAAAACACATTCTTGGATTTTTTTGAGGTTTCTTTTTTAAGTTTTTACATTTTTATGATTCTTTTAAAGAGTAAAAAAAAACTTTAAGATTATAAACTTAAAAAAAATAGAAATTGTGAACTCTGATATGTTTTTGTGATACTTCTACAATGCTTTTCTGTTGCCCTCTTGTGGTGTTTTGAAGTGCTGTTGCACAGGTGGAAATGGTTTGGGCTGATTGGTACCCACTGTTTTAAAAGACACTGTCACTTACCACAAGCTGCTTGAAGAGAATCCTGTGAAGAGAACGAAATATTTACTTTTAACTAAAATTAGGGTTTTTTAATCGGGAGTTTGGCGTTGTGCACCTCTTTTTTTATCCTGTGAATTATAAATTATATTTGGAAATAATACATATAATAGTAATAACAATAGTAGTTAAATTTTATTTGTTAAAATTAATTTTCTATAATTTCCCTCATCTTCACAAGCCTACAAATGGGTCACGCTTTGATGAATTGGTAATATTTGCTTGCATTAAAAAAAAAGGTCAAACCCAAATCCACACCCTGACTTGCTTAAGCCAGGGCTTTAGGATGTAACATATAAACAAACCTGCTTACATGTATTTCTGTTTATGTGCATGTTGGCCGTGCCCGTGCTGCCTGGCTGACTGGTCCCAGTAAGAGTGGAGCTGATGTAAACAGGCATGGTCGTTCCCACGTCTCTGTTTACACTGGGAGACCCCAGAGCAGCACTACCAGAGCACTGGATTCCCTCTGCACGGCAAACTCACACACACAATCCATCTCTGTCTCACACAGAAACTCTTACACATAAGTACACACATGCTGCACACACGGGCATGTGGTTACAGAGCTCGTATGTGTATGTATGCGGAAAAGCAGCCGTGCACAAATCAAGGTTTTAAGCTCTCTTTCTCCTACTCAGTACTGTCACTTTCTCATCTCCTTCCCATTGCATTTATCATTCAGAGCCTTTTATTTTTGTCGCTTTTTATTTTGTCACTGAAAAACTCAGACTGGCGAAGCTTTAGCGACCAGACACAGAGTTCCCACAAACCCATCAAACCACTACTGAACCCAGTTTTACAACTCCACCACAAAGTCTCTCAAAAGCTTTAAATTCACTCTCCAAGTCCTTTTGAAAGGGTGCTGTGATGTGCGCCCAACATAAACAGAACACTGGGGTCCTGACAAACACGTCCAGTTTACAGGCAACAGTGAGGTCACCCCGGCAGAACATTTCTGCAAAGACGCATCTGCTGACACAGGCCAAGTCAAGTTTTTAAAAGAAGCGGCATCTTCTGTAGGCAGAGAGTCACTTTGTTTTAGTGTGTTTCTAATAGTTCTTCGCTCCGTCTTTGTGTGACCTCCTCAGCTGTTTGTCATAAGAATACCAAACTGTCCAGGTCATCGAGACAATCAGAGGACAACACACCTCTCGGGGCCTGGGAATGTTTGGATATACAGCCTTCATTCGCCCAGGTGGGGCTGATGATATTGTTCCGGCCTGTAGCAAGTATTCTATTTTTTTATTTTTTGTTTTTTAATGTCACATTTAGCAAGTTTAAATGTGAAAGTCAAACCTTGAAGCAAATTAAAGCTGAGGTAGGCAGTTAAAATCTCATAGTAACCTTTCAGCATGTTTGATTTCCGGTGGTCTGAAAGAACACTAGACTTCTGCATCGCTTGGTTCTGAATTCAGACCATAACGGAAACTTTGTGCCCAATCGTAGGTAGAGCTGCAACGATTAATCAATCAATATAAAATTAAATGCCAACTACTTCGAAAATCAAGAATTGTTTGTTCTTTAAAGTAAGTTCTCTTTAATAGGAGGATTTGCTTCTTTTTGGTTTCATTTATAATAATAAATGAGGAGTCTTTGTGTTTTAGGCTGTTGTTTGGACAAAAGAAGCAATTTGAAGACGTCTCATTGGACTCTGAATTTGAGATGAGCATTTTTCACACTTTTTTGACATTTCATTGAATAAACAATTAATTGACTAATCTTAAAAATAATCAGCAGATTAATTGATAATGAAAATAATCGTTAATTGCAGCCCTAATCATGGGTCAATTCGGAGACAGTGATCCTACTGGCTGCTTTATGCACATTTTAGTGACAGGTGACGTCGCTACAAGCTGATTGGCTGCTGAAACAAGTGACGTCCCTTACATTCTAAAACTGGCCTCTAGCGACTTGACAAGCTGAGCTGCAGGCGACACCATCAGCCGGCTTGAGTCGAGCTGAGACGGACCAGTTTACACCGCTGCAACTTTCCCTGCATTCGTATGGTCTCGTCGTGAGTCTTTGGTGCAAACTGGGCTTAAAAGAGAGAGAGACAACAAACGGAATAAAACACGAGCCGGAGCGAAACCAGGGCTTGTGCACTCAGACAATCTGCCAAAAAACACAATAAATGCTCATTTTAAAAGACGTAAAACTCGACAAAGGTTTATTGGTGTCCTCTCATGTACCAACACTTGAACACGAAGCTAAACATAACCCAAAAGCATCTCTTTCAGCTGCTTTACAAAACAAACAAACTGCTGTTTCCTGGTTATATATCAGTGTTTGGCTTCGTGTTTTAGTGCCGGTACATGCCGGTACACCGCTAAACATTTGTCGAGTTTTACGTCTTTTAAAATGAGCGTTTATTGTATTTTCGGCAGATTGTCTGAATGCACATGCTCCTCCGTTGTTCTCAGCCCTTTCTAACCAGTGGCGACATCAGCAACGAGCTCCAGCTCTCAGGACTGCCCTGTTTGTCATAATAATGCTGTAGAACACTCTATATAATAGTAAATATCCTTATTATAAACTGAACTTCTGCTTTAACCACAAACAATTGTTACACATACATGTACAGACGGAAAACAAACAGAAAAATTCCCAGAAGCATGAAGAAAAAATTTATCTCTCTCTTTGCTTCAGTCACTCTCTCTTTGACACACACACATACACACACACGGAGTAGTTACATTGATGGACCGTCTATTTATTCTTAGACATATCTGCCTCTATTAAGCCGTAAGTGCTCACATCTGTGTGTTTACATGCTGCATCTTATGACCTAATGAGAATAAGAGCATTGTTCCCCTGGGAAGAAACTGCCCCAGTGATGTGCAGCCCCAACAAACTGTAAACACACTCCTGCGCCCTGCGTCAGCCGCCTCACAGCACACACACAAACACACGCACGCCATCGCTGCTCGTGGTCTGACTCTCCTAACCTGTTCTAAATCTAAACCTTTATAGTAAACATCTTGGGACATCTGAACGAGGCTCTTGTGCAGAATGGATGTGACTCACACGGCTATTTTTCATCAGGAGAATTAAATGAGAGGGAGAAGAGACAATCCGGTAACCAGGGAGGAAGAACAATAACATCAAGGCTGAATCATAAAGAAGTTATTTTTCTGTTGTGTTTGGACGGGGACCAGGCGGGAGAAGTGTTTGCAGTGCTCGGAGCTCAATAGCTGGGTTACAGGACACGATGCACAAACGGGCACAAGCAAAGCAATAAGTCATGGAAATGAACATGCATAAGCAAACACGCACGCACGTGCACAACCAAATCTGTGTCTAGTTTAAGCCACTTTATCTCATAAAGATCACGTGTCATTCTTATCAGTTTAACTTTCATGGAGTTTTTGTGCAGAGATACAGAAAGTGAAACATGTCAAGAAAAAGTAGCCTGCAAAAAAACTTAATAGAGTCGAGCTCAGCCTGCCCAAAGGTCACAATCAGTGCAGGATTGACAGCACACACAAACCTCAGGACAGCATCCATTCACGAAATTCATTCATGAGCCACAGGAGCGGCTGTGAATTCTCTCAATGATAACATAAACATTCCCGGCCGCCTCCAAACTTTACTCCTTTTCTCCTCTTTTGTAGCCAGTCCAGAATTCCCTGAGGAGCATTTACTGACCAGATGTGCTCATTTTCTTGCGAGATGTTCTAATCCGCGTAGCTTAAATGTCAATACACCGTAAACACCGAAAAAAAGGGTAACACATTGTTATCTGGAAATGGTGTTAACATAAGCCTCTTAAGTGTAATATTGGCAGACGCAGATGATCGCAAAGACAAATTTGAGGACTAAATTTGGCCAAAGTCTATGAGCATTTTTAGCTCTAACTTGGACTCACAAATTATAAGTCTACATGGTTTAAAATTCACTGGTAAGTTAAACAAGACACTAATATTTTTTGGCTGGGCATCGTGTGAAAAAACTCAAAGTTTGCAATGTTATCTTACACTTTTTGTATGTCTTTATTTTCCATTAAAACTACCATGATGGCCCACATGGTGGTGCAAGATACAAACTTTAGACTAACTGAGCAGTTAATGCTCAGCTCCAACCATCAATCTGATTATTAAGGTTGCATTTTATTAATAGAAAACGAAAAATGCCAGCAGAACACTTACTCAATACCGGAAAACTTTATTATGATTGATTACAGAGTTTTGAACCGACTTTACAGTTTGATTTTACAAAATGGAAATAAATAAAAATACAATCAAATACAATGTGAATTGGTCTAGTTATTTTTCTCCTCTGGCTCAGTGCATTGTAGATTTTCCAACACAGATGATGAGAATTTTGGAATGATGGATAATATTAGGATGTATTTTCTTCTGTGTCCTTTTTTTATTAGGTTTTTCAGCCTCCCTGCCGGTGACAGCCAGGACCAGAGACCTGATGTTTTTGAGTGTTCTGTCCGTCCATGCCCATCCTTCTGGGCCATTCCTGAGAACATATCTCAAGAACATTTTGAAGGATTTTCTTCAAACTTGCACATCTGTCCACTCTCACCCAAGGATGAACTGATTAGAGTTTGGAGGTCATAGGTCACTGCAACCTCATGTCTCATGAGCGCAATATCTCAAGGACACCTTACAGAAGAAGTTTGTTTTATATAAGTCTTAGGCCTTATAATAAGGATATTTCAAAAAATATACAATGTTTTACAGCATTATTATGATGAACAGTGCATTCCTGAGGGGTGGAGCTCGTTGCTGAGGTCATGGCCAGCTGAAAACAACGGAGGTGCATGTGCACTCAGCTAATCTGTTGAAAAACTCAATAAATGCTCATTTTAAAAGACGAAAAACTCACCAAAATGTTCAGTCATGTCTGCTGATGTTCCGACACTAAAACACAAAGAGAAACAACAACTTATAACCTGGAAACAGCTGTTTGTTTGTTTCCTGGAGCAGCTGAAAGAGCCATTTCTGGGTTTTATGCCGTTGTTTAATTTTGTGTTTTTGTGTCAGAACATGAATGGGACATGACCAACGTTCAGTGAGTTTCTCGTCTTTTAAAATGAGCATTTATTGTGTTTTATTATTAGCTGAGTGCCTATCTCCATTTTTTTCAGCTTGTGGTGAGCTCCACCTCTCAGGACTGCATTGTTTGTCATAATAATGTTGTTGAACATCGCATATGATCATAAATACCCTTATTATAAGGCTTAAAGTGCAAAAAGTGAACTTCTCCTCTAGGCAATTTTCATTGAATTCAGCACAAACCCGCTCTCAGACTCATGGATGAACTGATTAGATTTTGGAGGTCAAAGGTCAAAAGAAACTGTGACCTCAGATGTGTTACCTGTTGAATCTGAAATCCTGCTGTCCTCTTCGCATGCACTCTTCTTAGCAGCAACAACCTAGTCTCTCTCGTGTGTTTCATTCATTCAAATTTTTTGATATGCACTCCACTATATGACACAGTACTCTTTACTCTCTCTCCCAAAATACTAAACAAAACAAGAAGACCTCCTGTTCCTATAAAAATCCATCCCTAATTGGTTTTGCCAATATTCATCCTTACCCTGACATACCATCAATTACTTTTTTAAACTAGGTTTGCCCAAAAACTGAGGTATGCAGGAATCATTTGACAGACACTCTTCAGTATCTTCATTTGATGATTTGTCTAATTTAATTTATCACTATCACTTATATTTTTCTCTCCTTTATTCACTCAGATTGATCCCCAAACACTTAACTAGCTCTGTAATCTGTAGATCTTATGAAATGTGCACTTACACTATAAAAAATTAATAAATAAATAAAAATCTACAAATTGCACTGCCAGAAAAACCGCCCCAGGCCTTCCTTTTGACCCACCGCTGTACTTTCACCATCTGGCATTTGCATACCTTGTGGAGGCCTTCAACCAGGTGTAGTTCTAGTATTTATTGTTGTTTATTGTTTTCCGGATATTTATCACCCAGGGCAGCTTTTCTGATTAACCGTACTGCCGTCAGTCTCTTAATTATGATGTTACAGTAAAGGGTGTGTTCAGTGTACCATTTGTGGGCAACCTGACCTGACAAAGATAGTTGAACTGAAATGTTCTTACTGATTGTGATAAAGTTTTGCGGGGGAGTGAATGTGCAGGCTGCACTTTTATTGATGCTGTTATCTGGCTAGAATAGCTTGCAAATGTGTTATGTGCATATATAACCACACTCCCTAATCTTTTATCACATAATAATCATATAATTATCCCATGTCAGTTTACTCTAATGCAGTTAATTGAATGTCATTTGGTATGCTCTACATTTAAAAGAAGGAACAAAGTCCCTCATTCATATTTGTTGCAGGGCGGCATGACATTTTCATCTATCAGTCTCAACAAATGTGACATTTGGTTTAATCTGTCCTGATCAAAATAATAATGACTGCATGGGCAGCTAGCCTACCTTTTCTCAACATGCTGACACTTGATTGGCTCCTAGCATAGTGCAAGGCTTAGTTCAAACTTCCTGCTGTCAGAATATATTCACATTTGCATTAATATCAACAAGGGCAAGTTTTCTTTGAACCTGCAGTACTAAACTCCAGGCCATCAGTACATAAGTTTAGGGAAAAACACATATTTCACCTGTAAGCAGGATGAAGCAGCTTGCTTAAATAATCCACCCCATGTGTGCTTTGTCAGGCAAAAAAGAAGAAAGGTCTAACCATTAATGCAGAATCTGTTCAATATATACAGGTTCTCAACTGCATAAAGTGTTATACAATGTGACACTCTGTTATTGTGAGTAATTTTACTGTCACCCAGATGAGGCCTTATAAAGACAACCTGCCTGTTAGATGTAAAGCAGTTCTGCCTGCGGTAAGAGACAAAATATAAACAGTTAAATCTGATATTTTTAATATTAATATCATCAAAGAGTGCGGTACAAGTAGTTGGTCTCTTTTATAAGTGCAGGGCACATGTTGTGTTAATGTTTTTGTGGACATCTTCAGTTATTTATTGTATGTGTTGTATGTTTTGTTGTCATGTTTGTGTTTGTTTTTACTATGGACCCGGAATCTGAAATAAAAAATATACAAATTACCCTTCTGACAACTGAAAATACAATTTTTATAAGGAATCAAGTGAAGGTTGTTTTTGTCAGTGTATTCTGAAAGCTGTAACTGGAAGCTGTAGTTAATTTCACCATAGATAGTCAATATTAACACAAGATCCCCCACTGTACACTGTGCCAGTGGTGTGAAATGATATATACACTTCCCATCTCCTAAGTGGGCGGAGTCACGTCTCCCATGGAGACAGTTAGGAACCACCGTCCCTCCAACTCGTCTGGAAGTGTTATAATGTAGTGTGAATAGATTAAAGTGGATGGATTTTGCCTAGCATGATATTTGTTTGATGGAAGTTTTAACTTTTAATTCATGGTTTCTCCTATAAGAACATTTAAATGTCCGTTTATGTCCGTCGTAAAGCAAGGCGGGAAGCATCGGTTCCCAAATCTCACGAGAGTGTGTTGCTGATTCACAGACAAGTGTCGAACAAAGTTAATTTTCTCCTGATATGTGTGTCTGTTAAAATGCAATTGTTGTGTCTGAATGTTTGAGAGATACATGTTTTGTGAAAAATGGGTCCAATATGTATCTTGGTGACAATGAGAAGAGAAAAGAATTGGTCATAATCTGTGATCACATACATTTTTCCCATAAGAATGAATGGACTCCAGACTGCTTCCTGTCTCCTGAAGGGGCGGGGCTGTGGCGAAACCCACGTGACACCAATACAGGAAATGAACGGCCAGTATGAGGTCTCGCTTTCTGTTAACCGTCTCTACTGTCAATGATTTTTGTCGACATCCTTGTTTTATTTTGAAAGCCGGAAAGCGGAACTCGTCTTGCTCGCCGGTCGGTTGTCTGCGGAGGAAAGGGTCCGTCCACAACAATTCGCAGGCTACCGTTACCGTTAACTGGACAGTTTATGCATCGGGTTTACAGCACCGAGCTAGCTGAAGAGGTAGCTAAAAAACCGAAACAAACATCTCAAATACACACATTTGCCATTAACACGCAAACTCACCTGGAAGCAGCGCCTCTTCCTCAGTGTAACGTTACATAGCTAGCCTGCTAGCTAGTTTAGCTGACAACTTTTCATTCATTACTGCCTGTGCACTTTTCTTTGTTGCTAGCTAACACAAAGTGTTAGCTTTATTGACAACAGTAGCTGGGCAGTAGTATGTCGTTAACGTTACTCTGTTGTTTTTCGTCGTTCCCTCTCGTGTAATCCTCGACATAACAAGTTGGCTAACGCAGTTAGTGCTAAATTGGTTTGCGGTTAAGTTAATAGTTGACAGCGTTGTTAACTTAAGATGGCAATGATCAGCTAGCATCATCAACCAGCTTATCAGTTGCGTTACCATGCAATACAACGATGGGATGAGTAATGCAATGGATGCCTGAGCTGTAATAGCGCCTTAGCATTTTACATAAAACTGCGACGAGTTATTTACAGAAAGCTGCAGTTATATGTCGAGTCTGGCTTCCTGAGGATGAACTTTCTGTTTCATGCTTGGTAATAAAATAGCAGTAACACTACCTGACATGTCAGGCTTTGTGAAATGTAGTTAATGCATGACTGAAACAGCGTTCAGGTTGATCTTTAAAGCATATGGAATTTCCTTAAATGTTTAAATTGAGCACCTCCCCCCCATGTGTTGCAGATGCCTATGTGATCCGTGTTAAATGCCTGTATCTCCAACAGAAAAGAAGCTGGAGAATCAGATAAATTGGTGCTGCACCTAAGGTGAAAAGTTAAACCTTTTTCCTGTAATTTTAACGTTTGTAAGCATGTGTTAGACCCGCTTTTCCACAGGGGAACTGTCTCAGTGTGCAAAGTTACAAACTGTGCTCATGTACAACAATTGAAACAAAGGCATCTCAGAAAATAAGATTTAAAACAATGGTATGGGACATAAAAGTCAGATGCAGGAGAATATTTTTTCATCATGTGCTTCCAGGAAAAGCTAGACATATTGAGAATAAAGGTGAAGTTCTTATGATAAATGTCGAGATTAATCTCGAAATGAGAAAGATTTTTCTACACACACTTAGGGAAAAAAGTATACATTTTGAGCAAAATGTATACATTTTGAGCAGAAAGTAGAAGTACATTTGCATCCACATGCTAGAGCATGTTTGGATCTTCATCACAGTAATGCCTGAGTCTCAGATGCTGCGTGTGCCCGAGCTCCACACCTTCAGGTTCAAACAGCTCGATTAATCGTCTTATTGTGTCTTGTGATGTCACGTATCCCCTCTGAACTGCAGGTGTAACATTGATATCCTTGGATTTGTTCATTACCAGCTATTTCAGCTTGCACGGAAGTGGCCACCTCTTCCAAGCTTGTGTGGTTTTTCCTTCTAAACAGAAGCAATTTTCGACTTTTTTCTTGTAATTTTGACTTTCTCATAAAATGTCTTCCTGATTTTGACTTAATTCTCAACATTTCGACTTTTCTCCCTAAGTGCTTAGTGAAAAAAAATCTGCCTCCAATTTTTTTTTTCTTATGCATGGCCCTAATACTCTTCTGCAAATCATAGCATTACATTGCAGTGTTCAAAGTATAAAAAAACAAACAAACAGTTGTTTACTAACATGTTCATTTCCTGACTGTGAAATAGTAAACCCTGGGCTTTTTCCCCTTCCAGCTCCCTTTGTCTCCTCATCTGTCCGTGAAATGGCTGTGATGGTGGTGTTGATGATAAGTGTGTGAGAAGAAAGCACTCGTGCTCCTGTTGTTGCACTGCACACTTCCTCATGGATTCCAACAATGATGAGGCACTTGATATTATTGTCACCAACGTGGTGGCAACCTTCAGAACCAGGTGCCACCTAAACCTGCGCACCATTGCCCTAGAGGGCAACAATGTCATCTATAAGCCGGAAGTAGGGGTAAGGAGGTCAAGAGACTATCAAAGGAGAAAAGAGGTTCTCCATGTAGATACAGTTGTACACCTCCACATGAACAGCTCTACTGCATTATTAAGGGTTTATGGTCGGTTAAGTTGGCACCATTCAAACCTCCCCTCCTGCCTTTTTTTGTTCGTAGAAAGTCCTGATGAAGCTTCGTAAACCCCAGATAACCGCCTCAATTTGGTCCTCGGGGAAAATCATCTGCACTGGAGCAACAAGGTAAATGTGCGTCACAGGAAACGCTTTCACACAAGCCTATTGTTTTTTTTTTGACTGGAGGACCCGTCAAAAAACAACACACTACTCCATTTAACTAGTGGAGTTGCTCTTTGTGATTAAAGGGATTCGTCAAGTTTTTTTTTCCTTTTTCTTATTTTCCTCCCTCCTGAGATCCAGACAAGAAGATAGATCCCATTCTTTGGACTGTGTGTGCAGTAACAAGGAA
>JAQLOL010000010.1:10701121-10718345 GCA_029783665.1 Naso thynnoides
TAATTTTATCTTTGCCCTAACGTTTGACTAACGTCCATGAAGAGAAAAAGCCTACAATGTAAATCTGCGTGTGTATCGCTTTAATACGTCCTGTGATGGACACCTGTGGACTGAGGTCTCACCTCATTCTTGTGCAGAGTGCATGTCCTCGGACTGAGGAGGGGGCTGTCATGATAAAACAGCACCTTTGATTCAGATATTGATACAGATGAAATGTCTTAATAAACTTCATCTTACACTTACAAACAAGCACTAAACACAGACTAGCTCTCACACACAGCAGGTGAGGCATTTCATTTCCCCTGGTCATCACAGCACTATACTACACTGGCAACAACATTTTATGACGTTCGTAATTCTAAATAAAACGTAAATGACTTACAAAAGAGACAACTTCCTCTACAATGTGTGTTTGTTTGTTTAAATTTTTTGCCCCCCTCAAGTCCTTGAATTAAGCTTAAAAGTTGCAGGTAATTTTAAAGAGGCGTGTCTTTGTAGCTAAAGCCAAAGTTTGCGATTTTTTTTTAACGCTATGACTTTGATTTGCCCACTATTTACGTGCAAATGAACCTGTTTACGCGAACGCTACGTGTGCAGTGACGAGTGACGCTTCCTTACCTGACACCGCGGCCGTGTGTCTCTCGTCAGCCGGGATTCGTGTTTATCGGCCCATTCGCTTTCTGCAGACTTTCCCCCCCGACTCCTCTCGTGTCGGTGCACTCACAATACTTGTTTTGGTAAAACACGTTTTCAGCCCCGCCCACGTCTGCACAGCCCGCCAATGGGAAGCGTGGATTCAGCAGTAGAACGCCCAACGTCAAATACGATTGGCTGAAACTTTTCTACGAGGAAGGTCCCACAGCTTGATGTATTTATAATGAAACAGATTCCTGTGGGCTGTTTACCTTTTGTTGTGAATGATTTCACGGTTATTTATTGGAAATATTTTTCTTGTATCTTTCTGTGCTGTTTTTTTAATTACTCTTAGCTGCAGTTTTAGCTTATTATTATAAGTTCTTTTTTTTTTGCTGTGACATCAATGTAATATGACATGCAATCATATACACCTGTATCAATAATGCTCCTTCTCTCATACTGCTGGTGTAAACAAAGGGGGCAGTCACCAGCTGTTTCTGCTCCTTCCTCATGTCCTGTTTCCACGAATGCAGCCGGACTGAGCGGCACACCTGCCCCGCTGCCTCTCAGCTGACAGAATGCGGCCTTCTGGGTTTGCACTCAGCGCCTGGCCTACTTCAGAGATGCATTTAGGCGTCCAGACAACCTATAGAGTCCAACGTTTGACCTGCTTTTAACCAGCGTCATTTGATCCTCACTGTGTGTGTGTGTGTGTGTGTGTGTGCACACCCCCGCGTGTGTTATGTCATAACTCAGTAACCTGACTGGGCTATGAGTGGCCTCAATATTGCAGACTCACCTTTAATATGTGACATAGTAACGTGAATTTTATTATAAGCTACTGTTATATAATTGATTGAATTACTGACAAATCGACTTTTACACATCACAGATTTCTTATCTCAGGGATTAATGATATGACGTTACTGATTGTAGTTTTATAGTTTTATTGAGCAGAGACAAAAATCACAGATGGCACCGGCAAACATCTTATTCAACTCTTTGTTTGCAGGACATCCTTTTCTTAATGAAAGACAGGCACGTCCACAGACTTTTGGCAGAATCAACAGACACACCCGACTCTGATGCTACAGCGGTGACATTTGCATAATGTTGGCTCGTGCAAATAAAAACAAATTATTGAACAGGTTTGCTTTTATTTCAAGAAGGCATAATATTAAATCCATTTACTAGGAAAAGTGCCCTGGCAGCAGTGTGGAAAAAAAAACAAAACTTCATAGGCGTAGGCCTAAGAAAAAGTTCTGTATCCTTATGTAAATTATATCATATATTATATTATATACTCATTATGCAACAGGATGAACCTGGCACACAGTTTATTGTATATTAAACTGCTGATTCATACCAAAATATCATTTTAATGCTGCTGAAGCAGAAGATAAATCCAATGCTTATACAGTACAAATGTGTGAAACTGCATCAGATGAATGTTTTTAAAAAGTTACTATTAGCCATGGATATATGTAGTTAAGTAAAAAAAATATATATATATATATTTCTCTCTGTATTTTTGATTATAAGAATTAAACATGAGAAAATGTAAATTCTTAAGTAGGCTGAAGCACAAGTATGACAAATACAGTTGGTTAAATGTGTGAAGCAGTTCAGCTGCCGAAAGTAAAAATTTTTATCCCCTGTCTTGTGAATTGTACATACGCTGCTGGAATTTTGGTACCGCAATATCAACCAATGGCCTTATTCATTTTTGCTCATGTGCAACACAAACAAGCACAGCCATACTTTGCCTCTACAGTCTCTCTCTCTCACCGTCCTACACAAACCCAATGCCAAGAATCAAGTCAAATTTGCTGGATAATCAACTTTTTTGTGACTGCTGGTTTTTTTAATATGTGGGAGGTTTAGCTTACATTAGATCCTCAGGACTATTTATAGGTTAAGATTATGTGAGGATGGAGATGATTCTTGTCCACCGTGGCTCGTGGATTAAATACCTTAAACTAGCTACACGTGATTGCACAGATAAAGGGGACACATACTTTTAATTTGACTACAAGTTAAGACCGCAACAGACTAAATAAAGACTCTTATAATTACATAAGCAAAGCACTTGGCCTCATAGTCATACAGTTTATGGGAAAGACTGGGAATATTCAGACACTAGTGGACTCGGGGGGGGGCAAGGGGACCCCACATGGTGCCCTAGGGTTTGAAAAAACACAGCAAAAGTGCTCCTTGGGTGCCTCAATGGCAGATTTGCCTTTTTCACACGGGTCGCCCAGCTTGCAACTATACAGCTGCACATGTGATAAAGTATCCTCCAATCCCAAAAGACAAGAACCTATGCAATAAAGCTGAGGTAGGTAATATTTAGAAATCAAGCTAACGCTAGCTGTAACATGAGACTCCCTGGGAAGCAACTCCACTGCAGCCTCCTTCTCCTGTTTTTGCTTTTATTTCTCATGTCGTCGCTCTCTCTTTTTAGTCTTATTTGCATCAAAGATTCACAAGGAGACATAACAGTTACAGGGAAAAGTTGCAGCAGAGCAAACCGATCCGTCTCAGCTCGAGCCGACTGACTGACTGTGCTGCTTGCAGACACTCTGTTGCAAAAAGCACGTCAGCTTGTACCGGCATCACCTGTCGTTAAGATGATTAGACATACCAATCAGGACGGAGAGAGCACCACCGATTAGTCATACAGAACGGGAGCGATACAACTTTTACCAATCCTGAATACAGAGGCATGATGGGAAAACACTGAGATCTTACCATACTTTCAGACCATGTCACTTACTAATAACCTGTCTATAGGGTATTTTGACATTTTTTTCTAAAAAGAACACAAAAAAAGTCATTGATGTTTACCACAAAGTTACCAACTGCAGCTTTAATTGGTAAATATACTAAAAATAATTTTGTGGTTTTAATGTTTGTTAACTTTAAATGCCAACTGTTTTGGTCAATACCTAGTTCCCTCAGGATCAAATTTCAGAGACTTAACTAATGCAGCAAAGACACAAAACAAGACAAGTTTTGAATTAAGACACTATTACATGAAATTTTCCACTTACAGTCTTAATGTACGTTTGTAATGAAAAGTAATATGTGTGTATAACTGCCTGGAGCAGATCTAGTTCGGCTATTCAGTGTTCTAGATGGTAAGACTGTGTTTAAAGGAGGTTACTGTTGTCTTGGAGGGTTTTATGATAAAGGAAAGGAAAACAGCGTCACCTTGTGGAAGTCCTGTAATCTTACATCTAAAGGGTGTAATGGCATTCAACCAAGGAAACTTAGGAAAGTACTCAGCAAAAGCAGAACTTGTGTCGGTGGCTCCATGTTTAGAAATAAATTGCAAAGTTCGTGCGGTGTTATTATATTGCAGTGGCTTTCGATTCAAACACAGTTTCACTTTAAAAAATGGAAGGTGAACCTACAGTTCCCTGACCCTGAGTCAATTTTTTATTTAGCTGCTTCTTTCACTGAGGATGACCTTGATGACTGTATTTCCAAAGGCGCCACAGCACTAACTAAAAGTAAAAATATCTTGCCTTTGCTGCCCGCTCGATCGCCTAATGGTTCTTCTAGAAAATGTCAGAGTGCCTGAGTGTCAGACTCCTGTCATCATGAAGGCAAATGTCAACTGAATAATGATAGCAACCAACAGTGTCTTCATTAGGCTCTGCTGCTAGCGGGGCAGAAGCGTCCTACTTAAACTGCAGGTTACAGTTAATATTGTAGAGGACTTAGATTTATAAAAAAGGTCAGTTCTGTGTATGACACAGCTGTAACAACCGTGACGTGCAGAAACAGGAGGACTCAAGGATGCAGGCAGATGAGTAAAGCTGAGTTTAATATCAAATCAAAGAAACATGGAAACATGGAAACATAGACTTGGCTCAGACGACAGGAAACACACATGACAAACAGGCCACAAGAGGTGAGACACATGGGGTTTAAATACAGACAATCAGAGAAAAATGAAACTCAGGTGGAGGACGACACAAGGTGACAAACACTGGGGGCCGGATCTTAATAAACCTGATGGGCCGTGGCAACAGAAGCACAAAGGACGATTACTACAGGCCTTAATGAATGACAAGTTATCATAAACAAACACTAAACACACAATAAATGTTTCTAAGGAGCAATAACAGTTGATTTACTACAGAATGGCACAACTGCCCGACGTAACAGACAAATTACATAATAAATTGCATCAATAAACATCAGAATGACTCCAGATAATATAAAAGTACCTTTCAAATTTGCCTTTGACAGCTGATGTTTTTTTCTCATCGTCTTGTTCGAAGCTTCAGTGTCTTGTGTCTTGGGTGTTTCTCTGTGTTTTTTAATGGATGGTGGGCTCCAAGTTTGCCGGCGAGATGGAAAGAGTTGATCCATCCACAACAAGGAGCAGCAGAAAGCAGGGAAGATAAACATGCTGCCATGCTGGTCTCTGATTCTGTCAAACTCTGTTTAGGAAACAATAATTCCGTCAGTCTTTTTCCACATCAGTGACATGTTTGAATTCATTTCTCTCATCTTTGTCGTCCTCGTCGTCTTCCCCCTTGCTAGAGCTTCCGGTCATCTTTACAGTCACAAGCAGAGAACTCAGAAAACTCAAAAACAATGTCTGTAATGTTCTTTCATTATTTGACCTTTGGCAAGCAGCCTAACTTTAACATAACAACCGTTTTAATTTATCAGCTCAAGGCTTGGCCAGCAGATGGCAGTGTCTGACTGTTGCTGCTGAGCTGAAAATGAAGCAGAGCATCGTCGGTCCAGTACAGTTTGGCAAAAGACTATTAAATACATGTGGGCTTATAATGATAATATAGTCTCTTCAGGTAGCACTGTATTTTTTATTTTTTTATTTTTTTGGTGCCTTTATTGTGTGGGTTACTCAGCAATGGGTAACTTTGTGTTAGTGTTTAAGCTGTAACAATGCACAGATACAAAGAGTACGTTAGAGGAACATTCATGCTCTGCCGTGACTTTCAAAAGCAAACAAAAATTGCTTAGCCTAATTACACTTCTGTTGTTAAACCTTGTGTAGACATCTTAAACTAAATTTACTGACTTTTCAGTCCACTTCTCAGGCCAACAAGGTCAAACTGTTTGCTGAACTTGTCCAGACGGTTAAAAACTTTATCGGTTTCCACCAGGACACCTTCCCTGCAGTCTTCTCGTAACGTTAATCTTCTTTTTTCTCTTTAACCCCTTCCTTGGGAGTTTGAGGCCTGAGGTCACCCACACAATAACCTCCTGGATCTGTTAGACTTTACTAACCATAGACACAACCTTGAACTCCAGTGAAAGGACACCGTCCCTCATCAATACTCACACAATTACAACATACAGTTTAAGCTGCTCTGCTGAACTGGCTTCATTAATATCCTCTGACCTGGAGTGGCCACATCCGTCAATAATTTGTCCACACACACACACACACACACACACACACACACACACACACACGCACTTCAGCATTACCGTTATCATTGTGTAAGGTTTGTGACGCATGAAGGGGAGTAAAGTCCATTCTGCACTAATCTGGAACATTTGTCAGCTACCACTTTTAACTATTAGTAGTGAATGATTGATTCTCTAATTTATTGTTTCTATTATCTATGGACACTGTTGGATATTTAATGTCAAGGGAAGATTATTTAAAAATTATCGTCTTATTTCAGACTAAAGGGAAAATCCATAAAATGACGCAATTCAATGCAAGAACTCACATACGAGCTTAATAGGTGTAATAAAGTTAAACTTTTATTGCAAACCAAACATGGTCACATAAATCTTCAACAATTTTACAATTTACAGTACATTTAACATGAATCGTTACATATACATATTTAAGCATACCTTTAGTCATTTTCAATATACATTAAAACTAGCACACATGACTCCAAATATACAAACAAACTTAAATACCGTCAAACTGCATTACAGCAATATTAAAATGGAATGTTCAGTTTTCGATGCTGTCAGCTCGGCTGAAGGCCGCTGTTACGTTATTGTGAGGCGAATGGAAGACTATGTGAGGGGGACACAGCTGGCAAGCGGAACTACTCAAACACTTCTGGAAGCATCACTTTCTTTCTCACCTAGCAGCAGTGCTCTCGCTTTCTCGCTCTCTCTATCAGCATTACCATTACTGTTTTATGTGCAAAATGAAGACATTAAACATCCTTTGAGTTCCTACGTCTCACGTTGTTAAAGACAGAACTGTTGTTTAAACTCAGAGCTACATCGTTCCTCTCTGGCGACTTAAAAAATAGGGGAAACGTGGTGATAGTAACATCGACACAGACAAACCCAAAAGATGTGAGTTCTGATGGAGAGGAGAAATCAAAGGCACATTTGAGAAAAAAAAAAACAAACAAACATCCCCCTCTGTAACATTCAGCTTCAAATTACTCCCTTTTCAAACACACGGAAAGCAAATGAGAAGAACCTAAAGCACCAGAATGAATGTCATCTCCAAGCTACGCAAACTCAACAGGCGGGTAGGTCCCTTCGGGTGGTTGGACAGAATCTCAAAAAGTGCGAAGATGTTTGGCTACATCAATGAAGATGGGAGTCCTTTTCAGGGGTGGTAGAGTACGGTTCAGCCCTCCTCTTTTGAGAAAAGCTGGAAGTCGTTGTGTGTGCTTGTCAGTTGTGGCTTCAGGGTCTTCAGAGGCGGGCTTAAGCTGCCTGAGCTATGTGCAAAGGACCTCCACTATCAGGTATGAGCTGGGCAACTGAAGACTGCAGTGTGTTTGCGTCTGTTGTGGAGGGTTGAAGGATTTGTGCGTTGGTAAATCAGGTTAGGATGGAGGATTGCAACCCCAGTGAGTCATTGAACCATGGCAGACATCCTCCTGCGGCAAGTCTTCTTAAATGTATTCAAGAGTTGGAGAGATTATGGCAAGTACACATGTATGAACTCTTTGCAAACGCAGAGTTGTTGCAGGGGTTGGTGCCCATCGTCCTGATGGGAAACGTAAGGTGGGGGTCAAGATGCAAGTCCATGGACAATGACACAGTACAAGTCTGAATTGGTGTCCATACTGAGGGCCTGTGTTTAGGTCCTATAGGTAGGAGTCCATAGACGGGGCGTAGGAGAAGCCCACGAAGGCCTCTGCGGCCTCTTTGATGCTGGCCGTGACGAGTGCGCTGTCTGGGGAGCAGCCAATGGAGCTGGGCACTGGCTCATCTGTGAACTCCGGATCAAAGTGCCGCAAGTCGTTTGGTCCCGTCTGTGAGGGGGAGGAAGGAAGTGAGAGAAGCATGGATTAGTCAGGCTCTAACAGTCAAAATACCTTGCCTTAATTGGAATTCACAGCAAGGATGTTCTGTACTCCTGATCTAGTTATGTAAATGTAACACTGAGCTTGGGAATTTGGCCACTGCACTGCATTAAATCATACACCTGTCATCATCTGCACTTATTAAAGTAATAAAAAGAAACGCACCACATTGGGGTTGAATGGAGGGGTGATCTTCTTGGCATTGAGGTCATCCCAGTTGATGGGGGAGAAGAATATGTGGTTCTTAATTTCAATCTGTGGAAAGACATAAATGAATAATAAATCAACAATGTCCTTTATGATGCATATTATGCAAAAATGCATACAGACACCCACATGCAATCACATGAGAGAACACTTACAAAGTCCTCTGTGCAGCCCAGCCTCTTGGTGCGGTCCTTCTGCAGCAGGCCCTCCAGCAGGTGTCTGGCTGCGTTGGAAATGTTGGGTTTCAGCTGCAGCGGCTTGTTTAGGATGTTGTCATACATCTCCGCTGTGTTACGGCTGTAGAATGGAGGCTGGAGTGGGATAAAGAAAGAAATGATAAGCATCTTGACAACAATGAGGAGCAAAGAATCCACATGATGAACACTGATCGTATCATTGTAAGTCATGCATCAGGCACAAACACTAAAGAAGAGATAAGAACTGTGTCTTCATTGTTACTCACCAGGCCATAGAGCATTTCATATAGAACAGCTCCTAAACACCACCAGTCTACCGTCCTGTCATACGGCTGCTTGTGTAGAACCTCAGGAGCTAAATACTGCAGAGAGAGAGAGACCAAGAAGTCATGAGTTGCTGAATGTTACAGTAATGTAAAAGGGAGATCTGAATCGCTGGATATTTAGTCCTTACCTCTGGCGTACCGCAGAAAGTCGATGTGGTTCCCTTGGGTTCGATGTTCTCCTTGCACAGGCCGAAATCTGTGAGGATGATGTGTCCCTGCGAATCCAGCAGGATGTTCTCTGGCTTCAAGTCTCTGTAGACGATGTTGAGGGAGTGGAGGTAGCCCAGAGCGCTGGCGATCTCCGCTGCGTAGAATCTGGCTCGGGGCTCGAGGAAGCAGCGCTCTCTCTGCAGGTGGTAGAACAACTGGAAGAAGAAAAAAAACAAGGAACAAAGGTTATTGCAACAAGTAGCTTCACAGCCTGCAATATATGTATTGTGATGCAGATGATCAACAAAATCTCATGAGTGGGAAGTACAGAAAAGGAAAGACAAGCAGCAGAAAGAAAGAGACAGAATGGAAACCGGATGGGAGGAAGGCAAGAGCTTTAAAGGGAAGACCGATGAAGTGAGGACCAAGGGTGGAGTGAGAGAGTGAGAGAAAAGAGAGGAAGAAAGGAGAAAGAAGAGAAGGAGAGTAAATGCATCCTGTTTCCTGACGAGGCCCATATTTAATCAGCTCTGTCTTTGCTTGTCCAACAATCACAGGAAATTAGCTCGATTAGACACACACTGAGCCTGAATGGCGCTGCTAATTTTGGCCCGAGTGTCTCCCGCTGTCCCAACCCACCCTGTGATTTCCTGAGCAGCGTTTCCTTCAGAGAATGAAAGACAGAAAAAAAGCTTCTATTCTGCTTCTCATGACAGGACATCCCCTCTGTCTGTCTGCCTCATCTTTATCTCTGAACCTGCTGCTACACTAAATCTTCCAAAAATGTCCGTCCATCCACTTTCTCCTTCAGCTATATCCACCTTTAAAAATCCCTCCCACCCGCCTCATTTGTCTTCAGCCCCTTTAAACAGCCCGGCTTCTCCTTTCTCTGCTATCATCTCTGCTTTATATCCTTATATCTTGTTGGCAGCAGTTCAGCAGCCAGTAACTCACCTCTCCTCCGTTGATGTAGTCCAAGATGAAGTAGAGTTTGTCCGCCGTTTGGAAAGAGTAGTGCAAGCCCACCAAGAACGGGTGCTTGACATTCTTTAGCAGCACATTCCTCTCTGACATGATGTGTTTCTCCTGGGGAATACAAAGAGCAGGGGGGTTAGAGAGGTCGCAGAGGTGACGTGTCATGTTGTCTGTGTACTTTTGTAAGTCTGTGGTTTGGAATGAAGGCATGTCTGCATGTGTATTTACCTCCTTCTTCTTCAGGATGGCCTTTTTCTGTAAGACTTTGACTGCGTAAAACTCATCATCGGCACGGTGGCGTGCGAGCAGGACCTTGCCGAAGCTGCCCTTGCCGATCACCTTGAGGAAGTGGAAGTCGCTGGGTTTGGCTGAGGGGTTCGAGGATGGGCCGAGGTTGATCTGTTGGGATGGACTGGGCTGTGAGGGGAAGGGAGCAAGGAAGCAAAGCATGAGGATGTTGCAGCTATTGTATGGACCACAAAGTGCGAGGTAAACAAAGGATATGTGCGCGAATCTCTGCATAATGGTACACTGTAAACAAAGGAAGTTTAATGCAGATGTACTTACAGGAGGAGACGGGTTTGTGTTCATGAGCTCAGCATCCTGAGGAGGACTCAAGTTGAGAATAGACTGAACTTCAGGGCTGAAACAACAAGGAGATCAAACTTAGTTCATCTGATAACAAAGCATCACGAGTAACCACAGTGGGATTTAGCTGATCTGGGAGTCACAAAGTTTCCTCAGAAGTCTGATTGCTGACATTTCTGGCTGTGTTTTTCCAAATGTTTCGTCTCCCAGTGATGCAGAACAATAACATGAGTCAGATGGTACTCACTGCTTGCAGGCGTAGGAATTTGTGGCAAGCCTCTGAATGAAGTCGTTCAGCCCCATCCTCCTCTGTTTCATGAAAGCTGTAACACAAAAGAGAAAAACAGAAAAAGAGGTGTTTAGATTTCTAAATGAGAAAAAAGTTGTCCATCCATGTCATGAGGAATCAGCTTCAAATATCCAGCTTTAGTTCCATACCACTGACTAATGTGACAAGCCCTCTGGATTTCGAGTAAGTCATTGCAGGCTTTTCCGTTTCTGTTTTGATCGTCATGATGTGATGAGTTTGACTGCAGCTATGCACTCAACAACCGCCAAAGGCAAAATATAACTACCCTGCTTTCCACTCGGGTTTTATAACAGGAAGGAGGGAGGAGCTGCCCCACACACACACCCACACACCCACACACCCCCCGGTGGGCGTGATCCTGCGCCAACATTGCTATCTGCTGAATGGGCTGTGGGAAGATAATCGATCCCGTTCACGACCAATCAGAGGTCGTTGCGCCAGCGCGTCACTGCCTCACCTCAAGCTGTGCTTGCGTCAAAAACATGAGAAAAAGGAAGAAAAAAGTTCTTTAGCACTTCTTACTGAAAGGTCGACTTGTGCTATTTGCACATACAGTATATTTGTGCAACACGACTGCAAGTTTGCCCAACATCCCACGCTCCCAGTCTGACATTGTCACCCAGACGGCAACATTTCACTGTCTCCTACAGCATAATGACATCCAGATGTGTCCATTAAGTGACATAAGGTGCCTCTTAAGGAGTGCAGAGGAAACAGAGAACATGAAGTGAAGCTGGTTTTTCCTCCAGCCCCCTGATTATTTTTGTAACCCTGTCTCCATCCTTGAGACGGTAACTCGGTCCTGTGTAAATAATGTGATAGCCTCCAAACTAGGCCTATCAGCTTCACTGTTTGGCTGCTTTTCAATTAAAACGACCGGGAGTGACGCAGGTTCCCTCGGTATACAAAAGACGAGGGGGAGAGCCTCCGAGGGGAGGCCCCGTGCCAAGAAAAAGCCGCTGCTAGTGGAAAAGTACAGACTGAGAAACTCCTCAATGCATCCAGAGAGAAAAAAGAGAGTGAGAAAGGGAGAGATCAGACCCACAATATGCTAATTTAAGCCTCTCGGAAGCAGCCAAAACACTTCAATGTGAAGATCAGAGTGAAATAATGTGGAAAAATGCCACTTTGCGCTGCGTTCTGTGCGCTGGCACGCTGATCGGCTGCGCGCAGGCACGGTTATGTAAGGCACCTAGTTCAACTTCACTACACCCCTAAGAGGAATGGAAGTACGATGCGACTATGTCACCTATGAAGCAAAACCCATTTAAAATGGATAAATAAAAAAAACTAAACTTCAACCAAATGGCGCTGCAATATCTCTACAAGAAAATATCGGAGAGAAAACAGTGAAAACAATTAAACCAACCGCAGTTTAGCTGCCTAACACAAATAAATATAGGCTATCATTCCCAAAGTCTTGCGTAAAAACGCACACAAAGACGCTGTAATCTATAATTTCACAGGTATAACTTGTGACTTAATTGCCCGACCTCATCTCATAACCGCTCCAGATTCAGTTTCCATCGAAAACAAACAAACCTTTCAGATCTGAGCGAGTCCTCATTTGGATTCCTGCCGCGCCACAGTTCGACAAGTTGCAAAAGAGAGTTGCCAGGCTTCTCTGGCACCTTAAAGAGACCCCCTGTCAGCGAGGCATTTACATGGGCCCGGATAACAGCATCATAAATCCAGGTCACTGGATTATGGGGTGAATGGAGCGCCCCCCAAGAATGTCTGCCAGCGCTCGCAGGGGGGGCAAAGCCTCCCCCCCCCCGACAACAGAAACTATAAATATCACAAAAGGCTGGTAAACGCACAGATGCCATTCAGCCCCACAGAAACATATCGATCCGTAGTTTTCAGGAGCATTAAAGGGATGATCTAAAGGTTTCGACTGCAAATAAATGAAAGAGAAGGAAACCCAAACCATCGCCGGTGCTTTGAAATAAATATGCAGCCTACTTACACGTCAAAGTGGTCGTTTTGTCTTTCATTGGGATGCTTTTATTTCCAAATCACGAGGAGAACAGAGACTTCGGGCTTCTCGACATCAAACTACACAACGTTCCCCGTCTTGAAGACTTTCATCCAGTTTTTTTTTTCTTTCAGGGCGGAGACGTCCCGCCTCTCTTTCCTTCCACTCTGCAGTTTTGTGTTTCAAGCATGGTTGCATGAGTTTTCCTCAGGGCGGGGATGTGCTACCTTCAAAGGCTCCTGAGTTTAGGGTTCACTGAAAATGTGAACCTAAGTTGTATTTAATTTGAAAATGAACAAAAGCAACAGACTTTTTTTTGTTTATTTCCCTGCAAGAAAGAATAACTAAGGTTTTTTTTAACATGTTTGTTTTATGTGTCCTTAAACGATGAGGTAGCTCAGAAAAATCTGTTTTTTTACACACATCATGGCCACAAACCAGCATGATCGACGAATCACTATCACCATATTTGTTGTCTCTAAATATCAAGTGAGGGCAAACTGAATGCAAACTTGTGTTCTACTTGAATTCTGCCTGAGTTCAGCGTTTTTTTTCCCCCACCACAGCTGAGGTCATTCACACACTTAGCTCAGTATTAAAATGTAACCTGGATTTGGAAATTCACAGAGTCAACATGGATTTAAAGTTGGAAGCTGCCAAGAATTTGAAGCCATAGCCTGCTAATCAGCCGTGGCTATTGATAATTGCCCTTCCAGCTATTTTATGCATGTGTACACAGGATCGAGTCAAGGTGAATTTTGCCTTTTGGGAGGAGTGTGTGAGAGAGGAGAGAACAAAGGGAATAAATAAAAGGAAATACAGGTGAGACAGGAGTGGAAAATGTAAAGCAATGAGAGGTGCAGTTTGAAGAAAACACGGATCAGACTAAGAATAAAGAGTAAACAAGGATGAGAGCAACTTCCATGGAATCGAACCAGCAACCTTCCAGTCACGCTTTTAAAGCAACAATATGTAACTTTGACCGTGACCTGAGGATTTGAAAAGCAAAACTAAATGATACACATTAATATGCCACACAAAACAGCATTTTTAGAAAAAATAAGTCACAGTTTATGGAGAAAATGTCCTCTGGTTTTCCCTCTGATGTCCTGCGACTGCTCTGTCTGTCTACAGCCTTTTATTTAGCGGAGTTGTCCCAAACAACGACACACAGCTGCAGCTTCAGCCTGCAGGAAGCCTACTTGTTGCTTTCAGGAACCTCCATGAATCACAGAGTTGAGGCAGAGCAGTCACAGGACATCACAGGGAGAACCAGAGAAGATTTTCTCCATAAAAAAATGACCTGTTTCTACTAGAATTGCTGTTTTGTGCGACATACTAACTTGCATCATATAGTTCCGTTTTTCGAAGCTTCAGGTCGCGGTCAAAGTTACACAGTGTTGCTTTAATAGAGGGCAAGTTGGAGTGTGTGAGAAGCTACTTTGTGCTGCAGCTACACTGAGCGTGATAAGCTGTGAAAAGGCAGAGCAAAGACAAGCAGCAATTAAGGCGTATTCCCAAATGACTAAGAGGTAGTGTTAAGGCTGCATATGGGTGTGTGTGTGTGTGTGTGAGAGAGAGAGAAAGAGAAAGAGAGAGAACGTGTGTATTATTTTTCTTCTGATCTGTCTGTGTCTCTTAGAGAAAGTCTTTGTGTGACTCTGCAGGTTTTAAATTTAGCCTCAAATTCGTTTCTACAGCTTTCTGTCTCTCCCCTAACTCAAATTAAATCTATTATTAATCTGTTGCCCACAGCCACCTGACGCACGCACACACACACACACACACACACACACACATGCAGAGCTGAATGGCAAAACAAACCTGCAGGAAGTCTGACAGCACACACGCACATGCACGCACACACACATAAGCTGGAGGGCAAAACCAGCCTGCAGAGACACACTCAGTACGTTTACGTGCCCGGTTGAGTTGAGCTACAGTTAGAGCTTGATTAGGTCATTTAATTGGACAACTGTCCTTGTCCCAGTATACAAGCGCTGAGGGAGAATCGGACTCCGCTGCAGTAGGAGGCGATACGCCCCGTTCAGCTGGTTGCTATTGGACCTTCTTCCGGTTAGTCGAGCAAGCTACAAACAAGTTAGCAAACGGCTAGAGGAACTCGCGTCGAACAGAGAAAACATGGACAACTTTACAGCGCTGTATGCTTCCCATCCAAGCTTTACTTCTGCTGCGATTTCAGTGCACGCTATGCCTCGTATTTATGGGATTTTTGTTTTCTTCCGGGCTTTCTTCTACAAATTTATGCTGTATGAGTTTCAGGTCAAAGACGCTGCAGGAACCGTCAACAATGTGCAGATGGCTTAATCGGCCACTCCAAGTCTGACTGAGACATAAACATGTAGGAGTAACTTGACTTCCAAATGCACTACCTGGGTGTGTCAGCTTGACTTTGAGAAATCTGGATTAGTATGATTTCAGTTGGACTAACATGTTTACATGGATTTTAAAAGTCCGGTTTTTGTCAGACTTAGACAAACTAAGGTCGTGTAAACATACTGACTCACACATTCACAGAGTTTTTAAAAACAGAGACGGAGAAAGAGAGAAAGGGCGGCTCAGGTACATCCTAAATTCCCTAAAGGTTCCCAACACTCCTCTCCCTCTCTGCACTACCAAGGACTGTGCACACTTTGTTCGAAAAAGATATTTCTCCTTGAGACTTCTGAGGCTGCAGCGCCACCATCGTTCAAAAGACATTTAATCTGCAAGATGTCACCACGGACACTACAGCAGCAATCCACGCGGGACATACACCGACATCTCTTTGCAGCACTTGAAAGTGTCACATGCCATACAAGTGAAATCTTATGCATGGTCTCTCAAATGTGACCGCATGGAGAGCAAAACAGAAGTGCTGCCCTTGAAAACTTTGCAGTTTTTTGCATAGGCGTGCTCGAGGGAGCTGATTTGAAGCACTGAACGAGAAGCAACTACTATGTTTTTTTTATCTAAAGGATAAGAACTGAAAGAGACCGTAAAGAATTTAAAGTGACGTTACCTCTGCAGGGATGTAAGCGCAGCGCTCACGTCTGCATCCGCGGTCATCGTCCACAGCTGAGTGAAATGAGCGAGCATTGTCGAGAGATCAGGAGAGAGGACGAAAGAGAGAGGGAGCGAAACTAACAAAAGGTCCAACCAGTGTTTTTCCTATCTGGCCCTGGTTCCCCTTCTGCATTTACAGGCTGCCTGCGTTTGGACCCCGAAACAAGAGGAGGCTCCATGATACTCAAGCTGTGTGTTTACTGCCTTTCTATGTGTGTGTGAGACACTATTACGTTATGTAACCCACTAGTGGCACTGTCTTTGGTGCCAAAGCCAGAATTAACTCATGCACACACACACACACACACACACTTAGAGGGCCATTTTGTGAAAGGACAGGAAAGGGCTCACTGTAGTGCCAAAAGGGTTTGAGGTGCAGGATATTAGAGCTAGAGTATAAACACACACACACACCCCCTCAGCCCACCCACCTGCTCAGTGTACCCACACATACACAAAGGCCAGCATATGCCCATGTCCACGCTGTCTCCGGCAGATGACATCCGTCCATTAAATCCATTCATCTCTTCCATTCTCCCATGCCTGCGTCTCGTTGTGCCTCTGCTCTGCGCCGGGATGATGAGGGCGTTTGTGGCTACAGCTGATCAAGCGATGAATGTGAATGAGCCTCAGTGGTGAGGAACCAAATGACACTGTTACATAAAGGCCTCGGCTATTCACAGAGGACAGCCAGGCTTTTATGTTGCCACGGTGGACTGTCAATGTGTGTGTGTAGAGTGTTTGACTAGCGAGGCATCAAAACGTAGCCTGCTTAGACCATCAGCCACCTCCATTGATGGTCATGTGACCATATATCATCACAGTGGACAGCTGAGACCATCCTGTGTTTGAAGTTTTGTGTTCCTGGGTTCTATGCTTGCATGATTGTGTCCACTGGTGTTCATGAGAGTGTTTGGTGACACTTTATTTTGGAGGTCACACAGTTTCCTAGAAATAATCTGTTCATCTTGCAGTTCCTGGAAAAGGATCATATTATCTGATTCTAATAAACTGCTGGCATAAGCCGAAGCTTGAACAAAGCTGGCAGCCAAAATGCGTTGTAGACAACAATTAAACGTGTTTGTGGAATAAAGTGTCCAAAAATAAATCTGGGTAATAGAGCAGTTCTTCAGGAAATCCTTTCAGGAAAGAACAACTGCTTATAAACTCAACTCAATCAAACACAAAACTGTTAAAGCGGGATATGGCAGACATGGAGTATAATATCAATATTTACAACGATTATGTCATTAGTGTATAATCACCTGGAAAAAAAGGTTATTATTATCTTAGACTGAGCCTATATCTACACAGGGAGCAGGTCTTCTTCCACAGCCTCTGCCATATTGAACCGCCGTGTTTCTACAGCAGCTCAGATGATACAAACCAAACAATGGATCTGTGGGATCTTTTTCGCTTTTTTGCCTCTGTGGATTGTCCTACACGCTTGGAAGGGGAGGGTGCAATCCTTCACATTGGACCTTCAATTATTGCTTTTTAAAAAATAC
>JAQLOL010000010.1:10732771-10757464 GCA_029783665.1 Naso thynnoides
TAACATACGTAATGACCAAGCAGTAGCGATTGGTCGAAGTTGAAAATATCCCGCCCACCATGATGCAAACGTTTCTCGATGGAGAGCGGCCAGACGCTTCTCACAAAGTGAAACGATGTGGAAGCGGATGGTTAACCAGGCTACATGCTTGGACTAGTGATTTAAAATCGTATGATCACAGTTTGTTCAGCAGGGGGCAGTGAAGTGCACTGATGTGTGGAATAAATTTTTTTTTTAATATCCTGCCTCCGTTGCGTATCTTTGCCACATGTATTTGGTAACCACATTCAAAGTATTACATTTAGAATATCAGCCGATATATTGGATATCAGAATTTTCTTACTCCACAGTATTGGTCTGGCTCGAATAATAACGGTACCTAACCTGAAAGCAAATAACCAGAAACCACATAAGCAGGTCTGAGATGAACAGAAGTCCTTTAAATGCGCTCTGCCCTTCTTTCAGGTGGACGCATCTACCCCGTGTCGGTTCCCTACTCCAACAGCCAGAGCACCAGTAAAACCAGTGTCACACTCTCACTGGTGATGCCCTCTCAAGGGACCCTCACCAATGGAACCAACACTGCCTCCACCCTGGAGGAGCGCACGCCCACACCAGGGTGAGATCAGTTTATCTGCTGTATTTGCTCGCTTTACTCCTGGTTACTTCCTGCTGTGTTGATCTCTGGGTAAGCTTCATTTTAGATCCTTCTGGTGATTTCGTCGCTGCGTCGATCTGAATAAGTTTGGCTTAAGTTTTTTTTGTCACGTGACTGTTGGGTTTTTGCTCCGAAAACTTGATTTTCAGTCCTTGTTTCGCTGCTGTTGTGCTCGTTGTGGTTGAGCTTTATTTTTTTTATTTAACTTTATTTAACAAGGCACGTCATTAAAAACAAATTCATATTTACAGTTTTATCATTATCTCATTTATCCAGTCCACTCTTCCCTCGCCCGACTGTAAGGTTTACTTTGGTTGTAATTTAGATAAGCAACGGTGTCAACTCCCTTTTCCCTCGCCTGCTCTATTTATTTTAGTTAAGCTTGATTTTCACTCCCCTGCCTCACTTCACTGTATCGGCTTCCCTGCAGCTCTGTTGCTGCGTGCTCTGTCCATCATGCCAGGGTTTTCCGAGACTAACACGGGATGACTGATCCTTTCCAGCTGGAAAAATATTTTAATATGTGACAATTCCGTAAAGCAGTCGTGTTTACAAAACACTTAACATGTCATGTGAAGTGTTCCTCTTCTAAGCTAAATATGTGTCTAATCTATAAGAACCATAACGAGGGCTTGGAACCAGAGGGGCCTAAGTGGCATTTGATCAACTTTACAGGAGAGCCAAAACAAAATATTGACCATACTTCAATCAACTGTATTTATTAACCTTCAACCACAACATTGCAACCACAATACATACTATTGTGAGTTAGTATTGAGTGAAAATATTATGCCATATTAACAAGATGAACATATTCTAAAACCTTGTAAAATCTATCTATCTGTCTACATTACATCTACATACATTATCTGCCCAGTCACTGCCCAGACTTACGCCCTCTTACGCTCTTCTGGCTTTAATGTGTAGGCCCTACATGTATTTTTTAGATCTGAAATGGCCTAAGTGGACATACGCCCCTCTGGCTCCAAACAATGCTCAAACTTTTGTGTTAGGTCTTTGTTGTTTTGTTGCTTTATTCAATGCAGGTTGATGTCTGATACGTCTTTTTGGCATGACTAGATAGAGCTCACCAAGACCTTTAATTTGATATATAGAACTCATTTTCGCCCAAAATGCCACTTACGCCCCTCTGGTTCCAAGCCCTATAAAGTAATTAAACAAAAACATTATTTATATTTAGCAAACAAAAAATTATAGATTAAAACAAACAGCTCCCACACAAACACAGAACAGGAAGATTTTTTTACAAATTTTTTAACTCAAACAGAGCATACAGTGTATGTTTTGATCCTGTGTATGTTAAGAATTGTTTGTTTGGGTGCAAAGTAACGTGTATGCAGCAGGTTCAAACAATAACTGCCGTGAGTATTCCATATTTCATCGCTCGACCATCATCAGCACCTGTTTTTGAAATGAGATGAAGGCCTTTGTTTGGCCTACATTTGCATCATGTGAAATAATGTTTTCCAGCATGAGTTACCTCACTGAATTGCATCTCATTTGTTCTCATAACTCTGCAGAAAGTGTTGTAAATGCACACTGTGTCTGTCATTCATAAAAGACATTGAAATCAATTTGCTGGATTTTATAGATCACAGTATAACTTCATTAGTTTTAATTGTACTGATCAAGCAATTTAGGTGGAAATGAAATGCTCAGAGCCTCAAGATTCGGAGCAAATTCAGGAACAAATAACACCACTTGCTGTGAAAATTAAGGGTACTTCTTAATAACACTTGGCATCATTAGTGGGAAACATTCAGCAGCTCTTATTTCACGGCGAGCCAGACAGCTTGCCTCACTTTCCTATTGAGACAGATGTTGTTCTCCTTGGAGGGGAAACAATGACTGTGCTGTATTCACTGTAATCAGGATCAGTCAGAGGCCCAATCAATGGCAACTCAGCAGTAATAACATGGAACAATGATTGGTGAAATCAGCTTTGCACCCAGCTGCATAGAAGACTGAGAGCAGCCTTCAATTCAGCAACAGAAGCAAACAATGCATTTTCTTCTGTAGAAAAGCAGCACAGTTTCACCATGAAGTCTTCAAAATGTTTAGCAAGCAGCTGAAGGAGAGAGGATTTGACTGACGTTTAACGTCATATCCTAAACTGCCACCCCGTCTGTTGGCTTAATTACAAATCCAACCCTGACGAGCGAGCAAAGCACCTGTTGCTTATGAAAATTCTGGTTAAATTCAGATTATTAAATCCCCCGTGCTGTGTTTTTGTTTGCAGCATGTGTGCAACATGCATGCTCTTTAGCTTCCAGGTAATGCTAGGCAAATATACCCCAACAGCCATTCCTCATAGACAGACTAGTTCTGATGGATCCTTTCAAAATGTGATCCCTTCCAAACGGTTTCGTCATGTTTTTTTTTTCCATCGTTGAAAGTGTGAGCAGATTTCCTCACAGTTTTTGTCAGACGTTTGACTAAGTTTTTATTCATTTAACATCTCCTTTTTATCAGAAAAAAAGGCGTTGACAAACTTTTATCATCAAAGTTTTTATTGGAGAAGTTACCACTACTGATGTCATTTCTGACCAATGAACCAAATGAATTCTGTTAATACATTTTGGTATCAACATAAAAGCCAAAGAGCTTCTTCAGCTGCTTAAAAGAACACTGCAATGCACTGGCGGACTCAGGGGGTGGGCAGAGGGAGCGGCTGTCCTTTACACAGTAAAAACCTGACCGAGTGCACTCTAGGGTGCCCCTTCCTCAAAGAAATTATGATGATGTGCCCTCTGGTACAAGAAAATATGATAATGTGTCTTAATGGGTGCCCTTTTAGTGGCAAAAACATGATGCAGAGCCCTGTAAGGTACCCTTCTAATGGAAAATGGTGCTATTATGAAGTGTACGAAGTGGGAAAAAGCACAAGAAAAATGCTCTCCAGAATGACAAAAAAGAGATGAAGTGTCCCATGGCCCCATATTATGCAGTAGATGTCCTTTTGAATTTTTTGTCCCTGTGTTGTGAAGCTCCAGAAATATTTTGGGGACCTAGAAAAACATCCCAAGACTTTCTGTCTGCACTGAGGTAAGGAGATAATGACTGAATTTCCATTTGGGGGGGTAAACTTCCTTAAAAATATAAACTGCTTCCTGTAAAAATTCAGATATTTCATTTGGTTTGTCAAAGATGTTGACTGAGACGTCATCTTTAGCCAAGTCCTTCGGACTGCTTTTAATTTGAGCCTTCCACTGGTTTTAATTGGAATTATGCAAAAAAGAAAAAAGATTGTAAGGAGCATTTTTTGTCCTGCCGTACTGCATCTGGTCAATATAATAAAGGGAGAAAAGGGCTATTTTGGCTCAGAGCATTTAAGCTCCAGTGGTTTTCTTTGTTGAATCCACTCATAAGACTAAAAGGAGACAAAACCTAGTTTGCCAAAATATGTCTCATGGAGCTGCAGGGACTCCAGGGTGCTATCAGAGAGTCTGACTCCCTTACATAACTGCAAGTTTCTCACCCAAATATACAATATAGTTCTGTGACGCATAAATTATTCTGTTATCTCCCAAAAGATTTAAACATTCTCTGCTCTTGTGGATCCAAATGCAGCCAATAAATAATTAATAACAAGGTTTCTTAAATGGTTCAGAGAAATGCTCAACTGATCGCAAACTCAATAAATTATGGAATTTCCCATAAACTGAGCCAGATGCAGTAAAGTAACATGTTTTAAGCACCGCCTCCTCAAAAAAGTCTCCATCAGTGACCTCCATCAGTGACCTCCACATGACATGTGGTTGTTGGTGTTTGCATGCATCTCCATGCTTATTATTTCCCCAGTATAATCAGACAGAACATTTCAAACTGAGAACTTTTAATCTTGAGCCAAGTGAGGTTGTTTTAAGCCCACGCAAAGGTCAGAGGTAATAAACACTCGCTATCTCAGACTGCACACGAGGTTTGCCAGGCATGTTTTGATCGTACAAGAAACAATCCACCTCAAGTCTGCTGGACAGGATCGGACAACACGAACGGCAAAAACAAAAGTAATTTGGTAAGAAAATGTTTTTCTGATGTTTTTTTGTTTATTTATGTTGAATCTTTAATCGCTGGAGAAAAAAAAGGAAGTGGATCTGTAGCCAAAAGATGAATCATAGTGTAAAGCGCAGCAAAAGATCATCAATGGAAATCAATGTTGCTTCTGTTTATCCAGCAAACCATACACAGTGCAAAGAGGTCTCCATCTCCACAGTCAGTTCAGCAGGATTCACATTTACAGCAAGTTGTATTTGCAAGAAAAGAGCAAATCAACATTGCAGATGAGCAGATGAAAAGACGTCTTCGCCTGCCAATCTTCCCCTCACTCGCTATTTTTGTCTTTACCCTCTGACCTGTCTCCACTCTGCATCAAACACAATTGATTTCCGCTGTCCTCCTCAGCTCTGCTTGTTAGCTCAGAAAGGTAGAGTCATGCTCTGCCGTCTCGCCAAGGTTGAGTCTTTTTCTGGGCAGGGACAGGCTTGCCGCTGGCGCCCGGAGGTGAGCTCATCCATAGGAACGATGCGCTGATTTCCCTCTGTGTGCACCAGACTGCATGCATCTCTGTTCTGTTGTGCAAAGGTGCTTTTACTGAGGCACATTCACTGCCTTCTGTCACTGTCTTTCACTTCAGAGAAGCTGCTCTTGACACCCTTTCATAAATTAACCATATCCCTGCTCTGCTTTCACGGGCTGCCGCAAACAGCATCTGCAGGGAGAAGCGCCGCTCTCAGTCGCATCTTCTCTCCCACGCTGAAAATAGTAACCCTGCCTCGCGCACGTGTTGCCACAGCGCCCAAATTCCTTCAAATGTGATTCATTTGGTAAAAAAAAGTGTGCACCTCTCTCTCTGTTTGAGTGTGTGTGTGTGCATTGTGTTGGCACATACTTGGGTGTGAGATTGTTAGCATTCATGCAAACTGACAGGATTTATTTGGTGTGAATAATCCCAGGAAGCATTTGATTTAGAACGCGTGAGGATGGAGGTATAAGTTGATGTCAGAACTGTTTGCGTTTGTGTGTGTGTGTGTATGTGTGTGTGTGTGTGTGTTGGTGTCAGGACGAGTGAGAATAAGCTGCCATATGCGAGCAAATGCAGACTTCAGACAGGTTAAGTAAACAACATTAGAATCTCTTTTGACACCCACGTTGGACTAATGAATTGAGCGATAGCGCCGCTTTGGGAGCGCGGCTGTGCTTGTGTGTATGTGTTTTTTATTAGGTGCACTCTACCTCAAGGATCTCCCAGGGCCTAAATTCGAGCCTAATGAGCAGCACACACACACTCACGTGCCCGTCGTTGCTGCCGTCGTGCATTGTGGTGTTATTTGCCAAAAAAGGGATCTGAGGATCTCTTGGGGCACACACACATCCTCACGTGCCGGTGGTTGTTGTGGCCTCATGTGAGGTTTTGTATATTTCTTGGTTGCCTGGGTGCAGTGCTGTGTTGGCTGTGTGCGTGTGTGTGTGTGTGTGCGTGGGAGGAAGTGCAGCCATGAAACAACTCCCGGTGGGACTGACAACTCTGCAGTGCTGAGTTAAGGAGACACGGGGAGAGAATGGGAGAGGAGAGAACCAATTACAGCGGCTCAGTGGCCGACTCTCATCACTGTGCTCAGTCAGCTACAACAGAGGCGGGATCAGTGAAACTCCTTCGACTTTATTTTTCATAATGTGTCTTTTGCCATGACACTCCAGAATAATTGTTTTAGTTCCTGCACTTTGTAGTGGTGTGGAGTCGAGTCATGTGACTCGGACTCGAGTCAAAACTTCGATGGCATCAGACTTGACTGGATCAAAGGTGACTCAATTTCGACGATAAAGGAGAAAGTTGATATTCTATAGCTTGACATGATACTTGCCAACCTTTCTGGGGGGGGGTCTGGGAACCCTCCGATTCGTGGCCATTTCCACCCATCCAAAAACTTGACAATCACAACCATTTATCTCATATGCAGGCTTTTTGCCATGACTCATGAAGGGGCCGAGGACAGCGGCCTCGGTCTGTGTACGCAGAAGCTGACACGAATCATTACAGCCCACAGACAGACGAGGGGCGCCGCTATTAACGTGAATTTCTTATCAACCTGATAAATAGTCACACAGATGTTGTAATATTGTGAGTGGATATTAGCTGTTGACATCAGTTTTAGTGCTTTTGTCCCCCCTTTTTTTAAACGTGTTGTGTTGTACCCGAGGCTGCTGAGTCTCATATCAGCTCCAGTTCTTCCCTGCGAGCAATAATTACAAAAAAAACTACTTGCTGCGTCTCCAAGCTTGTTCTCCGTCTTGTGAAATCTTCCTTTAGTTTTAAATAATGAGGAGTTTCCTCTCAAAACAAACACGGCGGCAGATTTTGCCGTCCAGCATGAGGAAAAGACAACCGCTTTTTTCGTCTTTTATCGCATTTTCTCCGAGCAGCCTCCAAGTTAGTAGCGCTCTTTGGGAATCCCATGACGTGCCTGGTGCATCTGTGTCGTTTTCTGAGTGGAAACATTAGAGCTGAAAGGTTTATCCACACTGGTTAAAAAGCATGTTAAAAGCATGTTAAAAAACCATGTTAAAAAGCAGTTTGTTGATAGAACAATAAATCGAGAGAAATAAGGACAAATGGGAAATAGGGGGGGCACAGGGAGAGGGCAGTGAAAACGGGAGTCTCCTGGGATACCAGAGAGGGTTGGCGAGAATGCCCGACATGTCACATGATTTACTACACCTAGCTACCTAGAAACTGTTTGGACGAGGGCATGATTGGCTGAACCATCTGTCAGTTATTGGCTAACCTCATTCAATCAGATCAATGAAGCTGAAGATGTAAATCAAACTCTTGCCGAAGCCATTCAGGAGAAAAGCGAAACATCTCGTCCACTGAGAAAAACCTTCAGTGCCATTTTTTTTGCATTTTAAAGTTTTTTTTTTTAATTAAAGCCCATTCTTTTTCAACTACAGGTATCTGTCAGCCCCTGTTACGCTCGCTCACATGATAGCCGTTAGCTTCCAGATGAGATGCACTGGGCTTTAAGGCAAACTTCAGTGGAAATGTTTGAAAGTGCAGAGCGCCACACAAAGTGCTGACATGATTCTGTGATTAACCAATATTTATACGTGAAAAGGAATAACACTTCACTGGCCGAGTGGCTTGATCAAAGAATTCCTGTTATTTGTCCACCGCCTGTAAACCTGTTCAGATGAGACAAGGCAAGTTTGTTTGTGCAACTTATCACGAACACAACAACAATGAAAGGGTTTTACATAACACATTACATAAAAACTACCTGTCGAGCGGCGCTGCCTGCTCCTAAACATGTCATCTTTGTGTGAGTGGGACACAACCCCGTTTTTTTTCTATGCACAGAGCACATTATTGTATTTGAAGACATTGTGCTAATTTCACAGAGTTTCAGCCGTGAAAGCAAAATGTCACTGGGTTCAGTCTACAACAGATACAAAGGTTACTGGGACACAAACATTCAGATAATGTCACTCTAATAGCAAAGGCGAGAGAATGTCAAAGGCAGTGACTTTCTCACACCTCAGTAATCAGTGGAGGTTTTCTCTTCGACTCAGTGTTGACTGTGTGATTATCCAGTGAGAGTTTCACAAAAACCTTATTTTATTATATGAAGAGATTTATTTATATATTATTTTGTTTGTTTGTTATATATGTGGAAAGGTAGCGTGTGCACATCCAGAAAAATGTAAGAAAGATGCAGTCAAGTTCTCTCACACAGGATCATTGCTATGATGTACGTGTGCAGAGATGATGGTGTATTTTTTTCATATAAAAAATTTTCTTGTCAACATTGGACTATAGTTCCAAGCAATTTATATGAATTCATATTTAGATATCTGTCTAAGCGATTTTGTCAGGCTGGGGTCTTTAAAGGGATTTTTCTTGTGAATACTTTTTTTTTCTGGTGGGAAATGCTGTTTTAACAGAGTGTGTACTTTTTATGTTGTCTCTTGTGTCCTGAGGTATCTTTGTGGCCCCCTGAGGCGTCTGAATTAACTGTCCTCGCTTGTTGTTCAGCAGGTGATAATGGTTGTCTGATTGCCACCCTGACTTGAAAAATATTTGCCCACTGCCACAGATCTTGTTGATCGAAACGTCTGCAAGCCTGTAAGATAAAATACTGGGAGCTTAACAGTGAGCAAAGTGCACCAGAATGTTACTCAGAGTTGGAGTTCTGACTTGTGAACTACTCCATGTACCAAGACTTCAGCTGTCTGACGTCACACAATAATGGCAGCGAGGCACTTTATAAATCAACTAAAATCAACGTAAAGTATATTTTGCATATATTCAATTAAAAAATATACATCTAATCTTCATATATAAAACCTTAAATTGATGTTGAAATATGTCACTAATATTACTGGGTAGCTTGCTGGTTAGCAATCTCTGAGATGATAATGCAAAAGTGAACCTGGAAAACTGTTAAAAAATTAAAAATGGTCTGTCATGTTTTTTTGAGTTGTGCACTGGAACACGAGGATGTCACAAATCGGAAATTTCAGCTTCCAACTTCGTAACGCGGCATAAATGTTGAGCTTGAAAGTTTTTCCTTTACTTTGGAAACAGCAGTTGACAAAACGATTCAAACTCAAGATTCACCAACCCGCTTGATCTGGACCTTTTAAAAGAATCACATGGTCCTAATCAGAAATGATTTTGAGCAGCTTCTTCATTCTTGTCGATTCAACAATTGATCTTTGCAATTTCTTCTAGACAACGGCAGTGACAAACGAATCTCAACTCAAACTCTGCTCATCTCCAGTAGACGACCATGCAAATTCATCAAAAAAACTTGTCAGGTGACCTCGAGTTGAGATTGTTTTCCTCATCATATGTGATATTTTATATGTACATATTCAGACACTGACTGATTACATCACAAAGTCAACTTACATAAAGTGACATTCACAAGACCAGAGTATTTGACACACAGAGCAATGATAAGAAAACTATGCATTTCAGTCATCCTGTTTAAAATATGGAGTTCGCTCACACTTGTGACCGCCTCCTCCTTTCTCCTCCTGCATGAGGGAGTTTTTCATCGCCAGTCACACCTCGAGCAAACCGTTTGTCACAACATGTGGGAGATACGTCCCGCATCGGAGGCGTGGGCGTCAGGGTTGAATCACCTGACATCCACTCACCTGACACTCGACATCTGATGACTGATTGTGACATATGTTTTGGTATGTGACTCGTGGTGTCGTGTTTGTACAGTGTGTGAGCGTAGAATCTGAAGTTTTACACTGAAAGTTGTGCAAGGTGTTCACACAGATGCTACATCAGCTCTGTTTTTCACTGTGTGTGTGTGTGTGTGTGTGTGTGTGTGTGTGTGTGTGTTCCAGACAGATGTCCTGCAGCAAATACTGTACCTGTGTCAGGAGTACAGAAGAATGTTGAGGTTTTAGCATCTTGTGATTTCCATCCCAAGGTTTTGAAAACAACAGCCACTGAGGAATGTGGAGTGTTTGGCTGCAGTTTACTTTTTTATATATATACTTTCAGTTTTCTCAGTCACTCACATGAGGGCTGAATGGACAGGAACAACAGAAGCTGTGAGAACTCATCTATCATGTGACAGGTCAGGACAAATACAAACTAAAAAGGGCTTTTAAAGTTAATGCAATAACGTTAAAGCATTGTTTTGGATTGCCGCAGTAGTAATAAACATACATTTGCATAAAATAAGCATATTTGACCACTCTCATGTTGATAAGAGTATTAAAAACTTTAAAAATATCCCTCAAAGATTCATTTAGAACTGAAAAAATGTAATTAATTTGCTATAAATCGCAAGTTAACTGTAGACAACATGGAATTAATCACCATGAAATATTTCAATTGAGTGACGGTCCTAAAAATAATATAACACAGCAATAGACGAATTATTACCCTGGCCTACAGTTCTTTTTATTTGGTGAACATTTGCTGTTTTTAAGGATTTGTACATGCTCAATATTTTGCATTATATTAATCTTACGATAGACAACAGGAAGTACCAATACAGTTTTGCACAAAAATGTAATCAGTATGCTTTGTAGTTCATTCTATGACCCCCTAACCGTAATACAAATTGTAAAAAAGTCAAAAACGCATGTTGGTCAGAAAGAATATGCAACCATGTGGCGTGTTCATTCTTATGAGTAGCAAGTGTCTCATGACTTTGTGGATCTGAGTTATTTATAATAAGTTCATATTGAATATTTTAATTTTTATAACTGAAAAACTTACTGTATTGTTAAGTAATTACTACTGAATGTGCAGCTATTTTGTGTGGTTAAGAATATTTGGAGAAACTATTTAAATTGATTTTTTTTTACATAAGGTGTGTACAGTATGTGAAGTATGTATTCTATACGTATTAAATGCAGTACATACTGATATAAGTATGTCACTTTGTATATCAGAATACAGTACTACGTACTATATACTTCTAATTGGCCTAATTTTTTCAGACTGTTGACATTTACAGTCTAACTGCAGCATACAAGCTAAAAAAATTAAACAAAAATGAAGAAATATTAAAGCAAAACAATTTTAAAGAACTGCTTGATTGAAACAAAAACTAAGGCCAGCTTGAATTTGGCACAGCGCAGAACATCTGCTCCATATCTGACCCCGTGTTTTATTTACTGCGCCTTGTGACTTGGCTGCCGCGCCTGTTTGCCTTGTCTGCTTTGGCCAACAGCTCAATCTCTTGAACAAATCTCAGTGAGTGAGGGAGACAGCTGCCCTGACGTCCGGCCCTCCGCCGTGCTTGTCAGGTGCTACATACCTGAGAAACTCGCTCCACATTCTGAGCAGAGCAGGTTGGGTAGGAAACCAAAAGAAACATTCTGTTCCAGGCAGACTTGGACAAGCCAAGAATGAAGAACAGAAACTTGTCAAGCATCTTCTCAATAGAGTTCTGATCTGCAAGACACACGATGAACAGTTATTTTTTCACAGACAAAAAAAGACAGCAAGCTCAATATTTTAAATCTTAGCTTTTTGTGGCTTTTGTGCAAAGCCTTCACTCGGTCATCCAGTAATTAAAATAAATTATTCAGTTCTTCCTCCGTCCGTCTCTTTTAGCAGAAGCCTTGTGACCTTTTCAGTGATTCATTCTTCAGTGGATGATTGACAGGAATACATATTACCTGCTCCCGCACACACATGGGCGCAAAGACAGGCCACAATAGAGTCATGTCTCTACGGACACAGAGTGAAGGGCACTTCATCATATCTTTTCATATTTGATTTGATACTGATCTTCTTCTACATAGAAAACTCAACAGCAGAAATAGAGAGATATACACACTTATTTGTCTCATGTATGCTGCAACTCTGGTTTTGATGATTTGCTTTAGCTTGAGCTGAAAAAGGTCCTATAAGCAGAGAGTGCAAATGCATTTGGGCAACAGGTAAAAAGACAAGGCTAGGGTTAGAAATGTAGAAACATTTATCAAGGGTGCCCTTTGATTTGAGAAAACACAATAAAATGTTCTTTAAGGGTTCCTGTTAGCGGAGAAAACATAAAAACTTCTCTAGGATACACTTTGATTGGCAAAAGCCCAATAAAAAGTTCTCTGAGGTGCCGTTTTAAGTAGAGAAAATGTGAGAAAGTGATTTCTAAGGAGCCCCCTTAGTGGAGAAAACATGACGAAATGTTCTCCGTAATGCTCTTTGAGTAATAGAAACGCGATGAAATGTTTTCTAAGGTGGATTTTAAATGGAGAAAATATGATGGAAAGTTTTGATGAGAGAAAATGTCATGAAATCTTCTCTGGGGTGCACTTTGATTGGATAAACCCCAATAAAATGTTAGGGTGTCTTTTAGTGGAGAAAACATGCTGAAAATTTTTCTAAGGGGCCCTCTTAGTGGAGAAAACATGACGATGTGTTTTTAGAGAGCCCTTTAATAAAAACATGATGATAACATGATAAAAAGGTTCCATTACAGTGAAGAAAATTTGATGCAGTGTCAAAGTGTCTTATTTAATCTTTTTACCATATTTCCAAATGCTGAGCCTCTTTTCTTCTGCATTGAGATATAAACTGATTTTCAGGAGAGACTGCAGACCTTGTCCTCCATTTTTAGAAGACCAAGTTCAGCACCAGAATTTCTATGAACTTGACTTCAGCTAGAGCACGGTTCACTACAGCACAGGCTTATCACGGGTCATGAAGGTAATGTATTACACAAACACGATGTCCAACCTTTGCATGCATCTGAAAAAATAGCTGAAAAAATTATAGCAGTGAAAAGTTGAGCGAGCTGTAAAGTTTCACGCAAGAGATGAAAAGTGCTTTTTCAACTCATCCGGGACGGGTTCCCCACCCTTGAAATTTTGATTCCTCTGCTTCTTCTTCTAAAGTCTGCTAAACAGTGATTTTCAAGGGAAAGTCGGTGGATTGGCAGGGGAGTAGATATATTTAGCCCGTGAGGTCTCTGCTTTTAAAATAAAGTGAATCATAAATCTTCCTCTCTTACTGCAGGCTCCTAGTGCAAGCAATGGTTTTGTTGTGATTACCTGGTTGTCTTTAGTTCAGCGGTGTCATTTTATGACACATTTATGTTTGAAGAAATTCATTGATAACAGTTGAACTGAAAATGTCTCCTGGAAAACCCTTCATCCATTTTTGAAAATTGATGTTATTCTTGTGTGTTGGATGCTGTAATTTTATCAATTAATTAAATAAATGGCTTCAGACTAATGGAAGCTTTCTATGCTGACACACAGCTGGCTGAGAGGTAACTCAATAGCAAAAAAAAAAAAGTACAATAATACGGAGTGCAATGCTTTTCCCATTGTCTGTTCTCCTTCCTTGTATGGTCATCATCAAACCTTTACTTCACCCTGTGCACTCCTCTCTGTCAGTCCCATTGAGCCAGCTGTGAAATTCCAGTCTTTCCAGGAACAATGGGAAGCTTTGGCCTCACAGGAGCGATCCCAGTGATGCCTCTCAGATAAGGAAGTCTGCAGGAGCCACAGAGAGCGGCACTATTTACAGACATGCTTTGTTTCTGTCTTTTGTCTGGCAGGCGGCTCATGGCATGCCAATCGTTTCCCTTTGCCTGATGCGCGCGTCTATATGAAATCACAGGTTATATTTACTCGATACCTTGTAAGGTAGTCGTGTGTCTGCTTAAAAAAAAAAAAAAAAATCTCTATGATCTCAGCCTTAGATGTTAGATCATTAGCAACTTAAAAAGCAAAGAGAGAAACCTGGTTTGGTTAACTAAAGCTGCTCAGAAAAAGTAGTTCGAACTCTTTTGTCAAAATTGATCAAATTTACAATTTGTGTGCGATATGAAATAAAAAAAATATGACGCAAAAAAGTCACATGCCTACAAAAAAATGCGGTAACACTTTCTGTGAAGCCTCTCCCTCTAATGCATCGTAATACATTATGAACACACTAACAATGCATTATATGTGAGTATGGATAGTGTTAGTGTTAATCCTAACTATGCTTATAACTGTGATTACACAGCACTGCAAGCACAGTCTAACACGTTATAAGTGTGTTCATAATGCATTATAGACGGATGCTTTAAGTAAACTGTGACCAAAATGCCTCTGATTCAGAAACTAAGAAGTGCTCATTTGTGCTCATCAGGTTCCATTAGGGAAACAAGGGAAAAATTAAAATAAACATTCATTTCTTTCCTTTAATGGCCCAAAAATGTTTGTAGTTTGTAGCTTCAGTAGTAAACTCCCCAAAATTTAAACAGCAACAAAAGTAATTCAACTATATCACTATGCAAATATGAATGGAGCTGAACTACCTCCAAGCTAAAATTCATTTTTTTATGCAGTTTTAGTTTTTATTTAATCATGTGTTGTTGGTTTCTCAGGTATTACAAGTTGGTAAAACACTGGTTTAACCCTTTTGGTAGTCATTTACAGTATGTGAACCCAACCAGTTTGAGGGAATACTGCGCAGAAATCATATAAAGGTTTTAAAATGCTCTAAATAAAACCACTTTATTTAGGTGTCCATGATAAAGTGAGGTTTAGCTCTCTATTCTACATTCCACCACTGAAAACACGGTTTAAATGCATAAGTATACTTCAAAATACAATACACACACATACACACACACACTTTTTTTTTTTTTTTTTTGCATGAAGTTCAGTGTGTCCTTTATTGTCCACTTCCTGCACAGCGGTCAGCTGTTTCCTATCTGGCGCCACACCAATGAGCAACCACTGACCTCCCATCGCCACGGTAACACTTTGAGAGGGTCAAGAGCAGAGGGAGAAAAGATGAGAAATGTTGAAAGGACAGAGAGGGGACATTCCGCCGTTCGACGTTGTGTAACTAGGGAAATCGGTCATTTTGCAATTCAGCGAGGACTTCAGCCCTGAGATCATGTGACGGGCTGATATTGGTCACTGATGGGGAAAAAAAAAAAAGAAAAAAAATTATACTTTTGCTGGGAATGCTCTCCTGCGTTCATAGATGCAGAAGAGCAGCATCACTGAATGATTCGCCACTACATTTGTCCTTTAGAAAAACACACATATTCATAATGATCTGATTAACCCATCTTCTAATCATCCAAAATTTGCAAGACCAATTCCATGACTTTGTGCCGCGATTTTATTCATTGTTAAAGATAAATCATGAGCCAAGACGCCTGTTTTAGCCGCAAGGCGAGAATTTCAATTTCATCTTGAATGCTGTGGACATGTACGGAGAAAGGGGGGGGGACCAGTTCAAAGTGAAATCCTGTTAGATTCTGAGAAAAGATACGGAGATGAATGAAATACAGGGGAGTGTGCTGGAGGGGTGAGTCGATGTGAGAGAGAGAAGAGAGAGATGAATATAAAGGAGGAGAGAGAGAGAGATGAAGGGAGAAGCGAGAGAGAGGGATCTGACGGCGGGGACAGCTCTCTTTCATAAAGAGCATTGGATATGAGCCTCAGTCTGTCTCCCCGGGGGATGTGGCCTGGATTCTGTTTTCCCAACACACACACACACACGCACACACACACGCTTACTCTCATATACAGTGAGCTGTCAGCAGAAGCTAACACTCCATTAACCAAGAGCACACAAACAAATATACAGTGTGATACATGAAAGCCAAAGGAAGGAAAATATGCGTTTTTTTTCAAACAGTAATGCCCAAAGCCAAACTTATTTCTCTTATAGTGTTTTTTTTTTTCCTGCTTTTACATGTGAATTAATAAAGACGTGATGCAAACTTATGGGAGAGGAAGAGTCCAAGCATAAATAGTAAATGTCAGCCTGAGCTGGTTCCCCAGCAACAAGGGCTAATCTGCAGTCCAGGACTGAGTCTCACCAGCTTTTTATAAAAACCAAAAACTGGTCTTGTGAAGTGGCTGCAAAATTAATATTAAATTTCATTGTATTACTAAAACCTGAAGTCACCATATCACAAGTTGTAACATAATTCCAAAAAAGAGCTGGAGATGTATCTGTATATGGGGAAGCGTGGGATGTTATGGAGCTTAAAAAGTCTTTGGACATCAAATCAGTCAGTCAAATTAAGTCAAACTGACTTTAACTAAATAGCTTCAGATTCCAACAGACGGTACCTTTATCTGAAAGGACAGCTGAAGGGAATGGGGAAGTGAGAGAGAGAGAGTGACACACAGCAAAGGACCACTGGGTGGATTCGAACCTGTGGCCGCTGCAGCGAGGACACAGCCTCTGTACGTGGGGTACCTGGTCTACCATTTGAACTACCAGGGCGCCCCTGTTTGGTATTTTCTATGATAATTTTATAGAGAACAAACACTTCCCACCAGGAGAAAATACCTGGCAGCAGTGAAATCTTTTGACGAGCAGAACTGGGCTTTGGGTGGGCGACCGTCTGCCTTGAACTGCAGTGGTACGCAGGTCAAAAAACCAAAGAACAGTCCTTGAAATTAAAAAAGCGTAACCTGATAAAGATACCTGTCACTGATACAGCAGACCAGGACGATGCAAAACAGAGTAACTACAAGATAACGTGAGGTTTTCGGTCTCAGAAAAATAAGGAATTACCTTAAACAGATTGAGGGAAGAATCTGGAAAAAAGAAGATTACAAGAAAATACTTTCAGTGCACTTAAGATGACAGAATGAGGATATAAAGCGGTGTTGGCAGTTCCAGTGGTAGGATTTCCTTCAGCACATTGAGGCTTATCAGGAATGTAGCACTAACATGCCAGTGTTAGATGTATTGTCTTAGGACTGGTGGCCCATTTCTCCGGACGCTGACTAAGATATGTTATCAGTTGAGCTCTCTGTTGTCTCGATAGATGACCCTGAGAGTCGGGGTGAGGTTTTTCTTTTTCTTGGTATTTCCTGTCCTTTAAATTCCTTTCAGGCTGAAAGTCATAGCCGAGGAGGATTTTCATGCTGCTGCTGCAGGCGTCGACTGGACTGACGCACTGCTGCCAATGAGGCACGTCCTGAGTGTGCAAGGCTTCCACCTGTTATTTCTTTCTTCATCAGATATGAACTGAAATGATTCAATGTCAAAATAAAGAATAGATATAAAATAAGTATTGGTGCAGATGGGCATTTCTGCAAAAAAACAAAAAACACAGCTTGTCAGTGTTGACTTTTTAAAAAAAATATATATATATGGTTCTGATTGTGGTTTTCTAAACCTGTGATTTTTATTTCAAGTATTAGTCTTTCTTAACTGTGGTTGTGGTGGGTATGAGGGGGGTGCATAATGGATTTTGTTGTACTTCTGTGCAATGACAATAAAGGAAACACATATATATAAATATATATACATATAAATAAGAAAATGTGCAAAAGAAGCTGAGAAGATAAACATAAATTATGGTGCAGGGAAAATGCAGGGTGAGACGGAGCTGCAGCCCCCCAGTGTGAAACATTTCATCTTTTATTCTTTCCTCATTCTCTTTCATCTCTCAGGCTCTCTTTCTTTACTCCCTTTGTTTTACAGGCGTTTGTTATCTTGGGTTTTTCATAATAAACCCACCCCTGCCTCCGACACATCTACGCATTGTTTATTTTGCTTGCGATCATGCACGCACAAACACACATTTTCACATTTTTTTATTTTGTAAACACCGTCATTATTCATTCATGTGTATTTTCAAATCTCGGCTGAGGCAGAGGGATGACAGGAGAAGCAAACCCACACTCAGCCTCAAAATATACTAGTTTGTTTTGTGCTTAGTGCACCTTATTTTGACATGCATAACAAAGCATCGAAGCTGCAGCATACAATTAAGCGCCAACAACAGATGCCCTGCATTTAGTGTTTGTAGCAAAAGGATGATATGCAACATCTGTCCACAGGAGGCTTTTTAAGAGAAGGGTAAAATAAGAATGAAAGATCGAAGAATTACAATGATTTGAAGAGGAGAGCAGGTAAAATAAAATAAGGGAAAGAAAAGAGAGGACAGAAGAGAGAGAGAGAGAGAATTCCTGAACACACAGTAGAGATACATGCAGTGCTGATCCAAGATCAAGTTGCCTGCTATAAAATATGTATACATGTACAGGATTATTAGGCTTAAGAACAGTGATGTTTCTCTTTCAGCCATAATTTTACACCTTTGCCGTGAATAATAAAATTCTCTTTTTTGTGTGAATTTGATCCAACAGACCATTTATTTCTTCCTTTCTCGAATGCGCCAAATTGAAAAAAAGTTGTACTCCCGTGAGCAGGACGCATACATCACCAGTCGTTTTATCTGCAAAAATTATATGTTCCGCACAAACAAGTCTCTGACTCCAAAAGACCACATAAATCTCTGAGCTTCTGTCGCACGTTCTGCAAGCTTTGCGGTTGTAAACAAAGATGTGGGCAAAAACTGTTTTGTTTTGTTTTTTTGTCTCGTGTTGTCCATTTTGAAAAAAGAATCGCTTCAATCAAAACAGACAGAGGGCCGCTTCAATCTCACTTCAGCATGAACGTGTGAAATAAAGAGGGAAGGTGCCCATTTCTTTATATAAATGCTGCTCATTACAAAATAAACCATTTAATCAATATCCTGATTCACTGACTGCATCAAGAAATTTGCCCCTGCTGACTTGGTGATGGGAAAAGTCACTTTCTTTGCTCTACAATCATTTAAAAAGTGATTATTTGTAAGGAAGTGTTTTACTCGGCCGCTCTTCAAACCCCAGCTTGTCTTGTGAGCAACGATCAGGTGAAAACAGTGTGTCCAATTTGTTTTATTGCTTTATTGGCACATAATCCTTTCACGGCTGAAAACATAATCTTCCCATTAGTCCCGATCGTGCCTCCTAGTATGCATTTTGATTATGTATTTTTGCACACACACACACATGCAGACACATAATTGACAAAAAAGGAGGTTTTCCTAATGACTTGTAAGATCTGTGCTGAATTACTAATAAAAACTGATTTTTTTCACACTATTCAATATATGGCGTAAAATCTATCAAACATGCAACTCAGTGTTGCATGTTTGCAGCAATCTTTTTTTTTGACAGCGACTGTCACAGTAGGAAAGAGTCCATGACTCAAGAAAACCGCTGTTCCCTCGCTCCTATGCGATTACACTGATTCACCTGTACAGGTAAACTAACTGGATAACTAACTAACTAGTTCTTCAAAATCAGCCTCAGCCATGATAGCTTGTGTTGTGATGCTCAAAGACGTGCAAAGACCGAAGAACAGCTAGTGCACATCGATCCCAAGAGACTTCTGTCTGAAAGACCGGATCTATTTTTCTTTAAAAATGATACTTACACAAAAACTGAGCACTGAAAAAACAAACAGAACACAGCCTGTGTGTTCTTTAATGTATAAATAACATGATGTGTTTGAAACGTTCAACCGTAAGCACATTACATGTTAGTTTGCAGCTTTTCAATTCAAGTCCTGTGGAGGAAAATTTCAAACACTTTCCCCTCATCACAGAGCCATGTAGCTTTGGTGAGTCAATTGTAATATTTACTGAACACACTGATGACTAGATTTTACGCTATATGTTGAATCTTGTGAAAAGAAATCACTTAAACTGTCTGATGGCTTTGTTGAGTTTGAAAACATCAATGAGGTTACAGTGACTCCTGATTATTGGAAAGTTTTGATTCCTCACGTCCAAGACAATAAACTGTTAAACACAAAACTGATCAGAAAAACATATTTACACACACCCCTGCACGGGGTTTTAATGATGGACAAGCTTCGCTGAGGTCTTTGTGTTTTTGTTTCTCCTGTCCCACATTCACCTCGCTTACTTCCTCCCAGGGAAAAAAAAAAAAAGCCTTTCCTCCTCCTTTTTCGTTTGTGTGCCTTTGAAGAGTGTTTGAAAGATAAGAGTTTTGCTTTTGGGTAAGAGGCAAACAGAGATGTCACCTAATATTTGAGCAGAAAATTTTCAGAGAGCTGTACTCGTCACGGAGTTCAGCAGCCTGACACACATGCAAAGTCAAGCACTTACATGCACACACACACAAAGTCAAGCACCTACATTCACACACACACATACACACACATACACACACACATGTGCATGTGCATGCACGCACATAGATTTAGAGTCTCCAGCGTTGCTTTGAAATGGAAATGTTTTCGGCCATGTTTGAGGGAATACTGAGCAGAGGATGAAAATAACTCTCCTGACAAAAACAGTGAAAAACAAGAACATTAAAAAAAAAAGAGAGAAAAGAGAGAGGAAAAATCTGGCACTTGCAAACAAATCAGTCTCCAAAGACACAATGTGACTCTGAGATTTTCAGGATTTGTTTGTCAGAGAATGTAAAAGATTTGTGATAAATCATTCAGATATTTCGTGACATCAGTTTATCATCAAGCTGCAAACACCGAAAGAGAAGAGAAGCATTTAAATGGCTCTGAAAGAGGTGTAAACAGAAACTCTAAAACCAAAGAGGCCCTACACCTTTTTACCTGCAAATTTGCCTGTTATAAAGGAGTGGGTGGTGCACTTTCATCTGGTGGTATTCATTTAGATTTTTTAGATTCCACTTAGTGAAAGCAAAGTGTAGTCTGACAGGACAGTTGTGTAATGCAGTTGATCTTTCTGATAACAGAGATGTTCTGCACCTGCTTTTGTCTGCTGCATTATGTCTAGTGTATTGCACCATGTGAATCCCCTCTGTGTGGGTACACAGTTTCAATCCCATGTGGTAAGCGTGAACTTCACCCGTGATAATAGAAACTACTGCATAAAGACGTACCAAACTAAATTCTATTGAGTGGCTGAAGCTGAGTAATGCTAGGTGTAATTATGATCCAAAATCTGGTTTAACAGACTGAAAATCTTACAGACTGTAACTATAAATCCTGCAGAATGGTTGCAAAAAATGTAATTTGCAGAACACTCCCCTCATAGTGAACTGAAAGAGTAATCCAGAATTTTTGAAACTGAGCCGCATTTTCGACCTTCCCAGTCCCGTTCCCACTGATAGGTGCCATTTTCAGCTCATTTGATGCAGCGCAGAGTTTGAACAGCTAGCTATTTAGCTGCGAATGCTAATGCTAGTGCAAGTTAAAGGCACCAGTAACAAGCCAACAGTAGCCACCCAACTCTGATTAAACACTCTAATATGACAAGAATCTACTGAAGCGAATTTGTGTGTTATTAGAATAATTTTAGAAGTCAAACTACGGCTGAATACGTTTAATTTGTGGCTCTGATTACTGTTAACAGCGTCAGGAAGCTGCTGAGCTAGTTACGTCCTGTTGCCACTAATCCACAGACTACATGATATTTGTGTTTGCTAAAATGTTCACCGTGTCAGATTAAACAATTATAGTCATAAATTCCTGCTGAGTCGTGGCTGAGAGACGTGACAGACTACACGTTGGTTTCCAAACAGTCATTGTCTGCAGTTCACGATGTTTTGATGTCACCAGACAGGAAGTGCTCCCTACTGACTATTACTACCACTGACAAGCTGTTGTACGTGGTAAAAAAAAGGTCATGAGGCGTCCTAGAAGTGGCATCGGTTGTCATCCAATTTGACACACTACGCGAGATGAAACGATCAGTCGTCATATTCAACTTGCTTTGGGTGTTCTGTCGAGTGTTTCATCAGAGTTTGGTAGTGGCTACTGTTGGCTTGCAAGCAGTGACGCTAGCATTAGCATTCATGGCTAAATAATGAGCCGTCCAAACCCCGTGCTTCATTACATTAAAGCAATTATTACCTTTCTGGAACTTTTGCGCACTTATTTGTCTAAGTGAAAATGCTATTTATAATCATATGATACATTAAAATGTAAGATAAACCCAACAGGGTTAAAAACTCATCATTTTTCCATTCTCATGTAATTCTGAGAAAAGTGTGTCAGATCCATATGTACTGATCCAGATTGATGGATCATTTCACCCTTGAGTTTTGCAGTTAATTTTAGTGGAACAAGTCATCCTGGTGTGACATGGTTTTTTAGGTAGATTCAAGCAACAGACATCAATTGAAGAAGTGAAACTTGAAGGTAAGATATAAAGAGGAACAAGTTATAAAACGAAAGTAAAGAATGCAGTAAAACAAGTTTCCCCAGGTAAACAATAATGTGTTCATGCGTCAACTGTTTACACTATCCTCTACGCCTGCTAGGAGAAAAATAAGCGCAACCTTTAGCAGGGTTAGTAAAGCCTGATTTATGCCTCTGCATTGGCTGCACCTGGAGCCAACAGCATAACCCACGCAAGTGGCCTACACATTGACACAGGAAGTAGGGGGGGCTGAGGGAGCTGCGGCGCCACCATAAGTCAAGGTATTACAAAATAACATCAACTGATTAACATGAAGTTTGATACAAGTCAAAGGTACGATCCCCTGCTCTATGTGCTAAGAATCACATCTATTTTTGCACACACACACACGCACACACACACAAAACTAAATTATTGTATAGTATAACATGTACCGAATTTAAAAAAAGAGCCAAAATAATTAGAAATTTATCAGAGGTGCTTTATTGAGTTTATAAAGTTCCTCCTAAGTCCACAAATCAAAGTACTGATTGATTTTATAAGTGAGTCTGGAGAATTTCTCTTCTTTATCTTGTTGACTGTAGTTAATGTGGCTTTTTTCACCCTAACGTTATAGTATGTTAGTGTTTGCTTTCTGTCTGCTGTAGGGCAAAACGGTCTCAAATTGTTTTGTTGTTGTTGTTCTTGTTGTTGCTGTTGTTTTTATTGATTAAAAAAAATGTTAACTATTAGATATAAGTAACTCTGCCCTTTCAAAATAGTTGAATGATTATTGTGCACCATTCACTGTGAGTCAGAAGACAAACTTCTCATCACCCCCACAGTTCCAGCATCCCTGGGCCTGCGCTGTTTCTAGCATTTGTACATGTGCGCTGGAAGGTACATTTGTTTTGGTGGGGATGTTGATGGCCAATGTAACCACACACACACACACACACACACACTTCGGCTCGCACCTTTGTTTCTTGGCTGAGAAGAGTGGAAAGAGGGCTGCCTCTCCACATAGAGACTGACTTTGAACTACTTTGAATCGGTGAGGCAGCGTTGATCACTGGCTGGTTGTGCAGTAGCTCTCTCTCCTCTCTCTCTCTCATGCAGAGACGACAGCTCAGTGACTCCAGAGGAAGAGTTGAACCCTATAATAACTGCAGCCAATTGGTCAGGGGAATTGTAACAGTCGCGGAGACAGAGTGTCAAGTTTACTGCTGACAATACAGGTCACAATCCCAGGTAGCACTGCCGCGAAACACCGGAAGAGAAGCTGGAAAATGTGCGATGCTTACAGTCTGCCTCGCTGCGACGTGTACTTACATTTCTGAGGAGGTGCACGTCGGACATCAGAGTGTCTGCATGGGTAGGTGACTGGGTGCCTGTAGGCCTATTGAGCGTCAAGAGGGAGTGCTAGCGGGAGGGCCGCTGATCCTGACAAAAGTCCTGCACGCATTGTACAATCTGACCGCTGCCTCTCATCATCAGATGTCCCAAGGACATCATGCTACCACCAGTCATTTCTTTGTGGACGGTGCCAAACCTCTACACAGTGAAGCCCACCAAGACTGCAGCACGGAACATCGAAAGTCAGTCTGTTCCGTAGCTGAGTCCGTCTGGTGTGGCATAGTTCAGCACCGCGACTTGACAGCACAAGTCCAGAGAGATGCATCCTGTGACTACATTTTTCTAATTAACGTACTTCCATGTTGTAAAGCTGCTCACCAGTACACATACAGACACCCTGTGGTGTTGCCACAGTAACCCATGCAGATAGGTCAATACAGAGTGGTAATGTCTCGACACAACAAATTTTGATCACTTGCAAAAAACAGTGCGGACAGTCTGTGTTAAAATCAGATTTGGGAAACAAAACAAATGTCCTTGTAGTATTAATGGTGCACTGGAGAGAAGTTTGACCTCAAACCAATTTATATCCTGACAGGTTTCTCTTTCACCTTTTGCTCTCTGAGACGTGAGAGGAAACCACAATCTCAAAAGTTTACAGGAAGAGGAAACCAACAGAACAAAACAAGTTTGCTCTCAGCATCTTGAATTTAAAAAATCACTCTCAATTCCAATTTAAAAGTTAAATAATTGACTGGTGGAAACTGATTTGTGGATGCCCTGCAAGTGATCTCATTTTGGGCCATACGGTTGTAGTTGATCAACAGTCAGTACTTCAAATTAAACCAGCAACGACGTAACACAGGAATTATTGCACATTTCAGTTCCCCTACTTACTTCCTTTCTTTATTCCCTTGCTCCTGCCTGCATTAATTTACCAGGCATCAGTGCTTTAAGTGGAAAAAAATAAGTGCTGCTATTCCCATATTCACCTGTTGGCGTGTGAATCGGCTGGCCGATATTGACAAATCATCAAGTAAAAGTCTACATTCAAAACTTCTAAAGTGAATAAAAGATACGAGTAGATAATGCTGATTTTCACCAAATTAATTTGTTAAACAAATTAGGCTACTTTTAATATTCTGCCTTGGCAACTTTAATGTTTGTATTTGACTGTCAGAGAGTTATGTCGTCATACGACTTTGCATTCTTTTTGTGCCCTTTCAGAGCCACACCATTACTGAT